>OX421225.1:12662920-13262920 GCA_949125135.1 Alcis repandata
CAGATGGCTACGGATTCGGGGTACTTGCAGGTGAGGGACCAATCAGAGAGCGGTACAATTAGATTATAGAGAAAGTGTGCAATAACTCCAAACTTGAAGAGAGAAAATGCAACGATGAAATCCTCGAAAGGGTTCTAAAAGAGAAAAGAAAGAAACATGATTATAATAAGTTTTTTATTTCAAGAAAATATATTAAAAAGTCTGCTGAGCTAAATATACTGCTCGTAGTAAGCATGTAACAAACTTACGACTTTAATTTATCAAAAATGGTTTAAAATATTAATAGAAAACTGAGAACGCTGACGATTACTATGATTCTATGTTAAATTTTTTTTGAAACCTATAGGTTTTTGAGCGTTTCCCACTTCTTGTCACAATTCAAGCACCTCTTTCCCCCCAGGTGGTGTGCGACTCGCTGAAACAAAACCTGGACCAGCTGCCCGGCGACTCGCGCACGCAGGTCGGCTTCGTGTGCTACGACTCGCACGTGCACTACTACCTCATGAGCGAGGGACTCACGCGGCCCAAGGAGATGACCGTGCTGGATATCGAAGGTGAGGGACGGTGCTATTTTGGCGAGGATTGTTTTGAAGTACCGTTTGTGCTGCAGTGTTATTTTACTTAGATTTGTCGAAGAGTAAAACGAATTGGATTTTTGGTCAGACATTTCGTGTGAAATATGCTGTAGGAATGAACTCGCGGGTCCGTGGATACAAAAATATTCAAAAAAGTTTGTTTGGTGTAATTGACGTGTGTTTTCGTTCCGGGTAGACGTCTTCCTGCCGTCCCCCGAGTCGCTGCTCGTGAACCTGCAGGAGCGGCGCGACCTGGTGCGAGAACTGCTGTCGGTGCTGCCGGCGCGGCACAGCCTGGGGGGGGCGCCGGCCAGCGCACTCGGGGCCGCGCTGCAGGCCGCTTACAAGCTGATGGTGAGTGTAGGGGACGCGGCACAGCTTGGTGGGGGCGCCGGCCAGCGCACTCGGGGCCGCGCTGCAGGCCGCTTACAAGCTGATGGTGAGTGTAGGGGACGCGGCACAGCTTGGTGGGGGCGCCGGCCAGCGCACTCGGGGCCGCGCTGCAGGCCGCTTACAAGCTGATGGTGAGTGTAGGGGACGCGGCACAGCTTGGTGGGGGCGCCGGCCAGCGCACTCGGGGCCGCGCTGCAGGCCGCTTACAAGCTGATGGTGAGTGTAGGGGACGCGGCACAGCTTGGTGGGGGCGCCGGCCAGCGCACTCGGGGCCGCGCTGCAGGCCGCTTACAAGCTGATGGTGAGTGTAGGGGACGCGGCACAGCTTGGTGGGGGCGCCGGCCAGCGCACTCGGGGCCGCGCTGCAGGCCGCTTACAAGCTGATGGTGAGTGTAGGGGACGCGGCACAGCTTGGTGGGGGCGCCGGCCAGCGCACTCGGGGCCGCGCTGCAGGCCGCTTACAAGCTGATGGTGAGTGTAGGGGACGCGGCACAGCTTGGTGGGGGCGCCGGCCAGCGCACTCGGGGCCGCGCTGCAGGCCGCTTACAAGCTGATGGTGAGTGTAGGGGACGCGGCACAGCTTGGTGGGGGCGCCGGCCAGCGCACTCGGGGCCGCGCTGCAGGCCGCTTACAAGCTGATGGTGAGTGTAGGGGACGCGGCACAGCTTGGTGGGGGCGCCGGCCAGCGCACTCGGGGCCGCGCTGCAGGCCGCTTACAAGCTGATGGTGAGTGTAGGGGACGCGGCACAGCTTGGTGGGGGCGCCGGCCAGCGCACTCGGGGCCGCGCTGCAGGCCGCTTACAAGCTGATGGTGAGTGTAGGGGACGCGGCACAGCTTGGTGGGGGCGCCGGCCAGCGCACTCGGGGCCGCGCTGCAGGCCGCTTACAAGCTGATGGTGAGTGTAGGGGACGCGGCACAGCTTGGTGGGGGCGCCGGCCAGCGCACTCGGGGCCGCGCTGCAGGCCGCTTACAAGCTGATGGTGAGTGTAGGGGACGCGGCACAGCTTGGTGGGGGCGCCGGCCAGCGCACTCGGGGCCGCGCTGCAGGCCGCTTACAAGCTGATGGTGAGTGTAGGGGACGCGGCACAGCTTGGTGGGGGCGCCGGCCAGCGCACTCGGGGCCGCGCTGCAGGCCGCTTACAAGCTGATGGTGAGTGTAGGGGACGCGGCACAGCTTGGTGGGGGCGCCGGCCAGCGCACTCGGGGCCGCGCTGCAGGCCGCTTACAAGCTGATGGTGAGTGTAGGGGACGCGGCACAGCTTGGTGGGGGCGCCGGCCAGCGCACTCGGGGCCGCGCTGCAGGCCGCTTACAAGCTGATGGTGAGTGTAGGGGACGCGGCACAGCTTGGTGGGGGCGCCGGCCAGCGCACTCGGGGCCGCGCTGCAGGCCGCTTACAAGCTGATGGTGAGTGTAGGGGACGCGGCACAGCTTGGTGGGGGCGCCGGCCAGCGCACTCGGGGCCGCGCTGCAGGCCGCTTACAAGCTGATGGTGAGTGTAGGGGACGCGGCACAGCTTGGTGGGGGCGCCGGCCAGCGCACTCGGGGCCGCGCTGCAGGCCGCTTACAAGCTGATGGTGAGTGTAGGGGACGCGGCACAGCTTGGTGGGGGCGCCGGCCAGCGCACTCGGGGCCGCGCTGCAGGCCGCTTACAAGCTGATGGTGAGTGTAGGGGACGCGGCACAGCTTGGTGGGGGCGCCGGCCAGCGCACTCGGGGCCGCGCTGCAGGCCGCTTACAAGCTGATGGTGAGTGTAGGGGACGCGGCACAGCTTGGTGGGGGCGCCGGCCAGCGCACTCGGGGCCGCGCTGCAGGCCGCTTACAAGCTGATGGTGAGTGTAGGGGACGCGGCACAGCTTGGTGGGGGCGCCGGCCAGCGCACTCGGGGCCGCGCTGCAGGCCGCTTACAAGCTGATGGTGAGTGTAGGGGACGCGGCACAGCTTGGTGGGGGCGCCGGCCAGCGCACTCGGGGCCGCGCTGCAGGCCGCTTACAAGCTGATGGTGAGTGTAGGGGACGCGGCACAGCTTGGTGGGGGCGCCGGCCAGCGCACTCGGGGCCGCGCTGCAGGCCGCTTACAAGCTGATGGTGAGTGTAGGGGACGCGGCACAGCTTGGTGGGGGCGCCGGCCAGCGCACTCGGGGCCGCGCTGCAGGCCGCTTACAAGCTGATGGTGAGTGTAGGGGACGCGGCACAGCTTGGTGGGGGCGCCGGCCAGCGCACTCGGGGCCGCGCTGCAGGCCGCTTACAAGCTGATGGTGAGTGTAGGGGACGCGGCACAGCTTGGTGGGGGCGCCGGCCAGCGCACTCGGGGCCGCGCTGCAGGCCGCTTACAAGCTGATGGTGAGTGTAGGGGACGCGGCACAGCTTGGTGGGGGCGCCGGCCAGCGCACTCGGGGCCGCGCTGCAGGCCGCTTACAAGCTGATGGTGAGTGTAGGGGACGCGGCACAGCCTGGTGGGGGCGCCGGTCAGCGCACTCGGGGCCGCGCTGCAGGCCGCTTACAAGCTGATGGTGAGTGTAGGGGACGCGGCACAGCCTGGTGGGGGCGCCGGCCAGCGCACTCGGGGCCGCGCTGCAGGCCGCTTACAAGCTGATGGTGAGTGTAGGGGACGCGGCACAGCTTGGTGGGGGCGCCGGCCAGCGCACTCGGGGCCGCGCTGCAGGCCGCTTACAAGCTGATGGTGAGTGTAGGGGACGCGGCACAGCTTGGTGGGGGCGCCGGCCAGCGCACTCGGGGCCGCGCTGCAGGCCGCTTACAAGCTGATGGTGAGTGTAGGGGACGCGGCACAGCCTGGTGGGGGCGCCGGCCAGCGCACTCGGGGCCGCGCTGCAGGCCGCTTACAAGCTGATGGTGAGTGTAGGGGACGCGGCACAGCTTGGTGGGGGCGCCGGCCAGCGCACTCGGGGCCGCGCTGCAGGCCGCTTACAAGCTGATGGTGAGTGTAGGGGACGCGGCACAGCTTGGTGGGGGCGCCGGCCAGCGCACTCGGGGCCGCGCTGCAGGCCGCTTACAAGCTGATGGTGAGTGTAGGGGACGCGGCACAGCTTGGTGGGGGCGCCGGCCAGCGCACTCGGGGCCGCGCTGCAGGCCGCTTACAAGCTGATGGTGAGTGTAGGGGACGCGGCACAGCCTGGTGGGGGCGCCGGTCAGCGCACTCGGGGCCGCGCTGCAGGCCGCTTACAAGCTGATGGTGAGTGTAGGGGACGCGGCACAGCCTGGTGGGGGCGCCGGCCAGCGCACTCGGGGCCGCGCTGCAGGCCGCTTACAAGCTGATGGTGAGTGTAGGGGACGCGGCACAGCTTGGTGGGGGCGCCGGCCAGCGCACTCGGGGCCGCGCTGCAGGCCGCTTACAAGCTGATGGTGAGTGTAGGGGACGCGGCACAGCTTGGTGGGGGCGCCGGCCAGCGCACTCGGGGCCGCGCTGCAGGCCGCTTACAAGCTGATGGTGAGTGTAGGGGACGCGGCACAGCCTGGTGGGGGCGCCGGCCAGCGCACTCGGGGCCGCGCTGCAGGCCGCTTACAAGCTGATGGTGAGTGTAGGGGACGCGGCACAGCTTGGTGGGGGCGCCGGCCAGCGCACTCGGGGCCGCGCTGCAGGCCGCTTACAAGCTGATGGTGAGTGTAGGGGACGCGGCACAGCTTGGTGGGGGCGCCGGCCAGCGCACTCGGGGCCGCGCTGCAGGCCGCTTACAAGCTGATGGTGAGTGTAGGGGACGCGGCACAGCTTGGTGGGGGCGCCGGCCAGCGCACTCGGGGCCGCGCTGCAGGCCGCTTACAAGCTGATGGTGAGTGTAGGGGACGCGGCACAGCTTGGTGGGGGCGCCGGCCAGCGCACTCGGGGCCGCGCTGCAGGCCGCTTACAAGCTGATGGTGAGTGTAGGGGACGCGGCACAGCGTTAGCGCAAATTGGAGTTATACTGTTTTAACTAGACGTTTTTCTGTGTAATCCGCAGCGATCATACTTTGCATTAACATGATTTTTGTCTGTATATTCTAGGCACCGACAGGAGGCCGAGTCACAGTCTTCCAGACGTGCCTGCCCAACGTTGGACCTGGAGCGTTACAAGCAAGGTCAGTTCTGCTTTCATCAACTGCCATAATCTTTGAATGCGTTCACAAATTTACTTTTAAACTTTAATAAGAAAAATAAACTTAGAAAAAAAAAGTTTGTCTTTCAGCACGATTTTCTTGGCTGTTCATTTAGGTGTCAATGAAGTATTATTTTATTGTGTTGTGTGTTTCCAGAGAAGACCCGAACGCCCGCTCGTCGAAGGAAGTGGCCCACCTGAACCCGGCGACAGATTTCTACAAGCGGCTCGCGCTGGACTGCAGCGGCGCGCAGGTGGCCGTCGACCTGTTCCTGCTCAACTCGCAGTACTGCGACCTGGCCACACTCAGTGAGTACACTTCTGCAGGGCACTGCTGCTACAGGCTGGACACACTGGACAGGTCACATGGCTGTGTGGTTGTGGACCACAGGACGGAAACCTGCGCGGTGCATCGGTTGGAGACTGGACTCATCCTGCGACCGTTTTATACATATAGGGTTATTCATAAAGGGTATGCTAAGCCGGAAAGGCCTCATAGTACTCATCATTTTGAACAACTTTTACTGTGAGACAAACACAGAATTCGCGAAAAAAAAAAATCTGCTGTTCCATACATTTTGTCGAGTGTCATTGTCATTGACACTGTATAATTGTAGTTGTGCGAGAAGTTGACAAGACGGCTGCGCTTTCTGTCTGACACCAGTATATGATTCAACCGCATATACGACTATACCACTACTCGGATGATATACCTAGTCGGAAGGATTAACACGGACTGCGGAAAAAACATACCTTGTGTTTGTTTTCCTTTGCGCGACGCGAATGCGGCTGCACACGCCAGGCGCGTAAAACACTACGCATTTGACTATTAGCCGCACTTAGGCAAGCGCATGTGATTATTAGCCGCAGTCGAAGTGTTAAAAAATTATTTTTAGAATTATAAAATAAATAATATGTTACATTACATTTTGATAACATTCGAGTTCTACTTTAATTTGCGCCTCAGTTAGTCCACTGCAAGTAAATAAATGTCCTGTTTGTTCCAGGCGGCATGAGCAAGTTCAGCGGCGGCACGGTGTACCACATCCCGCTGTTCAAGGCGAGCCGGCCGGCGCAGGCCTCGCGCCTCGGCCGCATGTTGACACGGTACCTCACCCGCAAGGTGGGCTTCGAGGCCGTCATGCGCCTGCGCTGCACCAGGTGAGTCGCGACACGGTACCTCACCCGCAAGGTGGGCTTCGAGGCCGTCATGCGCCTGCGCTGCACCAGGTGAGTCGCGACACGGTACCTCACCCGCAAGGTGGGCTTCGAGGCCGTCATGCGCCTGCGCTGCACCAGGTGAGTCGCGACACGGTACCTCACCCGCAAGGTGGGCTTCGAGGCCGTCATGCGCCTGCGCTGCACCAGGTGAGACACGCGACACGGTACCTCACCCGCAAGGTGGGCTTCGAGGCCGTCATGCGCCTGCGCTGCACCAGGTGAGACACGCGACACGGTACCTCACCCGCAAGGTGGGCTTCGAGGCCGTCATGCGCCTGCGCTGCGCCAGGTGAGTCGCGACACCCGGACTCACGAGGGAACGGTGTGCTTAGACGGAAAGGGGCTAAGCGAGGGTTTTTTTAAATTTATTATAGTTCTACTCAGATCAAGTAGAAAGGTAGATAAGAGTCTTAGATCCAAGTGAAGCCAAAAACTACCCTACTGCCCGTGTACGTATACTTCAAGCACATATTGACGAATACTACCCGAATCAATCGTCAGTGCTTACGTTAGTTGATCAGAAAACGTGGACAAGGAAATAAATAAATAAAACGATGATAAATTATTGATCTGAGTAGTTATAGAGATGTTTATGAAATGGTTCGTTTGCAGGGGTATCTCGATCCACACGTTCCACGGCAACTTCTTCGTGCGGTCGACGGACCTGCTGTCGCTGCCCAACGTGTCCCCCGACGCCGGGTTCGGCATGCAGCTCGCGCTGGACGAGTCCCTCGCCGACCTGCAGCAGGTCTGCTTCCAGGCGGCGCTGCTCTACACCAGCAGTAAAGGTACGCGACGCTGACTTCTTCGGTGACGTTATGACGTCATTCTGTCGTCGCACCCCACCTCTATTCAACCTTAAATCCTCCCACTTCTGGGATACAGGTCTACCCTCGAAGGGAGATTAGACCGTAATTCCACCACGCTGGCCAAGCGCGGATTCGTGGATTCGCATGCGCCATTGAATTTCTCCTCTGGGCGTATGATAGATAGATAGATAAACTCTTTATTGTTCACACCGTAAATTACAAACAAAGGGATTATAACACCTAAAACTAGTGCGACAACTGGCGGAGGTTTCCTCACGATATTTTCCTGCATCGGAAAGTCCATTGGCATGTAAATTTGTAAATAAGTGCCACAAAATTAATTGGTACGAGTCGGGGTCTGATCCCGGCACCTCGAGTATGCGAAGCGGCTGTTCCCCCGCCGCGCTACCCGGCCCGCTCGCCCCACTAACCCCCCCACCCCGCCCCCCCCGCAGGCGAGCGCCGCATCCGCGTGCACACGCTAGCACTCCCGGTCGCCAGCACGCTGCCCGACGTGCTGCACGCCGCCGACCAGCTCTGCATCATCGGACTACTTAGCAAAATGGGTGAGAACAAACTTCAGTTCATATTTTTGTTATTCTTTTTGAATCAATGTTTTGTTATGACGTCACGTTAAACTATCGTCCGTAAACCGACTTTACAGACGACCATTTTTTTTTAAAGTTTCCGTTTATCGTATAAGATTGATGATGATTATCTTCGTCATTCGTAAGCGCTAGATTAAGTTATTGAATGCATCGATGGATCGATAGTGGATACTTAAGTCGTACCTCGTACCCCCGCAGCGGTGGACCGCGCCCTGTCGGCGTCGCTGGCGGAGGCGCGCGAGGCGCTGATGAACGTGGCGGCGGACGCGCTGTCGGCGCACCGCCTGGCGCAGAACCTGCCGGCGGGCGCGGCCGGCCCCGCGCTGCACGCGCCCATGTCGCTGCGCCTGCTGCCGCTCTACCTGCTGGCGCTGCTCAAGCGGGTACGTAGCTGCCGAGCTGCTGCTGCTGCTGCCGCTGCCTGCTCGGTGCTCGCTCACTTTAAGTGGAAAGCCCTTAGAGCCAAGTAAAGCCAAAAACTACCCTACTGCTCATGTACGAGTATGTATACTTCAAGCACATACCATATTGACGCATAAAAACTACCCGAATGTCAAAATGTCATTTTGACAAAATGTCAAAAAGAATGTCAAAATGTCATTTTGACATTCGAAATTATAATCTAAAAATTATGATGTTTAATGTGTTGCATTCCGTACACGGGCAGTGGGTACTCGTAGTTTGTGGCTTCACTTGGATCTATCTGCCTTTCTACTCGATTTGAGCCTGTTCGTAACATGTTGACTGCGACCAGGGGTAGTAACGAGCCTGTTTATCCCCAGCACGCGTTCCGCACGGGCACGTCGACGCGGCTGGACGACCGCGTGGCCGACATGTGCTCGCTGAAGTCGGCCCCGCTGGCGCAGCTGCTGCGCGCCGTGTACCCGCACCTGTACCCCGTGCACGCGCTGCGGGAGTACGCGGGCCGCGACGAGGACGCGGACGCGGGGCCCGACCCGCCGCGCCTGCAGCTCTCGGCCGAGAGGTGGGCCGGGGACGGGGGCGGGGCCGGGGACGGGGACGGGGACGGGGACGGGGGACGCTGACCGCACTGTTGTGTTGTATGAGTCGATTCAAACTGTGGTAGCTGCAAAGTTGTGAAATTGTGCAGTACCTTCAAGCCGCATTTACAGCGCACTTCACAGCCGCCATTAGATTTGAATCGTATCACTTCTCCTACTCTTTCAAGTTGCGTCTCTTCGCATTTTAACGCGCGAAAATAGAAAGCGGCTGGCATCTCCATACATAAGGCTTGAAAATGTAATGTTTCCAATACATTTATTTTATTACTACCTGTACCCGGCGGCTTCACCCGCAGTTTTTTTTACTTATACCTTCCCTGAACTTCAAGAAATATTTCAAGATCAAAATTAGCGAAATCGGCCCAACCGTTCTCGAGTTATAGCCAGACAAACTAACAGCGATTCGTTTTTAAATGTAAAATATCCACGAGATTTCATGTTAATAATTAATAACAACAGAGTATGTTAAATCCATGTCAGTTTCAACACTAAAGTTAAACCACTTATTCCCAGGATAAACTCGACCGGTGCATACCTACTCGACGACGGCGAGTGTATGATGTTCTACATCGGGCAGAACGTGAGCCCCGCCTTCCTGTCCGAAGTGTTCGGCGTCACCGCCTTCAGCCAGATCGCGGACGAGGGCCGAGTCCTGCCCCAGGTGGATACGTATGGAAACGGACTACTGCACGCCTTCGTCGACAGACTCAACGACGAAAGGCCTTATCCTTCGGAGATTCTTATATTGAGGTGAGTTTGTAAGGCAGTGTATATTCGAGACCTGAGTCCAAGTCGCGCTAACTGAGGGATTAGTAACATGTACCACATCGAAGCATGCTTCGGTCGCTGCATATTAAAAAATATATATCTTTATAAATATGTAACGAAACAACTTTGCTTTGAAACAATTTCGTAGTCACGACGGTCTAGGAATATTGTTTTCTCTGATTTATGTCTAGTTCACATTCACATTATTTAAATGACTAAATCTAGTTTATATAAATCACGCTTTGATCTTTTGATACAGAATCGGAAAAACAGAGTTATTAAACTCAATTTATACTGGATGGACTGTACTGGAATCAAAACGCTCTTGAGACGATTTTAGCTGCGATTCCAGATAAAAAAAAAAATTGAATATGTCAATAAGATATTGACATATTCAATTTTTTTTATATACCGTAGGAAGGCTGTTTCTTATCCAAATAAAAAAATTAAATTAAATAAATGATCTGCCAAAATAGTTAAAACTTTATATTATCTTCCGCAGAGACAACTCCCCGTCCCGGCAGCTGTTCACGGAGCGGCTGATCGACGACCGAGTGGAGTCCGCTTTCTCCTACTACGAGTTCTTACAGCACGTCAAAACTCAAGTCAAATGATAATCGAGTGAGTGACTATCGAGTGACGCGAACGGACGCACAGTGTTCTAGATAGCGATCGAACGCCAAAGGAATGTAAAGACGACACTGCCCTAGATTATTTAAGGTTTATATTCGCGTTTCTGGGTCTCGGGTTTCGTTGCGTGTATTTTTGAGTACAGGGTTGTAAGAAATGCTAAGCCGAAGAGGGCTCATAGTTCTTTATAAACAACTTTTACTGTGGAGCCAACCCTGAAATCGAGAAAAAAAAACAGCTGTTCCTTAGAAAAATGTCAATGACAATCAACAAAATAAATGCAACAGCAGATTATTTTTTTGCAATTTCAGGGTAGGGAAGGATAGTAGCATAATAAATAGATGTAAAGAGGCTAAAATCAATCTCGAATTGAGGCATTGATTGTAAGACATCATAAATTATTAAAAGAAAAAAACAGTTTGGTAAAGGCTTTTCCAAGAGGTATTTTCACTCCAATTTACCTTAATTTTAAAATCCTTTTTGGAAACCATCCTTGTTAAGTTTGAAAAGATTCGATTAAAAAAATCTCGATCGAAACTCGATTCAGAAACGTTTTTTGTCATTGACAATAGAATTTGTAGTAGTGTCGTTTGTGAGTGAATCGATGTGACGGTTATAACGGCGTGTGACGTCATTAAATCGCTTATTTTTATTTTTATGTTATCCTATAAACAATAGAAAAATAATGGAGCCAGTTATAAAGTAGATGTCACAGGCGTCGAATGAAATCGAATGGTGTTGGTTGTAAATTCTACATAGGATGTTCAGATATTGTGTTTGATCATTATTAAAAAATGCTTAATGCATTTTAAGATTTTTCTTTAGATTCGGCCCTGTTGAAAGAAACCGTAGCATATTCTCAAACAATAAATAAGGGCGTTGATTCGGTTGTAATACCTCTGAACTAAACTAATTTGGCTGAAATTATCTGCATATCTTACTCTTTCGATATGTAAGAGAATGGAAACAATTTTAGCTGTACAGTTTAGTTTAGTACATGATACAACATATCGTTATTATTTGCTTCCCTGTCACTCTTTCAAAATGGACGCGAGAACGACGGAGACAGAAAAAACTAGTTTTCTCAAATGAGCCTGTTGGGAGTACATTTACATACGTAATATGTAAACTATGTATATCGATTTAAATGGCAGCCTAAAAAAAGTAAGCGCAAATAAATAATTACCAAATATTTTAAACCAGGTTCAGTATGCTCCTAGCGTTTGAACAACTTCGCGGAATCTAATCTAAAGTACTACAGTTGATCCATACTACTCTGAAATGTGAGCTCTATATCATGCCTCGTAGAGTAGAATTTTCTATGCAAAACTACGTCGTTTGACCCGTGTTTGCAACGATAGAAGACTTGAAACAATTTGTAAACTTGACACTGGCTAAATAAACAAAATGTCTGGAGCCAAAACTTACAAAATGTACTGCCGAAAAAATGTATCGCTATGTGCATTCGAATATTGTCAATGGAAATTCAGCTATATGGGGACACAGTATAAGGTTCAAATTTCATTATCAGGGTCTGGAGTCATTTGAATCATTCCTCAAGAATGCCCGACAGTGGTGTCGATTCCGTTGTACCATTTTCTGAACCTAACTAAACTTTGCTCTACAAGTTTTGTCATCCTATGTTCAGTTATTGAAATAAAAATTAAACTAAATGATTTTAGTTATCAAATTAGTTTAGTTTAATTTAGAGAGCGGTCCAGAAGAATAGATTGTTATGTACGAATGTTGGTGACTGTTATAAAGTTCCCTATACTACGGAACTAAGTTTTAAGGATTGTTTAAGGACTATATTAAATTTCACTTTAATTTTATTACTTGAATACTTGCGCGAGCGAACGAAGCGGAATAAAACTTATAAGGATGTTAGATCAGCTTGCTTTGCTAAATTAAAATAAATCTTATTTTCTTGCCGATACGTATGATTTTTGTTCCGCAATTCGAATCTATTACTATTAGATCAAAGTATGTATGGACTTTGTACAAAATATTATTTTTATTGCCTAGGGCGTGTCTATATATATTATCACCATTTTTTTCCAGCAATAAAATGTTTATTTTTATTGTAGTTTCGGTATTAGGTGTAGTATTGTTTTATAACTTGTATGTATTTATGAAGTGTCGGCGATTCGATGTTGATTCGGCTGTAAATTGAAGTTATTTATGAAATTTTAGGTAGAATATTTTATACTGAAATTGAGTTCGGTTCGGGATACACATAAGTACAAAAAAAATTGAGTTGATTTTTTAACACTTCATATATGTATACAGATAACTATACAGTTAGGGGCAGACGGTTAAAATTTTGACAGCGAGTGTCGTCGATTCTGTCGTACTATTTTAACTGAACTAAATTAGACATCTCTAAAATTTTATCAATATTGCAATGTATCTGAAAAGAAAATTAAAAGAAACGTGAAAATAGATTTAATCAGATATTAGTCCATAATATAGATAGACCAGTAAAATCGAAGCCATTAAGAAAATCGAGTTCTAAGTACCTACTATATAGACACAATTCGAACTATCTACTCTATCAAATTGTAAAATACATATTCTGTGAACAAATCTGTTATCAGCTTTGAATAAAAATATTTGGTCTGGTTTATCTTCGCAGCCGTTATCTTTACTACCTCTTATCATTTTCTCAAGCTATAAATAATCATAATACAACGTTTAGTTTTATACTGATTTCGATTTCGAAGGATTTAGATACTGCTGCATTTTAGACTAGCAAAGTAACACTTTTGGTTCAATTCTGTTATTTGTAAAATTTTCGTAAAATAACAATTTGTACTGTAAATGTGCCCTGTCAAATGACAGGGCACATTTACAGTGCTACATTTACATTTACATTTACGGTTTGTAAATACAAACCGTTGAAAAATCATCAGCAAGGAGTTAACACATCATTCTAGAGCATAGATTTCTCTTATCAAGCGTTTATAATTGAGAGGGATATTGTCTTGAATTGTAACAGAAAAACCGTATTTTAAAATTTCCTGTGTAACATTATTGTATCGAGCTACGGCTTCTGTCGAGAACAGAATGTTTTAGCCAATAACCCTAAATGGTTACATCGCAAACAAATTGTATAATTATATAACTTTTTCAGATAAAATTCAAGGGTCAATGACTTTGCAATAACCTATAATCGTTAGATATGACTATCTGATACCGGCGGCGGTGACTTTGTTGTACTATTATTGTAATTAAATTTATTTGACAGCACAAAATTTATCCGCATCTCTTTAAATTTTAATAACTATGCGAGAAAAGGACGACAAGATGTCAAAGTAGTACATCAAATCGACGCCACTTTTTCTGATAAAATGAAAGATAGTAAAATGTTATTTACATCTATCCACATTTAAATTAATCTGTTTGTTGCGATGTAACTATGTAGTATGTTATTTAGTACCAATATTATGTGACACGTCATATCTAAAAGCGTTACGAAGCAGTACATTTGGGACAGTTTCTAATTTGACAGCTTGATTGACTGATGTTCTCTCTTTCATTTTCAAAATGTAAGAACGAGACAGCACGATTGAAGAATACGCAAGTGTTAGTACGCAAATTAATCAGGCAATGCCAGTTTAAATCTAAGGGAGATAAAGTTGAAGTCACGCCAATGACGCCTTAGATGCCTTGAGAAGTTTATCTTTTTCTGTAAACAAGACTTATTTAGAACGGAATGAACCAATTCTTGATAGTCCAAAGTCTAACAGTTCAAAGTACGACGTGCAGTAATGCAGCCAGCACTAGTACGCGCAAACTTTTTTGACCTCTTTGCACAGGGTTGCTAAGCAGAAAAAGGCCCATAGTACTCATCATTATGAACAACTTCTGCTATGGGACAACCCGGAATTCACGAAAATCAGCTTTTCTATGGAACAGCTGATTTTTTTAACATACCTTTTTCTTTAACCGTGTATGTAGGCGCAAGTCGGACTCTTGTAGGCTGAGTAAGAGTGAGACGAGATGTCCTTGTGTTTATTGGTCCTTGTCAACTACGTTATTTATTTTACATAAATTATATTTTTTGTAGCTTTACATCAATAAAAACAATTGATTTACGATACTGCATCGTAACGCTTTGTCTTGTTTATAAATAATCTTCGTTATCATTGTTGACTCACAGGCGGTATAAATATGATTATTGTATGTTTTACTGCTGTTTTCGGACTGAACTCGAAGGCCTTGTATATTGTTTCAATATAATTAATCTAAAATCATAAGTGTTTGCTTTGACCCCGATTTGGTTCGATTTGGTTTGTTCACTAAAGTAGGTAGTAAGTATAAAATCAAATACATATACAGGGTTATTCATAAAGGGTATGCTAAGCCGAAAAGGGCTCATAGTACTCATCATTATGAACAACTTTTACATTTCCAACCCAGAATTCGCGAAAAAAAAATCAGCTGTTCCATACATTTTGTCGAGTTTCATTGACATTTTTCTATGGAACAGCTGAATTTTTTTTCGCGAATTTCGGGTTGGTCCCATAGTAACAGTTGTCTATAATGATGAGTACTATGAGCCCTTTTCGGCTTAGCATAGGTACCCTTTATGAATAACCCTATATAGTTAGAACCAGTTTAAGAAATACTAACTTCAGATACTAAAACATATTGCCTATTGGTTTTAAAAACTCTTTAACCGATATAAAGTTACATTACTAGCGAGTAACATAGACTATATAGGCCCAAGTTTGAAGGCATTTTAAGACAGATCTAAACTAACTAAAAATATATCTGTCTTTATCATTGCAAGCCATTAGACAAGGATGCCAATAGTTTTAGAAAATTTAAATCTGTCTTAAAAATCCTATAAACTTGGGCCTAATATTTCATACCCGTGTAAAGCTAGGGCAGGTCGCCAGTATGTAATACATATAATCAAAACCAGTCTATCGTATTGTTAAATCTATTTAAATTGGTATATTCTCTGCATAACGTAAAGAATCAAAAGCTCATCCAGAACTGGGCCAGTAGTCCTTCGGGCCAAACTCGCTCCTAAACATGTTCTCAGTCAAAAGAGTCCAGAACCACAGATACGAGCGCGCCCGCTTGAACTTCTTGGAGGACTGCACGACCGCGGCCGCGGCGCGCTGCGCCACCACGTCGAACTGCAGCGGAGTGTTGAAGCTGAGGTTCTTTATGTTGCAGCGGAACACCTGGGAGAAGGAGCTATTAACACTTTAACTGCTGCTAATAATCACATGCGTTTGTGTTTTACGCGCCTGGCGTGTGTAGCCGCATTCGCATTACACAAAGGAAAACAAGGTAGGTATGTGTTTTCAGCAGATAAAGTGTTAATAGTTTTCTGGTAAAACCTTTTGAACAAATTGTCTCAAAAGGCGTGTGTAATCCTTGATATCAGAGCCGCGGTAAACTACGGTATCTACCTCTATATAACGGCCGAATGAATTATGAAATTTGAGGAGGAACATGTAAAATATAATCGGAGAAATGGTTTTTGCGTTGGAAAGAGGACTACAACCTCACCTCATGCCCACATATTTCTAGTACGCAGTAGTTCTCAAAGTCCACCGGCGCCAGGTCGACACGATAGCCGAGTTTCTGGAGGTAATCTGTAGAAACCGTAACTAGAATTTAGAGATCAAATGTCTAAATTACAAAACTACATGCACTTAGACACTTAGACAACTTATATCTCAGGGTGACGAGCGCAGTGCTGTGCCACGCAGGGTCTTGAATTCTGCGAGTTCAAAATTCTGGGTGGCGCAGACCTGTTATGGGCAAACGTGACTCGTACATAAAAAAATAAAAACTTTTAGATATTTTTACTTCAGTAACCTGCTGAAATTTACATATAGGTAGGTATTCGTACTTGAGATATTTTTGTTTTGAGATTTCTTGTAGGTAGATACTTCTTTTAACCGAATTAAATTATGAAAAAAAAATGTACCTACTATTTTTCCAAAATAGGTATGTATTTTCCTACAAGCGAAGTACTCAAGCCAAGTTCTTACTTATATCTGTTGCTTTATTACTTTAAGTTTATACAGATTTAAATGAAAAAGTGCACTTTTGCGTCATGAGTTTCATTACCTATTATTTGTTTATTTCACTTTCACACATTAACTATTCCACCGAACATAGTTAAATTTTGCAAACATGTTGTCATGGGTGAATAAGACATGGGCTACTTTTTATAGTCATTATCAAGTGAAAGCACGGGGCTTAGGCAGCTAGTCTACAATAAAGAATTAAACCCTACAAGCGTTTCATTTTATTATATTTTATTACGTTTAATTTTAGGCTGAATCTACTTGTACGGGTACTGTACGAACAATTTATGATTATTAATACGGTTACCGTACGAACAATTTGTACCTAATTATTAATACGGGTACTGGACAAACAATTTATTATTAGGCTGAATCTATTAATACGGGTACTGTACGAACAATTCGAAGTGACTATTTGTACGGGTACTGGACGAATAAATTATATTTATTGGCTGAGTCTATTAATACGGGTACTGTACCGAACAATTTATGATTATTAATACGGTTATCATATTTAAAAAAAAAAAAACCTAACAACCTAACCGGACACGATTAGTACAATTTTTTGGAAATAACATCAATTTTCTTCAAAATTTTTGCAAACTTTGAAAAATATTAGCGTCGGTACGACTTTAGAAACGCACCAATAACCTAACTTTTTTCGCTTCCGTAGAAATTAACCTAACGCCTTTGTCCTAAAAAGCGATTGGCTTTCTAGCACTTCGCCGGCCGCTGCCGCGGCACGCTCGCTACGCTCGCTCGACTCGTGCGTTGTTTTTCATGTTCTAACATAACCTAACCTAATTGATCGTTTGCTTCCGTAGAAAATGAACCTTGTCTTCTAAATTTCAAATTGAATTTTTATATTATTTTATTCGTTTTATTCGCGTCGCGCTGCATACTTGGATTCCTATTTTTAAGATTCCTATTATTAGCTTGTTACCATAATTATATTAGCTATTCATTCAATTCATTCTTAATTTAAAAAAAAAATTGAATTACTGGACCCGTACAAATAGTCACTTCCCTATTAATACGGGTACTGTACTCCAGTGTACCCGTATGAATAAATATAAATTATTCGTCCGGTAGCCGTACAAATAGTCACTTCCAAAAATTTTGAAGAAAATTGATGTTATTTCCAAAAAATTGTATCGTGTCCGGTTAGGTTGTTAGGTTTTTTTTTTTTTAAATATGATAACCGTATTAATAATCATAAATTGTCCGGTACAGTACCCGTATTAATAGACTCAGCCAATAAATATAATTTATTCGTCCAGTACCCGTACAAATAGTCACTTCGTTTTATTTATATTAGTTATCTGAAAAAGGAAAATCCGCGATGAGAGGACGGGGCGCGATCGAGGAATCTATACAGGGAGGGAGGAAGGTAAAACAATATCTATCTGTG
Organism: Alcis repandata; assembly: GCA_949125135.1. Taxonomy (NCBI): domain Eukaryota; kingdom Metazoa; phylum Arthropoda; class Insecta; order Lepidoptera; family Geometridae; genus Alcis; species Alcis repandata. The sequence continues at coordinate 12,680,503 of OX421225.1, forward strand.
GTTTACCTTTGAGGCCCCTTAGCTTCTGCGGTTTATGAGATTTTGAGTAAAAAGAATCACAAGGTCCATAGTAGATTTTCACGTAATGGTACGACATTCAATAATGTTGCTTATAAACTGGCGTAAGTATCATAATACCTAATTACCAATTCAAAACAGAATAAACCTCTTAAAAACACTAAAATACCTAGTTTTAAAAATGAAAATTAATAAAATACCAAGTTAAAAAAATTTACGGTCAAACAAGAATTGCTATTTTGACTTTGCGTCAAACTCCGCGCAACCGCCGCGCAATTGTCAAAAAATGTAAATTAAAAAAAAACACGAAAATGTAAGATAAAACTCATTTTATTTTACAAAGGAGGATAAGTACTTACTACTCATGTGAATTTCTCATACATAAATGAAATCATTACAGATGAAGAATGTATAGGTGTTACTATAATATAACATACGTTTTAGAATAATTAGGTTTATCTTATACCTATTTGAATTTAATACGTGCTTGAGTTCTGCAGATCGTCTTTTGGCCGTTGCTGACTGAGAATGTCTTTAGCTACAAGTCCTTTTTGTCAACACTGTCACGCCACTATTAGGTAGGTACCTATAGTCAACATAAAATAAGAGGCCCGTTTTGACATTAGTCATCGCGACGTAACTAGTGTTAATACCCTAATCATAATCATAAGTTTATTGGATTAATTAAGGTTTTGATTAGAAAATTTAACTTAAACTTTAGTATTGCAGGTATTTAGAAATTATACAATCGTACGAAAGGTCAATTTGTTATTGATTTAATATTTTTAGTTACAATAACATTCACTCAATCACAAAAAAATAAGAAAAAGCGAAAGGTAGTAAACCACTCTGTGCATTTATTGGCGTCCATTTCTTCGTGATATTCTTTTTAGACTCGAATGCGAGTAAGGTATCATTCACAAAACCTCCCCAGGCTGATATCCAGCTGATCAATATTTAATTACTATTAAAATCGAATGAATCTGGTGAAATTCAGTAATTACCTAATTGGTTACAACACTAATATTTGAAAAAAGAAGACTGAGAACGTAACTGTTTTTGAGAGTTTCGTTATAATTTGACATTGCATGCTACCATAAAGTATGCGCGAAAAGCGTTCCAAGTTACATTCTACGGTCTTTCTCAAGTGTCAATACGGGCCTCTTATTTTGTGACGACTATAATCGTTGTCTAATAAAATTTATCTTGTTTCAAGATAGGAATTTCTCATCGTTTAGACGCATCGTGTTGAGCTCCACACCACTATGAGTATGGCCCAAGGCATAGCATAAATATCATAAATAAGTAACGAACAAACCTTGTGAGGCCTCCTGTGACAATCCCGTGATCTAGATGGTCGCAATTTTGAACTCTCTTCAATAAATTTTAATTACATGTTTAATTTTGGAACATAGACTATCCTAGTCTATGTCCGAGTCCGAGTACCAAAAAAGCATTGCATTATCTAACTTTAGTTCTAAGTTTAAGTTTGAGTGGGAGACCTCCCAAAACTCCTTGCACGACGTTCGAGAAATGGTTTACTTCGGGTATCCTCTTCGTTTTGGTCGATGGTTCGACTGAGAATTTCTGCAAGACCGCGGCGAGGCCGGCCAGCGACTGCATTTCGCCAAGACGGGCACCTGCAGAAGAAATAAGTCGTGTTGATAACTTTAGCTGCATTCTATGATATTGTAAGGCCAGGATGTTGGTGTAATAGATTTATAAAATATTTATAAACTGTTTATTGTTTCCACCAGAAATTACTAACAAAATTGATGCAATAACGCATAAACTTAGTGTAACAACTGGCTTTGCGAAGATTGATCTCTCTCTGGTGTGATTAGATAAAATAAAAGTCACATGACTCTTCGATAATATTAAAAACAATAGTTGTTATTATTAGGTATGTAAGTGTTGGAATTAGCGTATATAGGCCAAACGAATCAATTGAATGAAATTGAAATAATGAGTGTATACCAGCTAGTGGCTTGGTAGTCGGACGCGTAATTTAATATGTCTCGCGTTGCGATCCCATCCGATTAACCTTAACCGATTAACCCCGTAGGTACCCACTGAAATAATGAGCCATTACAATTTTTTTACAAAAATATCGCAAACGAGTCTAAAGCTCCTACTTGTTTATCGACGCGTTAAGTATGATATGTATGAGTTTACAACAAGATAAAAATTTCATAGCCCGCGGTTGTAGGTATATTGATAAAAAGTTATAAAAGGCTTTAAATATATCTAATAATATAATATAAGGCTGGCTATTGTAGGTAAATAGCAACTCTATAGATAAGCCTCAATTGGTGTCAACTCAAAAATAAACATTTTGAATAATTTTACATATTTTCAACCTATGCATCCTAAGCTTTATTTTTAATTATAATATTAAATTTATTTGTCCTCATAAATAATCGAAATATTTACCTACATTAGTACCTAGGTAACGAATAATTCTAATGAAATTGATATTAGCAGTTAGTAATGAGTAATGACTTACTAATTAATTGCATGCCATGGAAGTAGAATGGAGAAAATATTTATGGAGTTTGGTCCAATGGTGTACCACTAACCTCGCACCGCGGATTATATATAATATAATATAAAAACATATTCAGCTGGGTATAACAGTATAAGAAGAAATATTTGTTTAAGCTTTGAAATATGTACATGGTGATGATAAGATAAACAAGTTTGGCAACTTAAAAATAACTCACCAACACACATCCTTGGGCCGCTACCGAATGGCAAATAAGCAAAACTTGGCCTATCTGTGTCTGTATCAGCAAACCGCATTGGATCGAACTCCGTTGGGTTTTTGAAGTACTTCTCGTCGTTCTGGATGGCTTGCAGCGGTATCTGGATCTTGACGCCGGGGTCTATCGTGATGTCCAGCTCGGGAATCGTGTATTTCTTCGCACAAACTCGGTGCAGCACCCCCAAAGACGGAAACATTCTCATTGCTTCCTTGAACGCGTTGCCCAACATTGTCATCTCGGCCACTGAATCGAAGCATAACTCATTGTTGTATTTTGCTAACACTTCGTCGATCTCATTCTGTATTTTTTCCTGTATTTCTGGATAGTACGCGAGCTGATGCAGCGTGAAGCTTGTAGCCGATGACGAGGTCTCGAAGCCGGCTGCGAAAAACACAAACACTTGCGCGACCAAAAGCGGAAAGTCTAACTCCATTTCAACAGGAATAGGGGTGCCATCTGCATTTCTATGTTCTATAGAATCTCCTTTGATCATTCCCTTGTTTTGTAATTCCAAAAGCAAGTCGATAAAATCGTTGCGTTTCGAAGGCTTGTAGTTCCTCTGTTCGCAGATATTTTTGACGATCTGCGTAATGGCCACTTCTAACCGATTGTCGGTTACGGATACGAGATTTCTCAACTCCGGGAATAATTCCCAAATTCCGAGGTAAATTAAGGTTTTCTTGGTTCGTGTAAATATCTGTTTACCTAGTTCTCTGAATTGGGAGTTTTCGTTGTTAATAGTGTCAACCTCGATTCCGAAGCCACAGGCGCCGATGAACTCGGTGGTAAACCGTGCCATGAGCTCGCGGACATCACACTCGCCTCCGTTCTCGACGAAGCTATCGCCCAGCACTTGTAACTTCTTGGCGCAGTTCACTATCAGTGGAAACATAGCCCTCAGCTTGGCCGTCGTGAAGGCGGGCGTGATGCGCTGCCGCAACAGCTTCCACAGGTCCCCATCAGCGTGAAACAAGTTCCTGAGCATCGGCTCGTTTTTAGGATCCCTCCCGAGTCCGCGCGGGTAAAAATACGCAAAGTCCACATTTAGAATATTTTTAGCGATTTCTAGATCTCGGATAATCAGTTCCGGTGTCGTTCCTCTCAAGTATCCGACGACTTTCTCTTCGGGGTATTTGTTGTAAAGTTCGGTGGAGATTTCAATTATACTTTTCACTCCGAAGACGTTGCGATAGTGATTTCCGAATAGAGGGATTGTTGTGTCGTGTTTCACTTTTCTTTTTGACCAGTAGTCATGGTTTCTAGTCGCGTAAAAGTATAGTGCGATTAAACTTATTAAAAATAGTACGACAATCATGTTTCACGTCCGCGCGGTTGTTGCGTATTGGAGTTACTGTGCTGTGCAAATAATTATTATATGTGATACGGTGCGACCGGTTTGAGCGAAGGAAGTGGACTTTGCACTCTATGCTTTGCCTACATCTGGATGCTTGTATTATTTGTGTGCACAGATATTCAGTTCACACTTAAGTAATGGTGTAAACAATAAAACTGATAAGAAACCGTTTAGGAATTGCTAAATTCTGCGCGCGGCTTCTCCCGCTTACAGTAAGTAATATAATTTTATATCGTTACACCCGCGGCTATTTTTTTTCTTCTGAACATTATCATTTCATTCCACTCCTCAAGATGGAATATTGCAATTTTGTTTCTTACGTTCCTATATGATACAGAACATAGCTACCCTCCAAATTTAATATGTTAGGACTAGTGATAAGGTTTTGTGTTAATACTCATTTATCTCAAGTATCTAACTACTTATATTTTCTTATATTATTTAGGTATCTATGGACTTTGTTCCTATTATCTGGTAGACTTTGCACTTTAAATCATCTCTAAATAACTCTTGTTTGACATACTGATAATACTGATAATGTGCCCAAAGGGTTCGCGCACATTAGGACAGGCCCTTAGGCTTACATACTTGATCGATGGACAGGCCGCAGCAAGGCCCAGCGGCATTTCAATACAGATTCTTGCGCTGCGGCCCGCCGATACACCATATTATACCTACCTAAAATGTACGAAAGTGATGCAGGAGGATTTTTGTTATGCGTTGCAGTGCGGTGCGGTTTGCGCAAGCCTATACGCAACATCGAGTAAGTACAAACTCAACTATGCAAAGCATACAAGTTGCAAAGTTATTTCACTAGTTTAATTTCATCAAATAGATACCTAGGTATAATTCATTCACAGAAGATAACATAAATAGGCATAAACAGAATAGAAAATCACAAATAAAAAACAGAGCTTAGATCACTCTCCGCGGGTAAGGTACCTAAAAGGCTTTACCTTGTTGAATAGCAATGCTAATTCAAATTTCATCATAAGATTTTATCTTTTGTTTTTTTATCTTATCATACAAGCCCAAAGTTTGAGAAAAAAACAAAATGTCAAGAATTTTGAAGGCAATAAACTATACCTAAGTACCGATAAGATACGATCAGGAAAAGACAAAGGATTAAAATTAACAACACCTAATCGTTTGTATTAATCTCTTTAGTAAACAAAGAAAGAAAGACAATGAAAGACGGTTAGAGGGTGTCGAAGTACAAACCCCTGATCCGTTCAAATGACTAGACAGACTGCTAGAGGGGAACGCTCGGCCCGAGTGGGTGTTTCCCGATAGATATTTATGATGTCGCGAGTGAATCGGTTTCTTCTAGGCAAGCGTGCTCCATCGTAGAACGCATCATTGCATATCTACCACAAAGCAAGATGGCGGCCAAAAGCAAGCCTATTCATTGAATAAGAAAAAAACTGACTATCTCAAGGGCCCTCCAGGCAAGTATTTACTAAGGTAGGCTATCGCATCGGGAGAGCTTTGAATAGTTTCTACTACTAAATTACACAGTAGGACCACGGCCAAATAAAATGCGACCGAGTAGGTATAGCTCTTTGTACTCGTACGAGTATAACCTTAGATTAACGTACATGCTAACATAACATACTTTATCCCGGAAAACGCGGATGAAACCGCGGAGCGTATCTACTTAGTACCTATAGTTTCTAAATTAAACTTTTTGTATAAATTAAAACTTGTTTCGAAACTAAAGTTCATTACAGTAACAGTCATCTGAAAACGCTTACAATACATCCCAGTGACTTACAACATACTCGTGACATATAATATTACTACATCAATAGAAACCATGCATACTTCTAGAATAACCTGACAATAACCAACAAACAAACTGAAACACTGACCTGAAAAACTTGACATTGACATCCCGATCATAAAATTAAAAAAATCGTTTTCATTTCACAAGTAGATTACGTAGAAAGCGTAATGTGTGCAAATTGGCAAGCCCCACGAGCGTTTGTTTTAACATTAATTTAATTTTATACGCGACTGAGTGCATTTTTGTGCCACTAATATCATTGGCAGATAAAACAGAACATGTGTTATAGCGAAAGGATTATAGAAGTAATTGATGGTCATTTAGGTTTGGTATACACAGATAAACAAAGATAAAGGTTACTTTGCTCTGATTTAGGAATAGAATAACCATAAAAACTGTCGATGTGCTTGTCGAAGAGATAGTAAAAATCGCGGGTTAAACATAGACACGGTTAGTATGTGACTGTGCCAGATGGCATAATAGGAAAGAGGCACAATACAATATACCACAATACCAAATGGTGCACGCCCGATATGGGTCTACTGTTGAGACTACTTAATTTTTAAGTTCTTTGTGTCCACAGTGTCGAAATAAATATATTTTGATTTTAATTTTGAGGCTTATTCGGAGATAGAAGGCTGTAGATGATGATGATAATGCATGCACTCATAGGAAGCGATAATTGTTACATTGTAGGCCCAGTTGTTTGTCCAATAACAACTATAGTCAAGTCATATCCAAGGCTTTCAGGAGACCTAAACACTAGCTAATACGGTAGATCTCTGTAAAAATACATCGTTTAAAATACTTCGATGGCATCTTTGATTATGTTTCTAGGATTTATTTGGTTCAACAGGTAAGAAAATAAGCTAACAAAAGATACTGTTGTACTTGAGTTTGTCAAGTACAACAGTACCTATAATATACAGTAGGTACAGTATATTTATTCCATGCACTAATTAATAAACATTTATCGTCCACCTTGTCGTATCCATCAATGATGAACCTGACAATTACGGTTATGAGCCCGGACGATTACAACCCCAATTAATAAAATGATGAATAAAAACACAATTAAACTCAACAACGTTTTGTAACTTCGTGTAAAGTACTTATAAATCTTATTGAAAAATCGCACGATAATTACCTGTCACTTTTTGCATTTGCTACATCTAGAACAACGACGTTTTTATAAACCATCTCAGATCTAGAATAATCGTATTTTTACAGATGTCGCGTGAATCAGTAAGCCAGTGAAATAAGTGGGAGAATTTTGAAATGATGACACAATTATCAAAGATTTGGTACGTGAGCTGCAAGTAATTATCATAGCGATATACTACACGAAATGAGCGTTAAAATCATCATAACTTATATCTGATCCATTTCTTTAGAGAATTTTATTAGATACTAACTGGACTCCGCTGTTTCACTCGCACAGTGATGGTCATGATGATGGAAAGTAACCCGTGTCTTTTTCCAGATACCTGACAACGTAAGCAAAATTTCATGATGATTGGTTAAAGCGTGAAAGCGAAACTAACAAACTTACTTTCGTATTTATAATATTAATGAGATAAGATATTTCGGAGTGGATGTTTGTAACTGAGTTCAAAAATGGTAAGCAAATTTTTTATCTGATCCCCTCTTTTGACCATCATAGTTTTAAAAGGTTGACATATAAAGAAAAGAGTGATGTAGGTCATAGGACTGTTACATACCTTCAGTGTATCTTTCAGTAGGTACCTACTGAGATTTTTTCCGAAATCTTTTAATATAGGTATTTAATTATGTATTTAGACACGCTTTGTTAAATACTCCTAAAGTAACGCCCAAGATCTTAGGCCTACTATAAATTATTCCCACAAAATTTAATTATTTTTGTAAATTCTAAAAACTAAAAAAAAACTGAATTTGCACAGTCAATTATTACGCGAACAAATAAAACCCGTTCATTCAAACCAAAACCAGCAACACGATGTAAACAAAGTAAGCGTCACTCCCGGCCGAGAATAGCCGCGGAATGCCGGATCTTGCAGTCCGGCCGACTCCTGTGGGATGCCTCAGGTGGTCCAGCGTCCAGCCTCCCAGCGCAGTACCGCCAGACTAGCCCGCGAGAACGCACGCGCCACTAGCCCGACCACCGTTCGCGATCTTAAATACGATAAAGTCAAACTCAACACGTAAACTTGCAAAGTTAACAAAACTATCAACAAGAAAAAACATTTTGCAAAAGCTTTTGAAAAACTGAGTGGATTTCATTACGCGGCTGACTGAGAATCGATAAAAGTGCGAAAGACAGTGTTAGTGATAAAACTTTTCGAAAGTGACATAAAAGTGGCGATGAAAGTTCTTACAGTTCAGGATAAAGTGGTGTGTGTAGGGGAAAACGAGCCCACAGTGGTAGTAGATACGCAGAAACTTACCAAGGAGGAATTAAACAGGTGAGTTGCGAATATTGCTGACACTTTACTAAAGGCAGGCAGATAGAGGAAGTAAATCTAAATATAATGACGATTAGTACATAAATATACCTACCCCAGTAAAAGGTATCTACATCAGTTAAAATTAAAATGAATTCTTTTTAAAAGTAAGATGTAGTATAGTGGAAAGAGTTTGTAAAATAGCTAATTAGGTCTCGGAAATAATGAAAGTTTAAAGAATGATGTTAATTTAACGAAATACTTGCAAAAACATGAAAACACCAGAACCAAATTAAATTTAATAGGCCAAACAATTAATCGAGATAGGCTGAAAGAGGTCAAGGAAAATTCTCATGCCGAACAGCTGCAAACAGAATTACATAAAAAGTTCAATGTTAGCCTCATAAATCTAAACAACGGCAAAGATAAAGCCATAAGCGAATAGTTGAGAACAGCCACCGTCTAGGTCAGCCTGAACTCTGCGCTGGCAGCGTGCCAGGGTGACACAACCGTGGGGAATGCGGTGTTTACTCGCTGAAAACTCGCTTGTTGTCGTTCCCGAGGAATGTCTGTTATGATTTGGTGGTCCATTTTTGAGAGTGGGACTAAATGTTGCGTAGATTTTATGTAATTTTAGCGTAGTGTATGAGAAAGCGCCAAATTTGGGCGCGATCAAATTGATAAAAGTAAACAAAGGCAATGTTGAGAGTGAAGAAATAGTTCTCTACCAACATAATAAATGTTGACTTAAAGGAACAAAGTCTTGAAAGCGTAGTGCAACAAATATTTTTAGACATTGTTTAAAGCTCTTGTAAATTTCAAATGATTGGACAGATTTTAAGAAACATATTAAACCATCGCAATGAACCTATTAAATAAAGCTGCATTTATGAAATAAACGAGTGTTATTTCATAATCACTTTATTGCAGAGGATGTCCCCTTGGCGTCTCCCGTATCACAAACTACCTCTACGTGTGCGGAGCGCACGCACTCCCTGGCGCAGTGAGGGTGCTCCACCCCGGGCTCATCGTGAGCGCTGCTCCAGAGTTACCTCCACCGCCAGAAGACTACGTCCCGAGGCACTTCGTGCCACTGCTGGACACGCCCAACTCTGACATGCTGTTGTATATGGATGGAGTTGCTGACCTGATCAATGAGGTAACAATCACAATTCTACCATTTTTAAATATGCCTGTGCTTATTTGGTAGTTAGCCCATTATGGTTTTACAGGTCCATTTGAGTGTAGTATCGGAATATGCGTTTCATTTGTGTTGAATCCTTATTTTGGAAATGGTTACTCTGTAGCTCAAATCTACAAAAAACATAAAGTCATTGAAGAATTAATGTTGTTATGAGTTTTATGAAAAATGTCAAGCACTATAAACTTACACTGACACAACTTAGACCTTAAAAACGCACACGGATTAAAGATATGCTCAAACGGATTTTTAATAAAATTCATAAACTACTTCTACTAAAATAAATGAAGAATTATGTGTGAAGAACCATATTTTGTATTCGTCAGGTGGTCATGAATGGTGAAATAGTACTCGTCCACTGCGTGGCTGGCGTGTCCAGATCAGTGACTCTCTGCCTGGCGTACCTCGTCAAATGGCAGAAAATGACCCTGAGGGATGCCTACCATTACATGAAGCAAAGGCGGTAAGATTAATATGTTGATTTTTATAGAAAACTTTAAAAATTCTACCATAAGGCAACGGCTCAAAATATGTTTAAAATCGATATTTTTACTTTGTTTTGCTTTCACTAACTGTATTTGCCACTATCATCGATGGTATCCAGTAAACCGAGTTAAACCGACTAATCATATTGGTGAAACTCTGGCACAATAAAGCAAACTATTTGTAAGAATAAGCATAATTAAACCGACTTTTTCTTGTTTCAGACCCCAAATCCGACCGAACACCGGTTTCTTCAAACAGCTCATAAAATACGAAGAGAGGCTCTTCGGCGAAGCTTCCGTAAAGATGGTCTACTGCGAGGCCATCGACAAGGAAATACCGGACGTGTACGAGCCTGACTACAGCGGGATGATGTGGTTCCGACAGCGGTATGGACCTATCGAGAAATGTTGAACTGTGAAAAGTATTTGGCCTTAATATGTCCAGGATTGAGACGAGCGAGCGAAGTGATTTGGTCAAAAAAATGTAAAATATTTATGGCAACAGCATTATGGCGTGACGTCTCTCAATTTCATACAATTCTATTGGCTGCTCCGCTCAGCTTGGCTTTCGTGGATATAGGGCCAAATAGGAGTATCCCAGGGAGGAATCTGCGGGCCATATTTATTCAGTCTCTATGAGAGTATGTGTGATCTCGATTAGGTTTTAATTTGCTATTTGAAATACTTGCTCGCAAAAAAAGCCTGTTTTGAAATATTCATTCACTTAAGGCACTGTCTAATTCAATTTATCTTAAAATTTTGTTGTATAATTTTTTGACTTTATTTCTGAGAATATTGGTCCAATGTGTTACTCCCTGGTTACATAATATATAAGGACAGTATACTAAATATAGTATAGTAAGATAATGTTAACTGTGATTAAAGTACGAGAGGAAAGGAAGAGAGAAAGAAGAATGCAAAAATATAAGACTGAGCGATAGAATGAAAAGTCGTGAATGTGTAAAATCTCAATTTTCGTTAGTTTTACTTTGTGGCGTATGCACTGAACATTGAACCTTGTTTATATATTTGGGCGAAACATATCTTTGGTTACAAAATTAAGCTCAACCTTATAACAATGGAATTACGAGTAACAACAAAAAATACGTTATTTCTATTTATTAAGAAAATATTTCTTGTCAAATTTATGGTTCAGTACCAAAACGGTACAAAAAATGAACTTTTATTATTTGTAACCAAAGACAAGCCAAAACATCATAATTATTATAACTATGTCGGATAAGGCACTTGTAAGGCTAAGTACGAATATTTACTTCCATAATAATTATGAACTGAATTCCACACAAATTTTTGATTTCAAAATTGTTTTTTTGTTGAATTCAAACGAATTTCGATACGAATCTTATTTGTGCTTGGCCCTGTAGTTAAGTAAGATGACGTGATTTAAAAAATATACAAATAAATATGGTATGCACTAAGTATACATATTTTTAAGAAATGTGATAAGTTAAATATGTTATGTTTATGTTTAGTTCAAGTTCACTTTCATGGTATTATTAAGCTATTTTTAAAGCTTGTTTAGATATTTATGATGGGACCAAAATAAATAAAGTATGAATTTTTTAAATGTGTTTTACTAGTCTCTTCTGCTTAATGAGTTAGGTACTTCTGTTAAAAGTAACACCTACAGGACAAACACACATATTCAAGCAAACCTAGCACCCATGTTAAAAAAAGGAATCACGAAAGAAAACAGGCAAAAATCAAGGAAATATTTTGTGATATTGAAATAGTGAAGCTACATAATTTAAGAGAAGCAAAAAATAGTTCCAGTAAAAGTAACGAAACTTGTCAACAACATTGCGAGAGAAAATCGATTGCAAAAGCGACCGACATAAAGACGAAAATAGGAAAAACACTGAAAAAACACCAGTAATTTTATTTTAAAAACACCTATTACCTAATTGCATGAGCAAATGAGTAATTTCATTGAGCGATGTTGTTGGCCCCGTGGCATTGAGCTGAACCGAAATAGGCGCGGTCACACAGAATAGCCCATAGTTTGTATGAGCATTTCATCCAAACTGCCACAGATTACCTTATAGTCGCTATAAGATTTTCATACGCACAGCCACAGAATAAGACGCAGTGAGTATGAATATCCAGACACAGTTTGTACGATATGTGCGGGCGCAAGCTCCGAGGGATGAGTAACAATACGCTTCCGCGTTGCGATGTTACGCTCGTATTTTTTTAATGGCGGAAAATTTAGACAGTAGTTAGTGCTTGACTTTATTACTTCATTGTTGCTGAATATTTTGTGGAAAAGCAAAGAATTTCGTGAGTCGGCATCTGATGTGGCTTTCTCTTTGTTTGTCTGACAACAATGTACTCGTACCTACAGGTAGGTAAGAAGATACTTTTTTATTCAACTGTGGGCTCGCGTTTCCGCCATCTCGTCTGATGGTAAGCAATGATGCGGTCTCCGATGGAGCACGCTTGCCTAGAAGGATTCACTCGCGACTTGAAGACGCCCAGATTATATCTATCGAACATACTTCCTGCAACACAAGTGTAGTAAATGTAGGTAGCCTGAAAAGGTAATTTCTAACAAGTTTGGCTAGTAAAATACGAGAAAAATAAATAAAAAGGACTATATTATTTATATATAAGGGTTATGAGACAGATCTCTAAAGACTGGTCATTAAAAACTTGTAAGTATCTTATTCCCTATGGACATAGGGAACTACAGACCGATAAGTCTGATGTCTAACATATATAAAATCTTTTCCAAAATAATTTTGAACCGAATAAGCAACACACTTGATGAAAACCAACCGAAGGAACAAGCTGGCTTTAGAAAAAACTTCTCCACAATAGATCACATTCACGCAGTCAAGCAAATTATGGAAAAATGCAACGAGCACAACAAACCGCTATATATGGCTTTTATCGATTATGCTAAGGCATTTGACAGCATTAGCCACACAGCCATATGGGAAAGCTTACAGAACCAAGGAATCCCGACAGTGTACATAAACACCATTAAAAACATTTACTCTAACAGTAAGGCAAGAGTACAAATGGAAACCTTGGGTGAAACATTACAAATAAAAAGAGGCGTCAGACAGGGCGACCCGATGTCTCCAAAGCTGTTCTCCGCGGTGCTGGAAAACATATTTCGAAAGCTAATATGGGACCAACATGGATTAAATATAGACGGTAAAAAACTAAACCATCTTAGATTCGCTGACGATATTGTTTTATTTGAAGAACAACCAGGGAGCCTAGAAAAAATGATACAAGAACTAAATACAGAGAGCAAAAAAGTGGGATTATCTATGAATATAAACAAAACGAAGCTATTAACGAATTCAAACAAATATGAAATAAAAATTAACAACCAACCCGTTGAATATGTAGATGAATATATCTATTTAGGACAAATCATCTCACATACAGACACAACTACAAAAGAAATAAAAAGACGAATAGCTAACGGATGGAAGAGATATTGGTCACTGAAAGAGATCATGAAATCCACAGATCTGAGTACTGGTATCAAAAGGAAGGTCTTCAATACCTGCATTCTCCCATGTATTACATATGGGTGTGAAACTTGGGCTCTCACAAAACATCACAGAAACATGCTGGAACACTGCCAAAGAGCTATGGAACGAAGTATGATAGGTATTAAGAAACAAGATAAGATACGAAACACTATCATAAGAAGTAAGACAAAAGTCACAGACATACTCATTAGAATAGATAGTTTGAAGTGGAGATGGACTGGGCACATGATACGTGATAAACAAGAAAAGTGGAGCAACATCATAACTGACTGGTACCCTAGAGATGGGAAAAGGAACAGAGGAAGACAAAACAAGAGATGGGAAGACGAACTAAAATTAACAGCAGGCTCAAAATGGAGAAGGGTTGCAAGAGACAGAGTACAATGGAAATTGTTAGAGGAGGCCTTTGCCAAGAGGCACACTGAACTCAGAGATATTTTATAACTTAAAGATAAGATTTAACCACAAAGTCAAAGAAACAGTTCAGGATAAGAGGCTTATTATTATTATAAGTATCTTATTCCAGGTTTGATTTCTGGTATCAAAATAAATGGCAAACGTGAGGCTGTTGACTACGGTAAAGCTTTCTTCCTTTAAATGATCTCATCAAATAATTCAAATAAAACATTTTATTTTAACTTCAAAAACTGTTATTTTCTGAGAGAATCTTGTCAAAAAAATTCGAGAAGCACATCCCGTGTGTGCCTAAACTCGCAATTACCGAAAAGCTAATTGTAGCTTTTGGTTTAGTGCCAGCCTTAATTACGTCGCTGAAAAGGTACATGTGGTCCGCTATTATTAGGTGCTTTGTCAGTACTATTGTTCTCTTAAACCATTGACCAGAACTCCGGTGGAGAGGATAATGTCGTGCAAATGTACTACCGAACATAGAACTGAACATAGAACTGATTGCATTGGTGTCGAATATGCTTTACCACTTTTTGAAATAAAGTAATCTGATAGGATTAATCTTCGTCTCTTTCAACTTCAACTCATGTGTGTGGCTCACAACAGACTCCGCCAATGTTATTTTGTCTCTTTTTATTTCAATATGAGTGTAGGTATATGATGGCTCAATTCCTGTCAAATTTAGTTAACGACGACGTTTCCATCTCCATAATTAGCTTCATATTAATTGTAAGTGATAGCACAATAATATTTATCTCGTACATCAGAAGTGGCACGCTGATCCTGAACATTAATTATACTTATTCAAATAAGAAACTGTAAGTATTTTAATGATGATCTTCGTAAATAGAGCTAGATTTTATGACAAAAAAGTATAATAAAGCACGACGTATGGGCATATCGAGCATAAAATCGAACAAAGACTTTCATAGATGAGCAAAGTAAGAGTCAAAATTGAAAGGCAGGTAATAAAAAAATATGCACATTATGTGGTCTGTTTCGGTATTGCGCTTCTATTGGATTATCATTCAATGATCTGAGAAAAATGTATTCTAAAGAAGTTAATGACATAAGACAAGATAACAAACAATTTTTTTAACGACATGAAGCACCTGAATAGACAGACAAATTGGCAAAGTTTCATGGTACAAGTTCAAAGTTTTCCTGTAATTAGCTCTCTACCTACGTGGAGGTAATGTTTTTCATTCTGGAACGTCTTTTATTTTTTGCTTGCTGATTGATGGCTGATGTGTAATTCTAAAATAAATGTTAGTTAAACATGTGACTTTGCTAATTAAAATTATGTCTGGACCGTAATGAAATTTTTCCGTCTGTCATTGACCTTGTAAAAGGTCTCTTACGATGGTAACTGTTAATGAAAAATTGTGGATACCATTAACATCCTTATTTTTTAGAGATAAGGACATTTTAAAGATGTTTAAGGATCGTTTGCCGTGTACTCTACTTTTGTGGTATCGATAAAGTGTTATTGTACCTATGCACTTCAATCGACCTAGGTCTCAAAGAACCGTTATCGAAGTGTTTTGGTACCTTATCTTTCTTCTCTATCATATCTGCTTTAGCAAGCTCTAAAACCACTGCCAAATATAAACAACCATGTAGGTAATGCAATGGCATCAAACTAAATGCAAACCACTTTGACATTGTGAGGAGTTACATTTGGCCGTATTCCCAAGCTATTTCGTCCTTGTAGGTGTTCTAGTCAACGTGCCAAATTATTATTTGCCATAACTGTAGGTAACGAACGGTGACCGCTGTTCTTGCCAAATTGCGTTTTACTTTCAAAGCTGCGGGCAAAGCTTCGTTATTTTTGGAATGTTTGCGGAGAAATGGAATTAGCTGGACTGGAGTCAACTCATGACCGTTGTCACTTCTTAAGTATTTAGGTATGAAGAAAACGCTTCGATTTTGTTTTTATCGGTTGTTACACGAATAGGTAAATGTTGATATTTTTATCTCTGTTGTCATCTTTGCCAATATAGAGGTAGTCATCTTGACTGTTTGGCAATTTATTAGGCCTGTTGGCGGGTAGCGACGAGTGACGATTTACAATAATAAACCTTAAAACCTAAATTAAAAAGTACATTTTCAATTTCCCTGAAATAGCAATTGCATCGGAGCTGCATTGTTGGTTTTGATTAGTTAAATTAACGAACCAAAGTGATACTGTAAGTGTAAACTGTAAACTTTCTACGCCATGAATGTGGTTGTTATTCAATGTTACGCTAACAATAGTTAATGAGTGAGACAATCTACTAATTTCGTGGTACATTTAGTGTTGCAGCCAATTTGTATCAATTAGCTTTAATTATAACCAAATGAGAACACTCAAAATTGATGAATAACAACAATAGAGAACTGTGAACAATGAAATATTGTTTTTTTGAGGTTTAGAAATTCTATCGTTTGACTTTAGAGTTTTTGAAATGTATAATTGTACATAGGTACATCTTCTTTGTCTCAACTGAGATTGTACTGTACATAGGTATGTATAGACCTGTCTATACACAATACACATGCCAGTGCAATGCACTATTCAAACTTCGTAGCAGTTAACTTTTGTCTAAAGGTAGGTACATTGTCAATACACCGTCTACGTGCATATAAGAAACTTATGTACTCTAAATCATAATTTAAATAGAATGTCCTATAGTAATTTACAAATGATAAATTGAACGCCCTCACCTGCTCACCTTTGCTCTCTTCAAAAATCCCTCTATTTCGACATAGCCATTAACATTTCAGAGCGATTCTTGAGCGATGGCTCTGCGTCGCATTCCAGCCCGTGTCAATCTGGCGAGCGGCCAACATACCTCTGCATACCATACCTCTAAAGGGCCGTGGTACGCGGGACGCGGGACGCGGTACGCACCTCATGTGTAGGAGTCTTTATTATACCCACAGTAAAACTGGGTATCATTTTATTGCTTGTCTACTTAAAGAAAATTATAGTCTGATAACAGAATAATGTAGCACGGATTTGTTTATGCGTTGATGGTTATGACTCTATTTCGAAAGTGAAAATATTGTGAAAAATATCGTATCGCAGTTAATGAAACGAAATATTTAATATCATTATGAATTTGAGGTTTTGAGAATAGATAAGTAGCTTTAGTTTTACTTAATATAAGTAGCTACTTTCTTCATGATTATTGCTACTTATTGGCGATTATAAATTGAGCATACGCTTCTCTTTCGGTTTAAATATCTTTGTTCTTTCTTAATATAAATAACTATAATTTCTACGAAAGCTTTGACATTTAACTAAAATGTAGGCACAAAGTAAAGATGATTCCAACGGCATGTTGTTATGCATCCACGTGCTAACTTCATTAACAAAAATATCTGCATGTGGGATCAGTCAAAATGCCAGACAACATGAGTCACTCTCATATTTACTTACCTATAGAGTTGCCGAGACGTGCAGAAGCGCAAAACATTGTAGTACAGAAGTTAAGCTTCCTAGTAAGCACGCTCGACCAATGCATACATACACATCACAATCCCGGAACAATCAAACGAATCAAACAAATGACGATCTGCGTGGCTCAGCACCGCTTTGAGAGCAAGAGGTTCCGGGTTCGATTCTCGGTCGGGCAGATGTTTTAATGATGAATTGAAATGTCTGCTCTGGGTCTGGGTTTTAGTTGTCCTTGTCTTTGTGTGTTTGTCCTGGCATTCCCAACACAGGGAAACCTAGAAGGGAGCTATGAGTGAAAGGTTAAAGAAAAGTGGCGATTGATCCGCCACTTGTGTCCGTAAGCAATATCTGTGTGCGTTGTTAGTACCTACGACTACCTTATATATGAGCTTTACTTCTGTACCATCCATGTTTTGTGACAGAAGTGACTCGCCTCCCAAACGTCAGTCAGACGCAACAACGTCCGCGTTCTGACTGTAACGTGTACAAGTGTACGTACCCCTTTATAACGCTGCTAACAAAACAAAATGGTCTTTATTCCCGAGCAGTGGAGTAGAAAATTCAACCGTTTGTGCAACTTTAATGGACGACTGTAGGTTTCAGCTAGTTCTTTGATCTTCATACGTAGATATCGATAGCTGATTTGTGCTTTGATTTTTACAACGTGGTTATATCAGTATTGATCATATTAATTAATGCGGTTTATAAGAACTATTAAAAAAATATTTTTATTGACATTGCGCAAGGGCGTGTAGCCTGTAATATTTCGCGTAGTAAAACAATTTTAATAGACTATATTTAAAATTTGGCTATCTTGCGGTATTTAATTTACTAACAGATATTTGGAATCAAATAGCCACATGTTTTATATAATGTTATATATATGTTTTTTAAATGATGTGTGATGATATATTATATGATGTGTGGTGATGACATGATGTGTTGTGTTTTATATATGATATATATACCGGCTGACTGGTTAGACACTTGACATATTCTAGGTTATCATAGTACTCATCATTATGAACAACTTTTACTATGGGACCAACTCGAAATTCGCGAAAAAAAAATCAGCTGTTCCATACATTTTGTCAAGTGTCATTGACATTTTTCTATGGAACAGCTGATTTTTTTTTTCGCGAATTTCGGGTTGGTCCCATAGTAAAAGTTGTTCATAATAATGAGTACTATGATAACCTAGAATATGTCAAGTGTCTAACCAGTCAGCCCGTATATAAAAGAGCGGCAAACAGGCAGACGGTCAGCCTGATGGTAAGCAAAACCGCCGCCTATGAACATCTGCAACACTAGCGGCGTTGATAATACTTTGCCAGCTTGGAAATGTGCTTGTTGATTCTCTTTTTAAAACGACCCATGTTAAAGAAAGAGGAAAGAAAAAAAAATTAACCATTAAAGAAAACTTATAAAATGCTAGTGGCGCCGCAGGTTTCACTCTCTGTCCTGCAGTTACCGTGATTTTTTCCGTTATAAACTAAATCTATGTGTAAATCCAGGGTAAAAGCTACCGCTCCAGCTCTATATGGAATGATATCCATTTCCATTCAGCCATTTTGCGCGAAATAATAATGATCTTTCAAACACACAAACTATCAGCATTTAAAATACATATTAGTAGAATTCGCATGTTCAAAGCCGCAGCTGGTCACAGGTATACCCCACTTTACGGTGTCAGTTACAAGACACGGTGACATCGTGACCCAAAACGTGAAATAGCTGAAAGCTGTGGCTATCCTTGATAATCTGAGATGTTATTTACCAGCGGAAGTGTAAATATAATTCGGCGAGAGGAATGCGAGGTCACCAGGTGCGATCTGTAGGGCTCTCTGGCATAGTGACAGGTGTCCCGGAAAATTATGAGAATATCATGAACACACTTTTATAATTTTCGTTGGTTATTTATTTTGCAGATGCATTCGTGACTCAGCTCATATCGCTACAAGTTTCAGGTGCTAGAATTTATTGCTCTTGATTTTGAAAACGTGTGCTTGTTACTGCCAGAAATGGAGAAGCATTGCACGACGTGCAGCAGCAATGGAAAGGGGCGTCGACGACAGTGAGGAGCCTCCGTGTAACCACGGCCACTTCGCATAGAGTGAACTACTAAAAAGGTGACCAATATCCATGGTCACTGATGGTCACCATCAGTCACTATCAGCGACCATCTGTCGGGAGAGCTAACTAAAATCATTAAGCTCATACTGACCAAGTGTCTAACCCAGGTGTCAAATATTATAGCGGATATTTTAGCGGAAGTGTAAATATAATTGCGACGAGTGGAATGCGAGGTCACCAGGTGTGACCTGCAGGACTCACTGGCATGCTGACAGGTCTCCCGGAAGTTTATGAGAAAATCATGAAATCACGTTTTATTAAAAAAAATCGGCGTTTATTTTGCAGATGAGCAATTTCATGAGAATATTATAAACTTGCTTTTTTATTTACTTTGCAGATGCATCCGTGACTCAGCCCATCTCGCTACAAGTTTCAGGTACCAGAATCTACTGCCTGAAAATTAGTTGAATGATGTATTTATGATTTTCCTTATTAAATACAAAAAGAGTTACAATAAACTTAATTATGCTTGTTTAGGCCGAGTGGCTGAGTGGAGCCCTGGCGTCAGAAGTTTTAGTCTCAGACATGGTCGAGAGATAGAACGTAAAAAATGTAACTTTCCCAGAGCTGTTTATATCAAAAATACATTGAAATACACGTCAGCATTCCACGATCAACTGTCTAAAGAATTTAATTTAAAATGTTATTTTATAAAATGAAGAATTTTTCAAGAAAATCGGTAAAAATAATTCTACTGAAAAGTAAAGTATTATTATGAAGTAGCATGTCAAAGTTTGTACGTTTGGACATTTAGATGCTTGTATGTTTGTAACTCAGTCACGCAAAAACGGCTCCGGAGCCTATTTGGATGAAATTTGATATGGAAGTAGTTTGTATCCTTGAGAAGTACCCAATAGCCTAGAATATAATATCTAGATTATTTTGACACATTCAAACAGTACTAAAATTAGGTAAAAACACATTTATACCGTCATGGTTAGTACGTAAGCATAAGCAATAAGTCTCTTCATTTGGGCCCAATCATTCAAACAATCATGTCAACTTATTAAACTGTTTCATTAAGTATAATGTAAATAATGAAATTACAAAAAATGTCATTAATGGAAATCTAAAGAAAATGTCAAAAAAATATAAAAAGATTAGTCAGAGTGTAAAAATAATATTAGAACAATACAAGAAAGAGAGAGCGAGTCGAGTTCAGTCATAATCTCCCCGATCGCGATCGTCTCCGGAATGCGATATCGACGTTGGATCATGACTCATCCCAAAATACGCCTAAAATGTGCCGCAAATAGCTAAGGTCAATGACACTCGGTGCTATCGTCTATTTACTATTATAAATCTGTGACGCTCTTAACTCCGCTGAAATGTAGAGCTTCGCTACAGTGCTGGCGGCAAGCATAACGGTGCTATTTTTGATCTAATATTAATTCGCATTTTATAAGAGTTAGAAAAACAGTCAATTTAGCTAAGTCTGAACGTAATAGACCGTTGAATTGCAAAAGTTATGATGTTTTTGTCTAGTAGCCCGCAATAACAAAGACATTATTTTTATCTTGAAAATGAAAATTAAAATGGTCTGTACTCTGCTGACAAAATACGGCTTGCAGCCTTTGAGTAGCTATATTTACATATAGCGGCTGCTGCTATACACGTGCAACAATACTTACTACTTCTTGATGAAAAAAAGTAAAGTATAAAATGAAATTGTTAGAGTATCTAGTTTATTTTCAGGCAGGTTTTCAAACAGGCGGGCTTTTTATCAGTCATTTACTTAAAGTTTTCTTGCAAAACCAATTTGTGTAAACCATCGAATCCGACTTTGGTGGTGAAAACCAACCAACATGCTGCGTTTTTTTTAACCGACTTCAAAAAAGGAGGAGGTTATCAATTCGTCTGTATGTTTTTTTTTTTTTTCATTTTTTTTTCTTTTTTATGTTTGTTACCTCATAACTTTTGACTGAGTGAATCGATTTTGATGATCCTTTTTTATTAGAAAGCTCACGCTTCCCATTTGGTCCCATTTCAATTTAGTCCAGTTCTGATAATGGTATCCATGAGAAAACCATATAAGTCTTAAATTTGCATTAAGTACGTGCGCGACAAATAGATGAATAACTCAATAGTCGGTCTTTTGAAGTCGGTTTTTGTTTTTTGTTTTGTAAAAATAATGTTCTTGTTAAATCACAGTTTTTCAGGCAGAAAATACAAGCATCAGAAGTGAGGTTATCCTTCGATACAAACGCTAATTGAACTTCAACGCAATTCAATTACCGTATTATCATTGAAATTGTTATTTTTTCTTGTTTCTGTTATCTAGTCTCGACATTCAGCGATCACGGGCTGCTCACGCATAAACAGCTCGTTCCGGTGCGGAGTGACGGCGCCACGAGGTGAGATGTGATGGCATTCCTGGGTGTTTACGAAGGTCTGATCGTGTTGCGAACATTTCAAGACTTGTAAACAAGGTTGTATAGGAGTAATTACACGGTAATCATGATTAACAACTGCTACAATGTTTGTGGATGCGATTAGCTGACCTGTCAACCAAGAGTTCTTGAGGAAGGCACTTCAAATTAGATTTTAATATCAAATTTGCTCACAATGCCCGCTTCGAGAGGATCATGATTTATGGTTGGGGCTTTTGGCGATAAGTCCGGAAGTAAACCCTAAGTAAGGAATAAATAATAATACAAAACAAAATCTAAAGAAAAAATATTAAGAAACTTGCGTAGATGCTGGCTCTCCTCTGTGATTTTCGTAAAGAAACAATACAAAAAAAACTTAAGAGAAGTTAAGTACATATGTCTGATCAGTATAGGGAGTGGTTCTATGTTCGAGAAACAGTAGATGCTTTAACTGGCGAGGTGTCAGCCCCACTACAAATAACTCCTAGGTGCCGGGTGCGATACTTCAAAAGCTAGCATGTTTAATTTCTTGTCCTTCCAACGAAGCGAATGAAACCACACTGAAACGGAATCATGTGAGGCAGGTTATGATTTTTACGATGTCGTGAACATGACGTGACTTTGAATGTCATTGTTTTCATACGATTTTATTGCCTTGCATTTTGGCACAGAGTAATAAAGGGTTCATTTGGCTTGCGCTTTGATTCTAATTCTACCAGAAAAATACGTTTTTTTTATTGCTCCTTTGACATGGACAACAATGACTGTGCTTTATTTATTTCAAAGGACAAAGAGTTTTTGTTGTATTTTTAAACAAGATACGACAGATGTGGATTTTTGACGATTTTCCTCAATCTAATTAATGAAAACAGATTCTTATTTTGGGGACATGAAAGACAGTGGGTGAACTGGCACAATTCGTTTGGATCTGACTGATCTGAGCAGATTAAAGATGTACTTTTTATGTAAATAAGATTTACAGTGCTAAATTGTTGGTATTAACCCAAATATCAAGCCATCGGATGAAGTCATGAGTCGGGATTGCGAACAAACTTATCAACGTCACGAGTTCTTGATGTTTTTGAAAATATACTATAATCTATCTCTGCTCTTAGTTCCCTAGTAGATATTTTTTGTAACTGTTCCTATATTATCTTGTTCGTATTTTATAATGATAATTATTACCTACAGGTTTCTTTTACCTACCGGAAGTAGAATTTCAATTAGCCGCTATAGAAGACATAGTAGGGACGGAAACTGATATAATAATGATTGTTTATTAATGTTTAATAGTCTGACTGCTTGTCGTTTTATTATACAAAACCAACCAATTTTCTGAGATAAATAGTAGCCTATACGCTTAGCCTACACGTCAAACCGAGGCTTAAGTTTTTTTTTACCTAAATTTATTACAATCCTTTGAGCCGTTTTGACGTGAAGAAGAAGCAAACAAACACACACGCACTGTCGCATTTATGTTATAATGAGTGTGAAAAAAAATATGCAAAAGTTTTTGCAGGAACGTTGTCTATCACAAGGCGAGGAATAAAACTTTACCTATGTTACTATCAAAGCTTACAAATATTTTACTAAAAAATTGCGAAGCCCCAATTTTTACTGCACTTTCATTTCCCACTTTCCCTAATTCACTAACAAGCTCTGCATCATCGCCGCGGTGTCACAGACCACAAATACACCGGTTTATTGGACTGCATACCATTCCTGGTGTCCGGTGGCCCACTTACGGAACCGTCCGATGTCCACGGCGTGTCCTGAATACCGCGCGCGCCGGACTCAAGCCGGGATTATCATTTGGGCTCGAATGCAGTGGCATACCTTCGCGTGTATGTATGTGTGTTCTGGGTCTGCAAGTCGCGAGTGAATCGGTTTCTTCTAGGCAAGCGTGCTTCATCCTGATCTGTGGCTCCATCGTAGATCGCATCATTGCATACTATCAGGCAAGATGGTGGTCAAACGCAAGACTATCATTGAATAATAAAAAAACAGACGAGATGGCAGTCAAATTTAAAACCAAACAATAAATTAAAAAAATGTTAGCTTGGTCTATGGTTTAGTATGATGATTATG
The DNA here is from genome assembly GCA_949125135.1 of Alcis repandata. NCBI lineage: Eukaryota > Metazoa > Arthropoda > Insecta > Lepidoptera > Geometridae > Alcis > Alcis repandata. Next base: position 12,704,508 of record OX421225.1, read on the forward strand.
TTAGTGTTAATAAATCGTCACCTATAAAGAGTTAGGACTCTCTTTATTGGTGACGATTTTTTGCAGGTTTTTAAAATCCTACAATTTTTAAGCAATTTGTTTTTGTCGCTTATAAAACAATAAGTAGGTACTGTAATAAAAACAATTTTTGATAATTCTGTAGAGCATTTTGCGAATTAATGTATGAGATTCTTATTTTTTAACAAAAGAATGGAGTACGCAGGGAATAAGCCAGTTATTTATAGACTTTAAAATTCAATGTAAATTAGTCGACCTGCCCACAATGTATGTATTGTTGCACACAAGTTTTACAAAATTAGTCGACCTGCCCACAATGTATGTATTGTTGCACACAAGTTTTACAAAATTAGTCGACCTGCCCACAATGTATGTATTGTTGCACACAAGTTTTACAAAAAAAACTCCTTCCATAGGTATACGAGTACGTTCATATACGAGGCGACCAGAGTTTTGCCGACTTGACTTGACTTGACTTGAGTGGCGTGATTGTCACAGTATGTCTAATTGGAGCTAATACTGATATGTACAGGTGGCATACCGCAAACTCTTAGCACAAGCCTGAACTAGATCGCCCTGGCCAGTGGCGTAGCGTGACTTGGCGGGGCCCCGTATTAAAATTTTTGGAGGCCCTTTTGAAGGGTAAAGATTTCTCACAATAGAAACAAGTTTGCGTAAAATTAAAAGAAATATTTATTCATCATAAATAACTATCTGTCACTTTTTCCAAAATTTTTACAAGCAATTCAAATTAAATGTACACTCTCCTTGCCTTTTTTTCGGCCGCAATAACCGAGATGTACCCTAAATCTTTACCAACTTTTGACTTACGCTTTACTCGAAAAAAAAGAAATTACTTTTTATGACTTAGGTATATGTCATTTCTGAAATAAAAAAAATTGGGAAGTTTATATTAATTTTAGCTTACTCACGTCGGGGGCCCTCGTGGCCCGGGGGCCCCGTATAATTGATACGGCAGATACGGCGGTAGCTACGCCCCTGGCCCTGGCTTTTGTCTGTTCTTTATTCTAGCTGACAGAATGAGACAAAAGCCAGGGCGATCTAGTTTAGATTAAAAGCTCGCGGTATGGCTCCTGTTATCAATTAAATGCCACTGACGTGTGACATTCCAGCGTTCAACAATAATCACCAAAACGCTTTTAGACTAGCCGACTAGCGTCGCCTTGTGTACGAAAAGCCTAGATTAATCTCATAGTAAACAGCAAGGTCAATGGAAGCTGGCTAATCGATTGATTTATAGATAGAGCGGGAATAGGGAGCGGCGGAAGCGGATGTCCTACTTCCATTGGAATTTCGGTGCATCAATAAGAAAGAGTTGATTTTTTATTTGATTCGCTGATTTTATGATGGGCGAAGGAAGTGTTGTTGGGGAAATGGTTGACAGCTCTTTGACAAAAATACTTTACCTTCAATATTTCGGTTCGACTGAATTCTGGATTATTTCTTGGCAAACCAATTATTTCTATTATTTCAATTATTTCTTAACCTATGCGTTAATGCACCTTAATCATAATGGGTGGGAAGCACCTGCCTAATATCGTGTTAAGTAGATACAATTAATAAATATATTTAAAAAAATATGTGTGTGGCGAATTCAAATCTTGAAGAAAAAACAATTTATTTAGACGTACTTGTTATTCTTACAAAGTTTCCTCTCATGTCGTATTTCTGTTGACACTACTGTAAATTATACCAAAACACACACGAAAAGTATGTGAAGTTTTGTAAACAAGAGCAAGGTCCGAAGACGGCATACCATACAGATTTAGCCTTCCGTAGCCTGGAATGCAGTATCGAAGATGTTGAACCAAACTTATGTACCTTAAGCGTAACTTTTAATGAATCCTAACTTTTAATGAATAATGGATATCCTGTGTCGGAGATGCCATGGAACACACACAAAGACAAGGACGACTAACACCCAGACCCAGAACAGATATTTAAATTCATCATTCAAACATCTGCCCGGCTGGGAATAGAACCCGGGACCTCTTGCTCATAAGGCGGATGTACTACCGCTAAGCTAAGCGGGTCGAAAAAGAAGTGCCGGCAGGAGGCGGCACTCTCAGTTAAGAAACTTTGCGGGAATGGTTTCGCTGCAGCACCACTTCGCTCTTCAGAGCGCCAACCTCAAGAGTCAAGATTGTTCTGATGTTGTCCAACCTCCGATACAAAACCTAAAGAAGAAGAAGAAGAAACGTATCTTTAAAGCGGCGATGTAGCGTGGTACCCATGACGATTTTCTATTGTGCACTGTTACTCACTCGAGCTTAACTTCTTTTAGAAAATATTTAAAACTAAATAATATAAACTTACGAGACTTATTAAGGCAAATTAGACAGTTATTTACTAATTGGTATGTCTTTGAGGAGCGAATGATTCTTCAGATCGAGTAAGTTGTCGTAGAAATCCTTTGGTGCTTGACACTTTCCTCCACTAACCCTGTCAGGCATACTTTTTAAAAATTAAGCTTGAATGGAATCGATTGAATATGATACCTATTAAACTTTATTAAAATGAGTTATCAGATAAAATACAAGTAAAAACTGTCATAAGGAACTACTAAGCTTTGCAACTGCTCCAAAAGAAACTGTGCTCTGTGACAGCCGCGTAAAGATTACGTTGAGGTGGCGCCGCCGCACAAACAACCTTTGATGTTCTCGTTCGGTTATTGTTTGTTTTACGGAATTTCCCCGGAATTTGTTTGCGATACCCTTGATGAAGACAGCGGGATCGGACACCCGGTTTACATCTCGAGAGCTGTGAGGAATGTTGAGACGGTTTCAAGAAAAATACGTGAAAATGAGTGACCTACAGGTGACAGAAAACGATATGGTTTAACTTTGTTAATTGAGTCGACATTAATTTAAGTGGGTGATTAAATTGTGTGGAAGTTGTGTTGTGTCAAAGAAATCTACTAAGAACTGTATTATGATTTGGTTGGTTAACGGTAGCACCGGGAGAAAGCGATTTACGTTACGAAAGGATACTGATCAGATCACACTAGAAGAGATAGTTTTAATTTGTAAGAAGGGAGTCAGTGTAGATTGGTAGAGTTACGTGTAGTGTAGAGTGATATAATAATATGTCTAATCTCACCTAGTATGATAATGAATATCACAATAAAGAAATGAAATAAAAAAGTTTCACAAATACTGTATCAAATAATTGGAATTACTATTTATTAATCAAAATAAAACTGCTAGATGCAACATGGCTGAACTAAACACACATGATCTCCTAACCGAATGCAGCCTGTCAAGAATTTACGATATGTAATAACTACCTGCAATCTAGTTCATCATAATTATATAAACAGTACTGATGAGATAATATAAACATCCTCTAATTCAGGCGCCAGTACACGCATAATGCTACGCGAATCTCGTCACGGTGCGATGGCGCAGAATGGTAGGTAATTGTAGAATGACGCTTGTTTACATATTGAAGATTTTAAGACTTGGTTTTTTTAGAAGTAGAGATATGCGTCTACTACTCTTAGTCTAAGAAGAAGAAGTAGAAGGTTCTACATACAAGTGTAGTAGTAGAAGTTTTTTTTTGGAGTAGTACTGCTCCGGTATTGGTTTATTTGAGTTCTAAACTTTTTATAATTTAGAGGATCGTGGTGCCATGATCGTGTCCCTATTTCAGAACCCAATTTTCAGGTAAAGACCCATTTTTCAGCATATTTTTTTTCTATGAGTTGTAGCGGGTAACATTATCTATTAGCTAGCGTCAAGCCAAAATGGGCTTTATTCTGGCGAGTGAGATATTACCTCGGTTACTGTCGCTCTCCTTAGAAATAACATGAGAGTGAGAGTGATGGAGATAATCTCGAGCGCCCAAAAATAGGGTCCCAGACCGCTAACTTTATAGTTCCTGAGATAATTGGCTGTGATATACAGATAGACAGACACCGAAGTCTCTTATGGCTTCTTTCCTAGCTCAGATTAAGCTAAATAAAACCGTATAGACCCCACGGCCACAAAGCCACAAAAAAATTTCTTCCATCAATAATATTACTAGCCGTTTATTTGAACACGAATAGAATAAAATCTGAATAACCACATGACCAATTATTTTATTCTTTACTCAATGTTTTGGTGTTTCGACTTCAAACTAATTAAAACTCCAATTTTATGATAGTAATACCAGACACATTCCAGTTAAAGAGTAATTTATGTTTCGTCGAAGTCCCTGACACACTAACTCTGTACAAGCAGTTATCCTAAATATTTTGGGAATTCCTCTGAAGTAATGGCCAACTGACTCAGTTTTTATCAGAATCATTCAGAACTTTCATGAGAAGCTTTTTGTGAGATTTCTTTTTAAGAGCTTTCATCATCATCATCATCCACAGCCCTCTCTATCCCACTGCTGGGTATAGGCCTCTCTCCCGTTATACCATCTGCCTCGGAAGAGAGCTTTATAGTCGGTGAATTCAATTTTGAATTTCAGTTAGCATTTTGTGTTTTTTACTACAATATTTACTGTCTGTTTTACTCGATTTGTATATATGATCTCTTAAGTCTTTCTGTTTTGCTTTGTTTTTAAAAATCTTCATGTAAAGCACAACGCTCTTTTTTCTTTGATCCAGATTTATTATAGATTTTTTATGACACGTAGAAAAAGAAACAAATCATAACGTAGCAGTACTTAATCACGTCTTCTCATTCATATTAAGGTAGATACTGTTCTAAGATAGAGAGGAAATTATTCGCACCGTTTTGTTAGATTCGTTTCTTTGAAAACGCGGATTTGCTGTTTCATATAAATCGTACTAAAACTACATATTATAATGTTTCTTAATTTAATTTGGTTTAATAAATCAAACTAAAATAGGTACATTCAATTTCTAAAGTTGTAGTGTAACTGATAATAATATTCTTGCAAAGTTTGGCCGAGCCGACCGATAAAATATTCACCAATGAGCGATGGTCAAGGCGACCTTTATACGAGCCTTCAAGTATTTGTAGATATTTATTTCAAGAAAGCAATAAATATTACTAGTCAGATACAAGGACCACTTTATTGGCTAGATAAATTGGGCGACAACAGTCAACAGTTTTCTGTAGACGATCAAAATAAAAATAAGTAGGTCAGATTGCGAATTTTATTTCCTCGATTCCGATTTCCAAGTATTTTGATATTGTAAAGAAAAAGTTGGGAAACATAATTTACAACAAAACATTCAACTAGAGCAAGACTGGGATATGATTTAAATTGGACTGTAGAAAAATTAGCTTTATTATGACAAATGTGAATGAAAAAAATACAATGGAAAGGCAGAAAAAAATGCTAGATAAAATAGGAAAGTCGCGGAAAGAGCTTTATGCATATTTTTTTTATTTTTTGCAAGCTTAGCTTGCAGATAGTATTGCAATGTATGACTGCAAGCAAACTTCACGTAAATATAAAATAGTGTAACTTTTAGAAAATGTTTTCGGTTCGTACGTCGTTTTGCCTTATGTACCTATCGTATAATAGTTAGGTCGTTTTACCAAGCATTCTACGAAGACGTTGGGATATGCCATCGAACCGATGATGAAACAAGAACAGATGATAGAAAACCAACAGAAGAATTTTTCAAGAGAGAAACTTGAGATATCGTATAAATATTTAAATTTTGAAGAGTTGCAGTCGCATTCCATTCGAAATACTGGAAATGAAAATAACCTCGAGTGGCACTTCAAAGATCTGAAATATATTAATCGCGAAGGAGGTGAATGCTATTGCAGAGGCCAATCGACGCATTCAAGGATTATTAGTCATTGATATAATCGAGTTAGACTGAAATATGATTCACCAATAATTTTACAGACACAAATATGACTTATATGTACGACTAAATTATGTAAACGCCAGACCAGATAGATGTAATACGACCCACGACTCGATGTATTTATGATATTGATAAAACGATTAGAAAACAGTGACTGTGGTTAAAAGACAAGGAGCAATAATATGAGTACCTAAACTTACTAGGGAGAGGGCCTGTGTCTGGCAGACGATCTTCTATATTAAAATGACTGTTGCCATGAAAAATAAATTAAAACTTTTGTAACTGTTATGATGGACAGCTGGCCTAAATTAAAAAAATGTGATACAAGGGTAGAGTTAAGTGCACAATTATTTTGGATACAATTCATAAGAGTTTCTAAAGTGTGTCACTTGTCAGAATCTTTCTGGAAGTGGCTTCTTGGTAGATTGTTGTCCCTTCGTACTCTGGGTTGGCGAAGTGCCAGCTTGTTAGGGCTGGCATGCTGGCAATCAGGTGTTTAAGTGTTATTTGCCATTTAGCTGGCAATCTGGCAGTGCATCCAGCTGCACCAGTGTTAACTCAAAGGAGAGTAGGCTAGACTGTGTAGATGGTGTTCTATGTTTACACTAAAAACTTGCTAACTAGCTTAAAGCAGAAGTTGTAACTAGGTCTTTGGGACTTAGAAAACTTGTAACTTTTTAGGAAATTCAAACCAAAATTCAAAAAAACAACCTAAATGATCATGCTATACAGGGTTGTAAGGACAGGGTATGCTAAGCCGAAAAAGGTTCATTTATTAGTACTCTTGATTATGAATCACTATTACTATGGGACCAACCCTGAAATCGCGAAAAAATAAAATCATTTGTGTCATACATTTGATCGAGTATCATTGACATTATTGTATGGAACAGCTGTTTATTTTAGCTTTGGCCCTATGGTAAAAGTTGTTCACAATGAAAAGTACTGCGACTTCTTTTCGGCTTAGCATACCCTTTTCTTATAACCCTTTATAATACGAGTAGGTACAAGTAAATCTGCTTTCGATAAAATATGACAAGGACTAGACAGATATTAAAATAAGGAAATCTTTTAAAAACAAGGACCCCAGAAACCGGCGCTTTAAAACCTAAAAAAGAAATTACATCATGAAAAATATAGGACATATTACATGTTAAAAAAAATGTTAGAAACTAGTGTTAGTACATTGGAATCTACGAGATCACGGCGCCCAATCCCAAACTTTTATTGCTTACCAACCGAGAACAGTTTATTTAAAAGTAAATATTTGGCAGTTAATATTCGCACTCAGATAAAACACGCTGTACGGCAGAATGAAAGAGAATTAACGTGTCTTCGAATAATCTATGTAATATGTTTCCTGTCACATTAAATCTTTGCAATTTGTGGGATTCAAAACGTAATGATGCTTGTACTGCGATATTTATTGCACGTCGCATAAAGTTTATGGACATAATCCTTTGGAAATGTTCATCGTTCATTGCAGTTACAATGTAACTGAAGTATCTTTAATAATAAATCTTTATTTAGGAACAAATTACAAAATAATAAAAATAACAAAGAGAAATCGATGACACCTACAAAAGTATTAAACTGCGTCGCAGGTGTCAACGCCCTCCTCCGAGAGTTTTACAGTAACATACGTATGTTTGGTATTTGATACTTGCGAGTAAATTAATCTTTGGTCGTTAGTTCACTTTCCTTGTTACACACTTTAATATTGCTATTATATTATCATGGCTATACATACCTACATGGTCAATTCTAAAACACTGAAGACCCTCCACAGGCAACATAAGACACTTGAACGAAATACGATAATGCCACGACTTTTAAAAATGCATAAAAAGCACCTGTTCTATTGAAAAAGTTCATTGACCTTGGACAAAATATATGGAACAGCTGACTATTTTGTGAATTTTCGAAAGTCGTAGAATTAAAATTGATTGGATCATTGCATAGAAGCCACCTGCAGGAGGACTTAAGTGTTTTAGACTTGATCCTGTAGGTACATCGTCACTGCATGTTTTGATGCAAGGGCAAATGCGCCAATCACAAACATTTTCAGGACAAAAATTACTTTTTCACGAAAGATTGAAGAACCAGAAGGGTTCCTAACCAGTCACACCAAAAGGAGTCACAGTGTGACTCGTTCACACTTTATCACACTGTGGGTGATCTTCACTTTTGTTCTTCACGGTGTCATCACAATTTTTAGTTACTTATTTGAATAACAAGTGACAAAATTGAGATTTTCATTGATATTTATTAGTTCGTAAATGTTGTGATACGCGCCAGCTTTCAACAAATCCTTGAAAACACTTCCAGTAACCTCACTAGTTGAGAGAAACTCTTACCGTCTTCCTCAATAAATATCCCGCACTTCCTAAATCCTTATTCCTGGCTCGCAAATGATCGAGGCGTTCTTGAGCCAACAATATTACCTTTGTCAGTTCGTAAATAAGACGCGGCTAAATATACCAGGGTGTAGAAGGGTTAAATCGGGAAACGCATCGTGACGCATTGTGAGTCACGCGCGAAAATACCGGCATTCTAGGCCCGAACACTGCACGTGTACCTAATACCTGCTGGGGCTTATTCTGGCACGGACGAGATTGTCGCAGTCTCTATCACTCCTATAAGAAATGTCATCTGAGCGAGAGTGACCAGGACAATTTGGAGCGCGATAGAATAGGGTTCACGTTTGTACTAGCTGTCTAAATATCTGCACCTATTTCTGAAATTATTATTGCATTAAGAACGAGGCAGCAGTGTAGCTCTGCCAACAAGAGCAAGCGTGTAGAAGAATCTACTTGTACGTAATATGGAAGTATGAATATTACTGCCGGTCACGTGGTAAACACAAATAAACTATAATTATGTAGAAGTAGACCCAGATTGCGAAAGTCAATGGTAACAACGTACTCGTAGGTAGGCATCTTTAGGCACTGAAAGATAAAAAAAAACAAGATTCGTGTACATAAAGTAGTAGAAGTAGGTCTGCATAAATTCACTTGAAAAAGAAATGACTGACTTGTAACTTTTCTTGGAAATTGTAAAAATTAATTAAACAAAACACGGTCCATCTCCGGTGTAGTCACGGCACTAAAATGAAGACTGGAACGAGCTCAACTAATTCAATTTGATTCATATGACCTCGCTCGTAGCTGCTGTCACCATCTAGAATAGGTAGACTTAAATTTTGAGCTAATTGCCTATTGCGTACTTCATAACAAAAAGTTATGAAACACGAAATAACAAAAAGAAATTGAATTTTGAATTTTTAAAACAAAGCATGTATAAAATTGTTGCTTGCCTAATTGTTTGCAATGAAAAGTTACTCAGATTTTTATGTATATTTCTGCTTTTTTTAAAGTTTAGGCTAAAATATTTTGGTTTTGTTGGTATTACGAGTAAGGTACGGACTCTGGATTGTATCTAAGTCAGCGGCTATTCATCGTTTCTTGTAGGATTAAAAAAATAAGAAACCATTTTTCTTTACTTCTCTTTGACGTTATGACCATATGATAAACACTGGCCATTTTCATGAAAAATCTCAAAGCCCTTGACGTGAGTTATCTGCAGTCGAAAATCCAGTTTTCACGAATCCAGTAAGTCTTTCTAAACAATGCCTTCTAAAAATAAGTATTCGTGTCACGCAACAGCATTCCAAGCATGCCACCCGCGGCCTAGTAAAGTTCTGGAAAAAACATGTTTTGTCAACCTTTACACGTTGGAACAGCCTTCGGTTTGACAGTTTGAATGATGTTATTTCATTGTTAAAATATTGTTTTAGAACTAGACGCTTAAAGATTTGAGCGAAGCGAAAATAGCGAGTCTGTAAGTATCTGTTTTAATTATAAGCTATTACTTAAGTTGCCTTAGTTGTATGTATATGTCTGAATTTGGTACTAGTGTAACTCCGATGACAATGCAGTAAAGTTCTTTTATAATATTTATTTTAATATTTTCAAATGTTCTTTCACGCCTTTGCGGGATGCGGAAGCCACGGTGATAAAGTTTAGGCTTGCCCTGAGAGTGCGAGCTACGTCCTCAGTTCTTAAAAAATTGCATAATAAACACTGCAGTCTATTAGCGATCTATTTCTGTGACTCACCGGCCGAACTATTTAAACTTGAGAAAGGTCAAGTTCAGCGAAAACAAGTCTATTAAATCGGCGACGAGCTCGTTACAGCACGCGATGCTTCTGAAAACAAGCAATTACAACTAAACTAATTGAAGTCTGTGGCGGCGCTTAAACAAATATTCAATGTTTATTTTGACAGCACTACAGGGTTTTAAGGAAAAGGTATGCTAAGCCGAAAAGAGCTCATAATAATCATCAATTAAGAATTTTTACTACGAGACCAACCCGGAATTCGCGAAAACAAAATCATTTGTTCCATAAAAAAGTGTCAATGAAACTCGACAAAATGTATGGAGCCATTTTTTTTTTTAGCGAATTCTGGGTTGTATATAGTTTCATGTTTGGGGCGTATGGGAAACTGTGAGTAGGTCTGTACTTTTGTTTTTACATATTTTCGGTTTATAGGAAACCTTTATGTTTCTAAACCGGGATTGTCAACACAAAATAGACTGTAAGTAGAGCGCTATAAAACAGGTTATTGATGCGGTCTGATTGTAAAGCAACCTCGTTCAAATAGTATGGTAATGGTCATAATAGGTTTTCGAAGCGGTCTTATTGTTAGAGTGATTTCATTCAGACAACCTTCGAATAAGAATTCCGTGATACTACCGCTTTGCACAATCAATAGAGTGCGGATCATGTATTACCAAAGTAAGTTCGTAAAATATTTTTTGCCAACAACGATGGTGGCTACAACGTCGAGAAGTAAGCAAGCCATAAAATAAAAGTGTCAGACTTCGTTTATAGCCAATATGGCCTGTATGAAAGTTGCTTAATAGCTTATCAAAACCAACCATTTATCATAAACTACGTTAGTAGACATTGACGTTAAATTGTTTCCCCCTCTGTGAAATTAAAATCCCCCTTAATTAATCAAGATTGGACACAGTTACAGACAAAACGACAAACGATCTTTAACTAAATGGACACTGAATAGAAAATAGCACTTATCTAACCCAATGCATACTGCGGTAGGTTGGAACTATTCAAATAGAAAACATTAAGTGCTTCATTCGATAAACATAATAAATTTTTAATCTGAGCTTTTTATTTGCTGCAATTTATGTTTCCTCAAAACTGTAACAAGTAATTGCTCTTAATGTGTTTTCTGGTAAAAAACTAGCAGAAATATACAATTAAATAAAATGCTATTTGTTCTGCATGAGAAGGTTTATTTGATGCATGCACTGTATTTCTGACATTCAATTTTTTAAAAGACGTTTGCACTTTTTATTTCTTGATATGAGTGAAAACATTTTTCAGTGGTAGTAATAATATTTACCTTAGTCATCCTGAGGGTCATCCAGAATATTTATATACATAGATTGTAGACACACGTTCAATTATACACAAGTCTAAAATTTTCAAACATAATCTTACTTCGTCTCAGTGCTTCGTCATTGTTATTTATTTTATTTTTACCTTGGCCCTGCGGTTTCAACTGCGAGGTGATCAAAAGCGGTGCTAATGAAAAGTAGCCTGTGTGAAAAAAAGCCTCTATAAAAGTGATATCTTAACAAAGTCGGTTTAGTAGTTATAAAGATACGTGGTAAGAAACATGCACACTCACATACTTTCGAATGTATACCTACTCTACTTTTATGGTCATTGAACGTTTACGTTCCAAAAATGGGGCTGGTAGAAGGCACGAGAGAGGGGAGGAAGGGAAGGATTTTAAAATTATAACGAGTCTCCCCTTTACGTCTTTACATCTTTTTGAAAAAAAAAAGTTTTAATACTTGACATGGGATTTTCTCAGATTTTTTCACTACATAAATGAAATAGTTCATTCGCAAAGAAGATATGGTACATTTTATTTAAAAACGTAATCATGACCAAGAATAAACTCACTTAACACTCACTCACTGAATTCACTTAACGCGAAAATTCTAAACCTATTTTCATCCCAATAAAGTTAATATTTTAATTGCAAATATGTAGGTCGAAACTTGCATAAAACATTGCATTTAAATAACCTGATAAATCTTCCCTGAATGTAAACACAGGGAGATGAAATGCGGTCAACCTGAAGGTCGGTCGGAGTCAAATTGGTGAAGACACAGGGTTGCATCATTGCACGTGCTGCTCGTTTATCATTTGATTTACATCGTTTATGAAAGCTTGGGGAATAAAAACTAATTCTGGATATGGGTCTGCAGGCTCTTGCTGAAAAGTTTAATACTTGATTTTTTTCAACCAAAGTCCTTAAAACCTTTTTATGAGGAAACAAATTATTTTAATTCAAACATAATGTAAGTGGAAGATATTAAAATTGTAGCCAATTGTAGCCTTAGTGGCAGAATTTTAGGCCGCCTGAAATTTTCAGTTACTCACATGGTAATACTTGTGGTGGTGCTTCGGTTGGCCAGAAAATATAAACACTGATACTATGCATGTTTGCGTATTTTTTTATTCTTTATTTCTCCTTAAATTCTTACTATGAATGATTTAAATGGACAACTGAACGTGAAGTTTCATAATGTTGATTTTACATATACGTTGAAATACATAAGAACATACATTTGTAGCTTTAATTAGAGGAAGCAACCCTAATAAGAAGCGTAGATTTTTCACATAACAAGTGCGTGAAAGTATTTACAGCCTACATACATTCGTACCTATTTGTTGGATAAGTTGCAGATTCATAAACACGCGCAATTCGCAGTGCGCCGCGCACTCACCGCTTTGTTTTGAGCATTTTGGCGCAGGCGCTTGCGCATTGAAATGTAAGATTGAATAGATAGGATTATTGTAAGTCGTTTGTTTGACGCGAGTTTACGACAATCGAACGCTATTATTTTTCCTTTTTATGTAGGTTGAAGTTGACCAAAATTATGGTAATTTTTTTGGAAAGTACAATGCTTTCACTTATATCATGTCAGGTTACAAAATATTAAGTAAAGACAGCTATGGTATAACTATAAGCCGTGGTAGCTCAGTGGAAGAACGGTCACTTCGCATTCATGAGGTGGCGGGTTCAAACGCTGACTCGTATCAATGGGTTCTTTGGAACTCATGTACGAGTAGGTATTCATACAACTGGCTGTTCGGTGAAGGAAAACATCGCGAGGAAAGCTGCATGCGTCCGAAGCAGAAATTCAATGGCATGTGTGAAACCGCCAACCCGAACTTGGCCAGCGTGGTGGAATACGGTTTAATCATCCTTCGAGGGTAGACCTGGTATTCCAGCAGTGGGATGATTTAAGGGTCGAGTTGAGGAAAGACAGCCATTGATCAGTGGCAGCTGGGAGATAGAATTCTAATTAATTAGCTAAGTAGGAAAGTATAAGTACGAACTTTGGCTTTGAATATTACGTGTCAAACAGTAAAACAGTTCACAAATTACTTCAGCGCATTCCAAGTCTCAGTTATTTTCGCCGCCACTTTAACAGAAGTATAAAAATATTTCCGGCGCAGATGAAATGTGTAGGTGCTAAATAATAAGTCGTGTTTTTATAGCTACGACAGCACATCTCCCTGGAATTTGGCCGGGGAGCAAGGACATACCTACATATTATTGTCAGTTGCAGTACGGATTGCAACAGTATGGGTACTAACGACATCTTGATGTTATCCAAAAAGTTCTTGTAAAACAAAAACGCATCTTAAGCTCGTTTCGCACGATATGGAGTATTATAACTTGCATTGTCACTAATTGTAAGTAATTAGTGATCAAAATATCGTCGCTTATTTTTTTTTCAATAAAAATAACGTTTCAGCAATCACATGCATGGCAATAGTATTCGCGCATTCGATACACTTCGAGGAGCGAGTTAACTTTAAAGTAGGTAAGTTTAAATTGGTTTGTAGATTAGGGTGAAGTATTGTATTTAATGTTTCTATTTCTTTCGTGTCATCAGTAACACCACAAACAAACCTGTCACATTATGGCAGAGTCTAATGTATCTAATTCAAACTTTACACTACTATTAATGCAATATTAATAGCGAGATTCGAATAACAAGGTAGTGTAAGAGACACCGTCATTGACAACATCCGTCGCCGCCGCGCCGGATGAAGCTGATAACTGAAGAAGGTCAGCTCAAATGATGATTTAACACTAATTGTAACAGTATTGCAGGTAAAGATAAAGAGCGGGCTCTTTTTCCGCAACTAGGCCGGTAATCGGCCCTTTTTGCGTGACATATGCGGGTTTCCTCACGATGTTTTCCTTCACCGAAAAGCCAGTGGTATGTAAATTCGTACATAAGTCCTAAAGAACTCATTGGTACGAGTCGGGGTTTGAAACCGCCACCTCAAGAATGCGAAGCGTCGGTTCTCCCACTGAGCTACCACGGCTCTCTCAGTATTGCAGGTAAAAACCCTTTATTTTTTACTGAATTATTGTGAGCGAGTGAGTGCGTGATAGTACCTTTTATGAGTTTTGTGATTTGAGGCAAAACACCCCTAGAGGAGCAGGTCGTATAACCCCCACAGCCCACGTGGAATTAGAATTTTGTTTTGCTTTCTATTATTTATATTATTAAATTAAAAAATATATTTTCGTGTTGTCACAAAACGGTACCGATTTAGAGCTTTTATTCTATTACACAAGACTCATAGAGCCAGAAAGATAGCAGCACCTTGGAGAAGTAGATAAAAATAAACGAACAGAACTTGAGTCTCAAAATTCAAATGTAAGAAAACTTATGTAAATTTAACAATTTAAATAAATGTGCCAAAATTTTTTTAAAAGCCTTACAATAGTGCGTGAGCCAAATGGATACATTTCATCGTAGTTGGTTTACTGTGCTTACCGTTGCTCAATCGGTATCATTTCCTACGTAGCACCTACCACGCAATCTGTGTCAGAACACGTAGTAACAGTGATCTGATCTGTGACGCCGAAAGTCAGGGGCTTGGTATGATGTAATGATGTCTGTAGATCTTACATTTTAATTCAGCCGTAAGCTAATTAAATAAAACTGTTGCTATAAAAAGTTTTCGCGAAACTAATAAAAAAAAGTAGTAATTGTAAGGAACTTTCGTTTTACGAAAGTCGAGTAAAAATAGTTCGCAATTAGCATAACTCGAAATTAACGCCAAAACACCTATGGTTTTAAATTATGAATTGTTAATTGTTGTTTTGTGAACCTAAAATAGAATTGCACTGAAACCCTAAGCAGCACACAACATCTCTCCCTAATTCTTACAACCCTCAATTTTTGTTTATGGAGTAAACACTAATTTATGATCTATGAATAAACATAAATACCTATTAAAAATTTTCATGCATTCAAGCTCAGCATTCTAGAGAATTTGTTGTACCTATTGTTCTATGACACAAAAATGCCATCCCTGCCTTGTTATTGTTATGTACAGTCAAAAATCTCATGAGCATTTTTGACGCAACAAAATCGTAAAACTTATTAAAAGAGATTCTAAACGCGGAGTTTATGTAAAAATATTATTGGGTAGAGAAATTATGGAGGCGCCGGACTTAGAAGCAAAATAAACAGTTTATAAATAACCAGACCTGCAAAAATATCCGCACACTCCTGTATTAAAAACGATCGTAGAATAAACACGTAGCTATGTAGGTAGATAAGTTTACGGGAGCACGAAGTTTTATAAAAAACTAATTTTTATTTTAATTCAAGATTTAATTGATTTTATTTAACTTAATAATTATTTAGAGAGCGACCGCAAAGAATTAGATTTACGTATCAACTAACTACAAAAATGAATTGCCATGAGGGCCTTAGGTGCTAAGTCTTAAAGATAGCGATTCGCAGAATCGCAGGAAGCTGCAGGCGCCCACGCCTTTCTCGCTACTGAGGCGCTATGTGCTGACTGTTGTTATGACTCGGCTGGGCAGCTGCATCATAACTCCTCCCTCCTCAAGTGCGAAATTATCGGGTTCCACAGAGATTGATGTTGGGTTCCGATAATTTTGCAAACGTTTATAAAGGCGAAAAGCTATAAAACTAATTATAATTAACACAATTAATACGTAAAATACAATGGTACACACGCTTAGGGTAACACTTTCAACACTGTATACTCTTGGCACTTTTACACTTTCACTGTCGGCTTGAGCCCGCAGAAGGTTGATCAATTGACGTGTTTCCCCCAAACTGATTCCTTTTATGTTAATAGGTTTCAGATTGGTTATGTTCTCTCGTTTAAATTCCGGAACTGCAGTTATCGGTGTTATCTCGAACCGGATATTCTCAGCCAAAGTTTTTCTGTAGGACAGTCTGTATTTCGATAGGTGTATGATACACTCCTTCTTGGTAGTAATGATGTACGTTCCCTGGAACGATTTCCGGATCTCCTCGTTTCCACATCTTTCCATTAAGACTGTGGGATTTCGGCAAAATACAGTCCAGCTGTCAAGCGTTATGCGTTGTACTTTAATATCTTCGATCTCGACGCTGTAAGGAGTACATTGGTCAAGGTTTGTCTGGAAGGTCATCAGCTGTTCCTCGCATGAAGGGCCGGTAAACGGAACTACATTTTCCTCAGAACAAAGGAAGCTGTCGTCGGCGGCTACTCGTTGACATGGCGTGGTGACCGGCAGAAATTTCCAACCTTTCACCATAAGGTAGGGGGATTCAGGGAATACAATTAAAGTTTTATTTATGGAATCATTGAAAATTGGAATAGGATATAATTTGTAATAATTGTAAACTTCTTTTTCTATTAGTGGAACTTCTAATATGAATGATATTTGGCTTTTCTTAATATATGCTTTAACAGTAATTATCCTTTCTAATTTCGACATATTTTCTTCAGAGGCTTCATACATTAAATTATCAACATTTTCTATAGATTTAAGTAAGCTTAACAATTCTGTTGTATTAACGATTGATTGGTGTAGTACTGATACCTTACTAAAGGCTAAGGCGGTTTCTATTTCATTTAACGTAGTATAAGTGGTTGTAAAAACATTTATAAACATGTCAAACATGCTTAACACATATGAAATGTATAAGCAATTATTTTGTTTGTCGCTGACGGCTTTGGCAAAGTCTTCAATTCTTTTAAATCTTTTATTTAATATTTCCAAATTTTCCTGTAAGGTGTCCGTACTATTTACAAGGCTGTCAAATACTTTTGTTACTAAAGTAATTTTCTTATCTGTTGAAATCTGCTTAGCTTGAATTTGTGAAATGAGGGAATCATAGCGCACAGCGTCTTGGCTGTCTAAATTACCTGAAATTAATTTTATTAAAGACCCAAGTGGATCTACTAAGCCTCTTTTTACCTTGTGTGAGGGAAACAATTGCCTGAATTTATAAATTGTGTTGCTACGTAAGTTCTCGAACTGTGTTCGTATTCCCAAGAATTCATTAATGTAATCCGTTTTCTTATCAATAATCTTAGTAAACACATCATATTGTGCTACATGAAAATCCAGATCATTTGCTATGCCGTTTAAATCTAAAACCTTTATAATAATCCATTGATCCTCTTGGTTATAGGCATTTCCTTGTCTAACAGGTAAAATGCCCGGATTGTCCTTAATCTTTTGCAGATGAAGGGCCTGGTTTGGGATGATCAGGGTCATCACGATCAAGCACCACCTGTGGAGGACGTTTAATATTTTTAACGGCCACTTTAGTTTCTCGGTTACCTATTTGTACCTGTGCTATGTTTCTTTCGATCGGTCCTTTAGCTACTGCTTTATTGTAACGGGGTTTGTCCTTACTCTTCCTTTTATTTACGTCCTTTGTAAATACTACTTTTCCTTCTTCTAATTCTATTACATCTTTTTCTCCTTGTCTTTCTCTAAGCTTTCGTTTGTTCTCTAACATTTTATTGGATACGAACTGATACAATACTTTAGTACGTTTAGCGTGATCTTTTAAAAGCTGTTGGGTGTATTCTTTCTCGAATTCTCCATCAAAGACTTTATTAGCATCCGTATGTCCAAATACGATTTCAAAAGGGGTTAATTCCGTAACTGAGTGGATTGTGTT
This sequence comes from Alcis repandata, assembly GCA_949125135.1. Lineage (NCBI taxonomy): Eukaryota > Metazoa > Arthropoda > Insecta > Lepidoptera > Geometridae > Alcis > Alcis repandata. The sequence goes on from OX421225.1 coordinate 12,722,401, forward strand.
GTTGTAAGCCATAATGGAGTAAGTCATTATCGACGCGGCGTCAGTGCATTTTTGGTCATATTTGGCTAGCCTGTAAATTTCAATTAAGGTAGAGTGGAATCTCTCCACAATGCCTGTAGAGTTAGGGTTATTTGGGGTGCAAATGTGTAGTTGAATTTTGTACATAGACGTAAGCTCTCTAATGAGCTCATTATTGAATTCGCTTCCGGGGTCACTACTAATCTTTCTGGGTACACCATACATTGAAAAGTATTTTATCAGAGCTCGCACTACCTCACCTGTGGATTTATTTGAAATTTCTATGGCTTGTCCGAATTTGCTGAAGGCGCATACTATGGTTAAGTAGCATCGGCTGTCTATTGTAAAAAGGTCAATGAATAATTCTTGGAACGGTGCATCTTGAGTTTGAGTTAATTGAATTGTCGGTTTGAGAGGTTTTCTATCATACTTCATCTTTTGGCAATTTTCGCAACTATTAATAACCGCTGCTATCATTTCCTGCATATTATTCCAATAGTAGTTTCTTTTAATTCTAAGCATTGTTTCTTTAATCCCTCTGTGAACTGTTTTCCCTTCGTGATGTTTTAAAACTATCGCTTTCTGTTCTTTCTCATCCTCTATGTAAACTACTCTTTCAGTGCATTCAGAAAACTCTACCGTACCTTCTTTAAATAGCTGTATAATTATTCTATTAAAATCTTTCCTGTGCTGCTCGCTTTCAAAGTAAATAAAGTACTTCAATTTTGGTTTAATGTATTCTTTCAGAAATTGTTTAATCATATCATCATTATTAATTGGCATAAATACTTGTAAAACCTTTTGTTTATCACGGGATAGATCTTGAACTTGAATATCATTGGTATACCATTCGAAGAGTAATATCTGATTTGGCTTGGTGTCAATTGCCTCATTCAGGATGGGGATACCCTTAGACTCTAGATCATTCGTAGAGTGCACTGTTTCCGTACCGCTGGATGGCAAGGGGTATGGTACTTCCGCGGATTCAGGTCGGTCATAATTGTCGATGTCACTATTAGAAATTGTCCTGGATATGTCGCTGTCAGTCAGGGTCTCGACGCTATCTCTAACTAATTTAGCTTTATTTGTCAAATCAACCATTTCGTCAATAAGATTTTGGCAATGTTTTTCTAATTTCTTATCAACATTGACCTTCATGGACACGTCATCAGCGTCACCGATTGCGTTTAATTTTATTCGTGATAATGCATCAGCGTTTGTGTTCTGTTTGCCATTTTTGTAAATGATTTTAAAGTCATATTCTTGTAGGCGCAAGCGCCAGCGGGTTAATTTACTGTTAGGCTCTTTTAATGAGTATAGCCAAGCTAAGGGGCGGTGATCGGTAAAGATCGTAAATGTATTACCGTAAAGGTATGGGCGGAAATGTTTCACTGCCCAAATTATGGCAAGAAGTTCACGTTCTATAGTACTATAGCGCATTTCGGTTTCGCTGAGAGTACGGCTTGCATAAGCAATAGGCTTATCACTTCCTACACTTCCTTGAGACAGGACGGCGCCTAAGGCGACGTTGGATGCGTCTGTCGTAAGTATGTAAGGCTTAGTTTGGTCTGGGAATTGTAAAAGCGGTGCGTTTGTAAGAATTTCTTTACATTGCTGGAAAGCGTCAATATATTTCTGGTCAATTACTATTTTATTACGTTTCTTCAGGCACGAAGTTAATGGTTGGGTAATTTTCGCAAAGTCTTTTATAAAGCGTCTGTAATATCCAATTAGTCCAAGAAAGCTTTTAATTTCTGTCGTCGTCTTTGGGAGAGGGTAGCCTAGGATGGATTTGATTTTGTCGTCGTTTGGTTTTAGTCCGTTCTCTGTAATCGTGTGCCCTAAGTATAAAACTTCCTTTCTCAAAAATTCCGACTTATCTAACTGTACTTTCAGGTTTGTTGCTCTCAGTCTGTCAAAAACTGTTCGTAAGTCGTTTAAATGTTCTTGTAAACTGGTACTATACACGATTATGTCGTCCATATATACCAAACAATGTAGCCCTTGTAGTCCTCTTAGTACATTGTCCATTGTTCGTTGGAACGTTGCTGGAGCAGTTTTTAGACCAAAAGGCATTCTTAAAAATTCGTAATGTCCAGCCTCGGTGCTGAACGTGGTCTTTTGTGAATCGTTTTTCTCTACCTCAATTTGGTGGAAGCCGTTGGCAAGGTCAAGAGTTGAGAAATATTTGCTTTTACCTAATTTGTCGAATAAGTCAGTGATGTTTGGTAATGGGTATTTGTCATCTATTGTAATGTCGTTAAGTCGTCTGTAGTCAATTACCATGCGATATTTAACTTCACCTGAAGCGTCCATTTTCTTGGGCACTAGGTGCACGGGAGCGTTCCAGGGAGAATATGATTCCTGAATAACGTTGTTTTTAAGTAATTTCTCGACTTGGGATTTTATTTCGGCAGCTTGTGCCGGTGCTTGGCGGTATGGCCTAACATAAATTGGGTCTTCATTTTTAGTCCTAATTGAGTGTTTCACTTGGTTTGTAAATGTCAAGGGAACTTGTTCGCAATAGAAAATGTCTTTATATTCTTTACAAAGTTGTGAAATGCATGTCCTCTCTTCGTCATTCATATGGTCTAGTCGTAGTCGGTGTAAATTGTCTCGTAGCATTGAGTCAATGTCAGGATCAATCATTTCTATGTCAGTACTGTTGACCTTGCTAGTGCTGGCGTTAAACTTGCAAGCTCTAGCAGGGGTGGTAAGTGTTAAGGTCATTGGAGTTTCTAGGGTATTTTGGATTACTGTTGTAGCGTATCCATTTTTGCAAGTAACAATGGCACTTGGCATTCGCACGCCTTCACAAAACCGTGTGAAATTCAAAATAGCTTCGCCAGCGTACAAATCCGTGGGAATTTTAACACGTTGTTCTGAACGGGGTGCTAGTTCGATCACATGATCTGTCGTATAAACGATGGGCAAGGTGACGTTGTTAGTGACGAGCTTTAGATGTTTCAGGTCAATGACCGCTTGTAATTGCACTAGCAAATCATTTCCAATAAGCCCGTCATAGCGTTTATCTACGTCATAAAGATAGAATTTATGACAGCCGCTGTCATTAAATGAGGGCAGCAATGGAATTTGAATAACTTTATCATGATTACTGGACGCATGTGTACTAATCACAGTAAAAGGTTCATGGTAAATATCGGACATAAAGAATTGATACGCCTTGTCTGGTTTGATAAAGGATCGCGTGCTACCTGTATCAATCATGAACTTCCCGTCTATCTCTGGTATATACACGTATGGTAATTTTAATTTGACGTCACAGTTTACATTTATTACTTCACGTTCCCTACCGTGGAGGCCAGTATGTGAAAATTTTCAACGCACTGAGGATTGTCACTTTCATTGTTGACATCCTGGGTTTCCTCAACTACATCGCTTACTTCCGCCTGGTAGTAACCTTCAGGCTCATAACAGTTGTAATCATAATTATCCTGATATTCGTAGGTATTCGGATAGTACTGCTCATAAAGCTGATTTTCATCTAAGTCAATTTCATTGAGGCGAAAACCCTGTTGCTGTGGTTTTGCGGGGGCTGCTGTTCGCATGGATACGTCCGTATTCTCGTTAGAGATCGGTTTGGCAAATGCCTGGGGTGGTCTATAACCGAACTGAGGTTGGTTGAACTGTGGGCGATAACCTAAGGGTTGAGGTCGCATGCCATACGGTTGCGGTTGCTGAGATGTCCTATAGGGTTGCATTTGCGTCCCAAACTGTTGGGGGCGCATACCACCCTGAGGTGTTAGCTGAGGCCTATAACCAAATTGTTGCGGGCCGTTAAATCTGAAGCCTTGATTTTTAAATTGTGGCACACCCTGTTGGTAATTATTTGGTATGCCGAAATTATAACGCGGGGGTGTAAACTGTCCCGGCCTAAAGCCTAATGCGGGGGTTGGTGTTGGTTGTGTAGCGCCAAACCTGAGGGGTGCGCTGGGCAAGGATTGCGCCTGTGGCTTATTGGAGTTAAACCCCATTTTACTACGCTGAGTAAACTGTTCGTGGAAGTCTACTTCTTCTAGAACGATTTCTAGTGCTCTTTCAAGAGTTTCAGGCGTTTTCAGTCTCACAACTCGTACTAAGTTTTCGGGTAGGTTATACAGGAACACATTTAGAGAAGTGTGGTTGTAAATTATTTTTTTACTACGTTTAATTTCTTCGTCAGGCAATTGGTTCACTTTGGAAATTAAAACGGAACGTACGGCTTGAATCCGGTTACAAAATTCTAAATAGTTCTCGTTATTTTTAATTTTTATTGTTTCTAACTCGATAGCGATACATTGCTCGCTTCGAGGGTCCCCAAAATGCTGAATTAGCAACTCTTTCAATTGTCCCCAAGTTTGAATATCCTCTCTTTCACTAACGAGATTTGCAGCTTCGTCTATTAGCCTGCTCGTGACAGCGTGCATAACGTACTCGTCCTGGTCTTCCCCATGACCTCTGTACTTATTTATAATGTATTCGCTTTTTCGTAAAAATAGATTTAGTTGCCTTTTTTCACCTTTAAACAAAGGAATAATTTTAAGCATCTCAACCGGGATGACGCGGATAGTCGTCATTTTACACTCTTCAACTATCACTCGTAATCTAAAATGAACTAAGTATAATAAGTAATATGATGTAGTTAAAACCGTAAAAATTTAGATTTACGTGACTTATTCTAACACACACAGAAATTCATGAATAAAAATAATGCACACAAAAATTCATTAAAACAAACAAAAATACATGTAAAATACACAAAAATACATGTAGAAAAGCCAAATACGTTATGGTGGAAAAAGTTCGATTCCAAAAATAACAAGGGTGTGGGAAGGATGGTGAAAAATTGTACTCACCAGCCAGTCACCATTCTCGTACCCGGAACTCGTCAAATTTATTTGGTTCGAGGATTACCGTGTAGCGCGAGTAGGTATGTAAACGCACTAACTTATGCCACTCGCGAATACCACTTAGCACTGGCGTACTTTCGCGATGGCAACAACAGGTAATCCTACCGGCTGCGCCAGATAAGTTTACGGGAGCACGAAGTTTTATAAAAAACTAATTTTTATTTTAATTCAAGATTTAATTGATTTTATTTAACTTAATAATTATTTAGAGAGCGACCGCAAAGAATTAGATTTACGTATCAACTAACTACAAAAATGAATTGCCATGAGGGCCTTAGGTGCTAAGTCTTAAAGATAGCGATTCGCAGAATCGCAGGAAGCTGCAGGCGCCCACGCCTTTCTCGCTACTGAGGCGCTATGTGCTGACTGTTGTTATGACTCGGCTGGGCAGCTGCATCATAACTAGGTAGATAAGTTTACGGGAGCACGAAGTTTTATAAAAAAACTAATTTTTATTTTAATTCAAGATTTAATTGATTTTATTTAACTTAATAATTATTTAGAGAGCGACCGCAAAGAATTAGATTTACGTATCAACTAACTACAAAAATGAATTGCCATGAGGGCCTTAGGTGCTAAGTCTTAAAGATAGCGATTCGCAGAATCGCAGGAAGCTGCAGGCGCCCACGCCTTTCTCGCTACTGACACGCTATGTGCTGACTGTTGTTATGACTCGGCTGGGCAGCTGCATCATAACTCCTCCCTCCTCAAGTGCGAAATTATCGGGTTCCACAGAGATTGATGTTGGGTTCCGATAATTTTGCAAACGTTTATAAAGGCGAAAAGCTATAAAACTAATTATAATTAACACAATTAATACGTAAAATACAATAGTACACACGCTTAGGATAACACTTTCAACACTGTATACTCTTGGCACTTTTACACTTTCACTGTCGGCTTGAGCCCGCAGAAGGTTGATCAATTGACGTGTTTCCCCCAAACTGATTCCTTTTATGTTAATAGGTTTCAGATTGGTTATGTTCTCTCGTTTAAATTCCGGAACTGCAGTTATCGGTGTTATCTCGAACCGGATATTCTCAGCCAAAGTCTTTCTGTAGGACAGTCTGTATTTCGATAGGTGTATGATACACTCCTTCTTGGTAGTAATGATGTACGTTCCCTGGAACGATTTCCGGATCTCCTCGTTTCCACATCTTTCCATTAAGACTGTGGGATTTCGGCAAAATACAGTCCAGCTGTCAAGCGTTATGCGTTGTACTTTAATATCTTCGATCTCGACGCTGTAAGGAGTACATTGGTCAAGGTTTGTCTGGAAGGTCATCAGCTGTTCCTCGCATGATGGGCCGGTAAACGGAACTACATTTTCCTCAGAACAAAGGAAACTGTCGTCGGCGGCTACTCGTTGACATGGCGTGGTGACCGGCAGAAATTTCCAACCTTTCACCATAAGGTAGGGGGATTCAGGGAATACAATTAAAGTTTTATTTATGGAATCATTGAAAATTGGAATAGGATATAATTTGTAATAATTGTAAACTTCTTTTTCTATTAGTGGAACTTCTAATATGAATGATATTTGGCTTTTCTTAATATATGCTTTAACAGTAATTATCCTTTCTAATTTCGACATATTTTCTTCAGAGGCTTCATACATTAAATTATCAACATTTTCTATAGATTTAAGTAAGCTTAACAATTCTGTTGTATTAACGATTGATTGGTGTAGTACTGATACCTTACTAAAGGCTAAGGCGGTTTCTATTTCATTTAACGTAGTATAAGTGGTTGTAAAAACATTTATAAACATGTCAAACATGCTTAACACATATGAAATGTATAAGCAATTATTTTGTTTGTCGCTGACGGCTTTGGCAAAGTCTTCAATTCTTTTAAGTCTTTTATTTAATATTTCCAAATTTTCCTGTAAGGTGTCCGTACTATTTACAAGGCTGTCAAATACTTTTGTTACTAAAGTAATTTTCTTATCTGTTGAAATCTGCTTAGCTTGAATTTGTGAAATGAGGGAATCATAGCGCACAGCGTCTTGGCTGTCTAAATTACCTGAAATTAATTTTATTAAAGACCCAAGTGGATCTACTAAGCCTCTTTTTACCTTGTGTGAGGGAAACAATTGCCTGAATTTATAAATTGTGTTGCTACGTAAGTTCTCGAACTGTGTTCGTATTCCCAAGAATTCATTAATGTAATCCGTTTTCTTATCAATAATCTTAGTAAACACATCATATTGTGCTACATGAAAATCCAGATCATTTGCTATGCCGTTTAAATCTAAAACCTTTATAATAATCCATTGATCCTCTTGGTTATAGGCATTTCCTTGTCTAACAGGTAAAATGCCTGGATTGTCCTTAATCTTTTGCAGATGAAGGGCCTGGTTTGGGATGATCAGGGTCATCACGATCAAGCACCACCTGTGGAGGACGTTTAATATTTTTAACGGCCACTTTAGTTTCTCGGTTACCTATTTGTACCTGTGCTATGTTTCTTTCGATCGGTCCTTTAGCTACTGCTTTATTGTAACGGGGTTTGTCCTTACTCTTCCTTTTATTTACGTCCTTTGTAAATACTACTTTTCCTTCTTCTAATTCTATTACATCTTTTTCTCCTTGTCTTTCTCTAAGCTTTCGTTTGTTCTCTAACATTTTATTGGATACGAACTGATACAATACTTTAGTACGTTTAGCGTGATCTTTTAAAAGCTGTTGAGTGTATTCTTTCTCGAATTCTCCATCAAAGACTTTATTAGCATCCGTATGTCCAAATACGATTTCAAAAGGGGTTAATTCCGTAACTGAGTGGATTGTGTTGTTGTAAGCCATAATGGAGTAAGTCATTATCGACGCGGCGTCAGTGCATTTTTGGTCATATTTGGCTAACCTGTAAATTTCAATTAAGGTAGAGTGGAATCTCTCCACAATGCCTGTAGAGTTAGGGTTATTTGGGGTGCAAATGTGTAGTTGAATTTTGTACATAGACGTAAGCTCTCTAATGAGCTCATTATTGAATTCGCTTCCGGGGTCACTACTAATCTTTCTGGGTACACCATACATTGAAAAGTATTTTATCAGAGCTCGCACTACCTCACCTGTGGATTTATTTGAAATTTCAATGGCTTGGCCGAATTTGCTGAAGGCGCATACTATGGTTAAGTAGCATCGGCTGTCTATTGTAAAAAGGTCAATGAATAATTCTTGGAACGGTGCATCTTGCGTTTGAGTTAATTGAATTGTCGGTTTGAGAGGTTTTCTATCATACTTCATCTTTTGGCAATTTTCGCAACTATTAATAACCGCTGCTATCATTTCCTGCATATTATTCCAATAGTAATTTCTTTTAATTCTAAGCATTGTTTCTTTAATCCCTCTGTGAACTGTTTTCCCTTCGTGATGTTTTAAAACTATCGCTTTCTGTTCTTTCTCATCCTCTATGTAAACAACTCTTTCAGTGCATTCAGAAAACTCTACCGTACCTTCTTTAAATAGCTGTATAATTATTCTATTAAAATCTTTCCTGTGCTGCTCGCTTTCAAAGTAAATAAAGTACTTCAATTTTGGTTTAATGTATTCTTTCAGAAATCGTTTAATCATATCATCATTATTAATTGGCATAAATACTTGTAAAACCTTTTGTTTATCACGGGATAGATCTTGAACTTGAATATCATTGGTATACCATTCGAAGAGTAATATTTGATTTGGCTTGGTGTCAATTGCCTCATTCAGGATGGGGATACCCTTAGACTCTAGATCATTCGTAGAGTGCACTGTTTCCGTACCGCTGGATGGCAAGGGGTATGGTACTTCCGCGGATTCAGGTCGGTCATAATTGTCGATGTCACTATTAGAAATTGTCCTGGATATGTCGCTGTCAGTCAGGGTCTCGACGCTATCTCTAACTAATTTAGCTTTATTTGTCAAATCAACCATTTCGTCAATAAGGTTTTGGCAATGTTTTTCTAATTTCTTATCAACATTGACCTTCATGGACACGTCATCAGCGTCACCGATTGCATTTAATTTTATTCGTGATAATGCATCAGCGTTTGTGTTCTGTTTGCCATTTTTGTAAATGATTTTAAAGTCATATTCTTGTAGGCGCAAGCGCCAGCGGGTTAATTTACTGTTAGGCTCTTTTAATGAGTATAGCCAAGCTAAGGGGCGGTGATCGGTAAAGATCGTAAATGTATTACCGTAAAGGTATGGGCGGAAATGTTTCACTGCCCAAATTATGGCAAGAAGTTCACGTTCTATAGTACTATAGCGCATTTCGGTTTCGCTGAGAGTACGGCTTGCATAAGCAATAGGCTTATCACTTCCTACACTTCCTTGAGACAGGACGGCGCCTAAGGCGACGTTGGATGCGTCTGTCGTAAGTATGTAAGGCTTAGTTTGGTCTGGGAATTGTAAAAGCGGTGCGTTTGTAAGAATTTCTTTACATTGCTGGAAAGCGTCAATATATTTCTGGTCAATTACTATTTTATTACGTTTCTTCAGGCACGAAGTTAATGGTTGGGTAATTTTCGCAAAGTCTTTTATAAAGCGTCTGTAATATCCAATTAGTCCAAGAAAGCTTTTAATTTCTGTCGTCGTCTTTGGGAGAGGGTAGTCTAGGATGGATTTGATTTTGTCGTCGTTTGGTTTTAGTCCGTTCTCTGTAATCGTGTGCCCTAAGTATAAAACTTCCTTTCTCAAAAATTCCGATTTGTCTAACTGTACTTTCAGGTTTGTTGCTCTCAGTCTGTCAAAAACTGTTCGTAAGTCGTTTAAATGTTCTTGTAAACTGGTACTATACACGATTATGTCGTCCATATATACCAAACAATGTAGCCCTTGTAGTCCTCTTAGTACATTGTCCATTGTTCGTTGGAACGTTGCTGGAGCAGTTTTTAGACCAAAAGGCATTCTTAAAAATTCGTAATGTCCAGCCTCGGTGCTGAACGCGGTCTTTTGTGAATCGTTTTTCTCTACCTCAATTTGGTGGAAGCCGTTGGCAAGGTCAAGAGTTGAGAAATATTTGCTTTTACCTAATTTGTCGAATAAGTCAGTGATGTTTGGTAATGGGTATTTGTCATCTATTGTAATGTCGTTAAGTCGTCTGTAGTCAATTACCATGCGATATTTAACTTCACCTGAAGCGTCCATTTTCTTGGGCACTAGGTGCACGGGAGCGTTCCAGGGAGAATATGATTCCTGAATAACGTTGTTTTTGAGTAATTTCTCGACTTGGGATTTTATTTCGGCAGCTTGTGCCGGTGCTTGGCGGTATGGCCTAACATAAATTGGGTCTTCATTTTTAGTCCTAATTGAGTGTTTCACTTGGTTTGTAAATGTCAAGGGAACTTGTTCGCAATAGAAAATGTCTTTATATTCTTTACAAAGTTGTGAAATGCATGTCCTCTCTTCGTCATTCATATGGTCTAGTCGTAGTCGGTGTAAATTGTCTCGTAGCATTGAGTCAATGTCAGGATCAATCATTTCTATGTCAGTACTGTTGACCTTGCTAGTGCTGGCGTTAAACTTGCAAGCTCTAGCAGGGGTGGTAAGTGTTAAGGTCATTGGAGTTTCTAGGGTATTTTGGATTACTGTTGTAGCGTATCCATTTTTGCAAGTAACAATGGCACTTGGCATTCGCACGCCTTCACAAAACCGTGTGAAATTCAAAATAGCTTCGCCAGCGTACAAATCCGTGGGAATTTTAACACGTTGTTCTGAACGGGGTGCTAGTTCGATCACATGATCTGTCGTATAAACGATGGGCAAGGTGACGTTGTTAGTGACGAGCTTTAGATGTTTCAGGTCAATGACCGCTTGTAATTGCACTAGCAAATCATTTCCAATAAGCCCGTCATAGCGTTTATCTACGTCATAAAGATAGAATTTATGACAGCCGCTGTCATTAAATGAGGGCAGCAATGGAATTTGAATAACTTTATCATGATTACTGGACGCATGTGTACTAATCACAGTAAAAGGTTCATGGTAAATATCGGACATAAAGAATTGATACGCCTTGTCTGGTTTGATAAAGGATCGCGTGCTACCTGTATCAATCATGAACTTCCCGTCTATCTCTGGTATATACACGTATGGTAATTTTAACTTGACGTCACAGTTTACATTTATTACTTCACGTTCCTTACCGTGGAGGCCAGTATGTGAAAATTTTCAACGCACTGAGGATTGTCACTTTCATTGTTGACATCCTGGGTTTCCTCAACTACATCGCTTACTTCCGCCTGGTAGTAACCTTCAGGCTCATAACAGTTGTAATCATAATTATCCTGATATTCGTAGGTATTCGGATAGTACTGCTCATAAAGCTGATTTTCATCTAAGTCAATTTCATTGAGGCGAAAACCCTGTTGCTGTGGTTTTGCGGGGGCTGCTGTTCGCATGGATACGTCCGTATTCTCGTTAGAGATCGGTTTGGCAAATGCCTGGGGTGGTCTATAACCGAACTGAGGTTGGTTGAACTGTGGGCGATAACCTAAGGGTTGAGATCGCATGCCATACTGTTGCGGTTGCTGAGATGTCCTATAGGGTTGCATTTGCGTCCCAAACTGTTGGGGGCGCATACCACCCTGAGGTGTTAGCTGAGGCCTATAACCAAATTGTTGCGGGCCGTTAAATCTGAAGCCTTGATTTTTAAATTGTGGCACACCCTGTTGGTAATTATTTGGTATGCCGAAATTATAACGCGGGGGTGTAAACTGTCCCGGCCTAAAGCCTAATGCGGGGGTTGGTGTTGGTTGTGTAGCGCCAAACCTGAGGGGTGCGCTGGGCAAGGATTGCGCCTGTGGCTTATTGGAGTTAAACCCCATTTTACTACGCTGAGTAAACTGTTCGTGGAAGTCTACTTCTTCTAGAACGATTTCTAGTGCTCTTTCAAGAGTTTCAGGCGTTTTCAGTCTCACAACTCGTACTAAGTTTTCGGGTAGGTTATACAGGAACACATTTAGAGAAGTGTGGTTGTAAATTATTTTTTTACTACGTTTAATTTCTTCGTCAGGCAATTGGTTCACTTTGGAAATTAAAACGGAACGTACGGCTTGAATCCGGTTACAAAATTCTAAATAGTTCTCGTTATTTTTTATTTTTATTGTTTCTAACTCGATAGCGATACATTGCTCGCTTCGAGGGTCCCCAAAATGCTGAATTAGCAACTCTTTCAATTGTCCCCAAGTTTGAATATCCTCTCTTTCACTAACGAGATTTGCAGCTTCGTCTATTAGCCTGCTCGTGACAGCGTGCATAACGTACTCGTCCTGGTCTTCCCCATGACCTCTGTACTTATTTATAATGTATTCGCTTTTACGTAAAAATAGATTTAGTTGTCTTTTTTCACCTTTAAACAAAGGAATAATTTTAAGCATCTCAACCGGGATGACGCGGATAGTCGTCATTTTACACTCTTCAACTATCACTCGTAATCTAAAATGAACTAAGTATAATAAGTAATATGATGTAGTTAAAACCGTAAAAATTTAGATTTACGTGACTTATTCTAACACACACAGAAATTCATGAATAAAAATAAAACACACAAAAATTCATTAAAACAAACAAAAAGACATGTAAAATACACAAAAATACATGTAGAAAAGCCAAATACGTTATGGTGGAAAAAGTTCGATTCCAAAAATAACAAGGGTGTGGGAAGGATGGTGAAAAATTGTACTCACCAGCCAGTCACCATTCTCGTACCCGGAACTCGTCAAATTTATTTGGTTCGAGGATTACCGTGTAGCGCGAGTAGGTATGTAACCGCACTAACATATGCCACTCGCGAATACCACTTAGCACTGGCGTACTTTCGCGATGGCAACAACAGGTAATCCTACCGGCTGCGCCAGATAAGTTTACGGGAGCACGAAGTTTTATAAAAAAACTAATTTTTATTTTAATTCAAGATTTAATTGATTTTATTTAACTTAATAATTATTTAGAGAGCGACCGCAAAGAATTAGATTTACGTATCAACTAACTACAAAAATGAATTGCCATGAGGGCCTTAGGTGCTAAGTCTTAAAGATAGCGATTCGCAGAATCGCAGGAAGCTGCAGGCGCCCACGCCTTTCTCGCTACTGACACGCTATGTGCTGACTGTTGTTATGACTCGGCTGGGCAGCTGCATCATAACTAGGTAGTCATGCGACCTGAGTCTGGCCCTGTGGCTTTTAGGGTATGCGCTTGATCAGCGCAATCGGGTGGTCTTCGGAGAAGTAACTGATAAGAGAGCGACATGGGATGTTTTGTCTGGCGAGTCGTTGTGAGTTGTCTTTGTAAAATATTAAGTTAGTCTTAAGAGATCCGTCGAATAAACGACACTTTAAATTAGAAATTTTGTCTTTTTAAAAAGTCGTCCCTAGGCCGTCGTAATTTGACTGGCGCAGCCGGTAGGATACCTTAAGTCCTACTATCGTGCTGCTGTCGCCTCTACAGAGCCCCTGAATCGGTTTTGTGGCGTGAACAGTGCGTAAATCGTAGTGCGGGTATCCATACGAACCAAAATAAATAAGTCTCCAGCGACGCGCAATACACAGGACGAGGGATCTGCTTCTGACTCACCCAAGGAGGATAATGGCTGGCTTGTGAGTAGTCCAAATTCACTATTCCTTGTTTCCATTACCTATTCCACTTTAAATTTGTTACATGTTATTTGAGGTCAAACTTCACCTTATCTAATTGGTTAACTGATTTTCTGTATAATTACACCAAACATCGGTAATTATACTATTTTACTAAGTATTATAAGCATTTTTATAGGTAACTTAGGATACTATTATTATACTATTTCGATCTTGAAATAAATAAGTGTGTAGGATTTGATTATTGAATCTATTAAACTTTACTGTGTGATAACTGTGTGTATTTTATATTTTTATCTGTGTGTGTTTTAAATTGTGTACAAAAATGGCTCAATCTGCCGTAGATGCCATTCCTAAGGAGATATCCTCCATTATACCGAAATTTGACGGTGATGAAAAACTTCTTAATTTATACATTAAGAAAAGTGAATACGTCTTAGGCTGTTACAGAAGGGAAAATAATCCGGCACAAGATACATATGCGCTTCATGTAGTGGCAAGTAAATTGGTCGGTAAAGCCGCTCACCTTTTGAGTGAAAGACCTGACATAGACTCTTGGGCCGTATTAAAATCCGTTTTGACTCAGCACTTCGGAGATCCGCGTTCCGAAGAATGCATTGCCATACATTTAGAAACCTTGAAAATGAACCAGAATGAAACATATCTCGAGTTTTGCAACCGAATCCAACAAGTGAAAAGTACATTATATGCCAAAGTCAATCTTATACACGATGACCATATTAGACGCAGTAAAATTACAATTTACGATAATATGGCCATGAACGTGTTCCTCTATAATCTTCCCGAGGATCTTATTCGTATAGTTAGACTCAAAGGAAGTAACACATTGGAGAGAGCGCTTAGTATTGTACTAGAAGAGGTTAATTTCAATTTCCAGTACAATACGCGAAGCAAAATGTTGCGACAGTTGCCTAGTAAATTACAAGCTACAGCTTCACACAATCCTTATGTCGAAAAATTCGGATTAAAACCATTTTACACTGCTAGTGCTAATGCACCTAATCAGGGAGGTTTTCGATTTGGCGTACCGAACCAATTCCGACCTCATAACTCGAATTTTGGAAACCAACAGGCACCACAATTTAAATTTGGGGTACCGCATACAAGTGGCTTCAGACCTCAGCAACCTCAACAAAACTTCAAATTTGGAATTCCAAATCATCAGGGTCATAGATTCGGCTCGCCTCAAGCTCCTCAAGGTTACAGACCTCCGTTTGGTCAAACAGCCCCTAGACAGTTTTATAACCAACCCCCAACAAATCAATTTAAATTCGGCATTCCTCATTCAAACCAAAATAAAGTAGGCGGATTACATGAATCTGACGTAACTATGCGCACTGCGTTACCGATGCGCCCTAATCAAGCTCATCATAACGAAATTCAAGTATATTCACCTGAACAGAACGATTACGAAGAACATTTCAATTACGATTACGAAAATGAAGTGACTTACAACAATAACGTTTATTGCGACGAACAAACTAACATGCAGTATGTGACTGAGATGTACGAGTATGACGAGACAATGAATGACGAACAAAATTTTCGCGAACAAGCCTCGGACAGGAATCCCTCGAGTTAATAAACTTAAATTGTGACAATTTCGCGAAGTTACCGTACATATGTTTGCCAGAAATAAATGCAAAGTTTATGATCGATACTGGTAGCTCACGATCTTTTATAAGCCCACACAAAGCGGATGAGTACTTTCAAGAACATAAATATTCTGTCCCATTTGAGGTTATCAGCACTCATGGCAGAAGTTCTCACGGTGAAGCGATTCACATTCCTTTGCTAGAAACATTTAGATGCAGAGATTCACATACGTTCTACGTATACGAGGTAGACAAAGATTACGATGGATTGATAGGTTCCGACCTTTTGTCGCAGCTTGGTGCAAATATAGATATGAGAAACCAAGTACTGAGAACCCGTGACACCGAAATTCCAATCGTTTATAACCCACAAATTAATATTCGACTTGAACCGCGATCTGAAACCCGAGTGAGTTTACCTACTAACTTACATGACGGTACAGGCATTATAGAATACCGCGAATTTGACACTGGCGTTAGAATGCCTTCCGCCCTTGTTAATTGCGTTAATGGGCAGGCATATACAGTTGTGCAAAATACACAAGACAATGTAGTGACATTAAAAATAAATCGGCTTATCGGCGTTATTCAATACGAACCACAAGTCTGTGAAGTAAATAAGATATCTGACAATGACCCCGATATTGACGACTATTTGATTGACAATTTAGAAAAACTTAGACTCGACCACATAAATACAGAAGAAAGAAATGCAATCAGTGCCTTGTGTTATGAATTTAGAGACATATTTTACTGTGACAAGTTGCCTTTGACCTTTACGAATCAAGTCAAACACCAAATTCGAACCCAGAATGAAGACCCAATATATTTAAAACCATATAGACAACCACAAGTAATAAATGACGAGATAAATCGACAAGTTGACAAACTACTTAAAGACAAAGTCATCCAAGAATCCTTCTCACCTTGGAACTTCCCAGTACATCTTGTACCAAAGAAACTTGATGCTTCTGGAGAAAAGAAATACAGGATGGTAATTGATTATCGACGTTTAAATGACACTACGACTGACGACAAATACCCGCTGCCTAATATATCTGACTTATTCGATAAGTTAGGTAAGTGTAACTACTTTTCGACCTTGGATTTAGCCAGCGGATACCACCAAATTGAGATTGACAAAGCAGACCGACAAAAGACTGCGTTTAGTTCACAGGCAGGCCATTTCGAATTTTTACGTATGCCTTTTGGCCTTAAGACGGCTCCAGCCACTTTTCAGAGAGCCATGGATAGTATCCTGCGTGGCCTACAAGGAATACACTGCCTTGTATATTTAGATGATATTATTATCTATTCATCTAGTCTCCAAGAACATGTACAAAAACTCCGTAAAATCTTTGAAAGACTGAGACAGACCAATCTTAAAGTCCAGCTAGATAAGTCCGAATTCCTTCGTAAGGAAGTACTTTATCTAGGCCACTCTATAACTAAAGACGGCTTAAAGCCTAATAATGACAAAATCGATGCAGTTCTAAAATTCCCCCTACCAAGGTCACAAACGGAAATTAAGAGCTTCCTTGGTTTAGTAGGCTACTACCGAAAGTTTATCAAGGACTTCGCAAAATTGACAAGACCATTAACAAAATGCCTCAAGAAAAATCATAAGGTAGTGATTGATAAGGAATTTACTGAAGCGTTTGAAAAATGCAAGGAGTTGCTAACAAATGCACCCTTATTGCAATTTCCGGATTTTGAAAAGCCCTTTATTTTAACCACGGATGCCTCAGATTATGCAATAGGTGCTGTCTTATCACAGGGTACGGTAGGTAGCGATCGTCCTGTTGCATATGCATCGAGAACCCTCAACGATCCCGAAAGTAGGTACAGCACTATAGAGAAGGAGGCATTGGCTATCATATGGGCCATTAAACACTTCCGACCATATCTGTACGGCAAAAAGTTTACAATCTACACCGATCATAGACCGTTATCGTGGTTACACTCCTTTGAAGAACCGAGCAGTAAAATAACTCGCTGGCGTTTGAGACTTGCCGAATACGACTATGACGTAATTTACAAAAACGGTCGACAGAATACAAACGCCGACGCTCTGTCAAGAGTAAAAGTGAATGCGATGGGTAAAGATGATAAGGATAGTAGTTCGATGCAAGTAAATTTAGACGAAGAAGAATTTGATTTACAAAGACATTGTGAAAGAATTACAGACGAAATAGTTAATTTACAAAATAAAAAGACCCCAGTTTCCCCAAAATCAGAAAGAGCTATCTCAATAGATTCTGAAAGTACACTCAGCATTAGTGACCCGGACGAAAAACAACGGCGTTCGCCATATTCAATACCAGAGCCATCTAGTGGGACTATTACAGCGTCAGATACAGATACAAATGTAGGATCTGAAACCGTACATTCAGCACGTAATACAGATTCAGCAGGAATCCCCATTTTAAATGAAGCGGTCGATACAAAGCCTAACCAGATTTTAGTGTATACTTGGTTTAGAGACGAAATCGCCATTAAAGACATATCCAATAAAAAGCAAAAAATATTAGAAGTCCATATGCCACTAAATAGACCTGACCTAATTAAAGATTTTCTAAAAAAATACATACGTACTAAAATTAAATATTTCATATACTTTGAAGATCCATTACATAGAGCCAGATTTACAGAAGCAGTGATATCACTATTTAAAAAGGGAACTGTTCACATTTTGGAATGTACAGAACGGGTAATTTATGTAGATGACGAGGACGAGCAAAAGGCTATTATTAACAAATATCACGTTGGTAAAAATTGCCATCGTGGCATCAAAGAAACCGTGACACACATAAAACGCACCTATTTTTGGCACAATTTAGACATTACAGTAGCCGCCGTAATAAATGCGTGCGAAGCTTGCAAAAAATTAAAGTATGACAGAAAGCCCCTTAAACCTATATTGCAGTTAACGCAGACGCAAAATAAGCCTTTTGAAGAGCTTTTCATAGACATATTTAAAATAGAAGGAAAATCTTATTTAACTATCATCGATGCATTCAGTAAGCTTGGTCAAGCGTTTGAAGTATCCAACCAATCAGCTCCAGAGGTAGTAAGAGCGCTGATTAAGTACTTTTCTTTTTACGGAACACCAACGAAAATAAGCTCAGATTCTGGATCAGAATTCAACAATTCACTAATTAAGGAATTATTGGATTTTTACAAAATTGAACTCCATTTAGGTACGCCTAATAACCCAAATTCGATGGGTCTGATAGAGAGATTTCACTCTACCCTCTTAGAGACTTACAGACTCGCGAAATACGAACGTAAACTAACTGACGCCTCAACAGTAATGACTTTTGCCATTATGGCCTACAACCATAGCATTCATTCCGTAACAGGATTAACCCCTTTCGAGGTAGTTTTCGGTCACACGGAATCAAAAAATACCTTTGACATCAATTTAGACAAAGAATATATGCAGGTGCTAATGCGCGATCATAAAAAACGAACCAAATTTTTGTATAAAAATATAACTGATAAAATGATTAAAATAAAGGAAAACGCTAAAGACAGAAGAGGAGGTGAAACAGAATTTGATATAAATACGGACGACACAATTTTCTTTAACCGCTTGAGGCACCCCCTCCCGCGGGTTTTTTTCCGTAGAAGCACCGGCGCGTCATCGTTTGTTTATGTTACGTCACGCGCCGGGCGGTCGACCACTTAAATGGTTTTTATGACTTAAACATTCGAACAAGGACCCACTTGTAATTGTTATCTTAGAGCTGTTGTATACACGTGTCGAATGACGAATGTTATCATAACATTGGTTGGCCTGTTATAGATATAAATCAGCGTATAACCGCTTACTTTACAAAAAAACATGGACTTTGAAGTTTACATATTTTTACTAAAAAAAGTAAAGCGATAATGTATGTTTTATACTATTTAGATTTAATAATAGACTCAATCTATCTATTTGTTACAAAATAAGAATACATTACTCACCTTAAAAGTATTTAATATCAGGCATCTAAAAACCAGCGAAAAAAAAATTTTCCGCGATTTTTTTTGTTCCCACTTCACTTCACTGTTTACATTTTGTCGTAAATTGTTCTTTCACAAAAACAACTGCACACAACTATTCTAGGATGATCGTTTTTCTATATTTTAAATAGATCATAACATTTATCACAGTAATTAGAATAACATTTGAGAAATAACACACACGGCCATCTACGATGATGATGCAACACTTGTCGCCGATTTCGAAACACAAAAGACTGTTTTACCATAAAATATATTGTTATCAGCCTTGTTAACAAGAATTTAAGGCTTATTATCCAAGAAAACCAGCATAACTAACGTTTTATTTACATAAAAACCGTCGATGCACCGCCGCCCAGAAAAAGTCAACACAAACTGACTTTGACTCGCGGAATATTATTTTTTTTCCAATCGAATATCCACTGAGTTTATAATGTTGCTGCTTCAAATTATTGACCTATTCAAGCGGAACGAGATGGCATTCATACTTTATAAGTCTTTTGCCTTAGTAAAAGCAGGATAGAGACTTTTTCTGAGTCTGGCGCGAAATAAAAATCCGGACACTACAGTGTCCGCGGTGCTTCTACGGGTTTTTTGAAATCGGACACTACAGTGTCCGCGGTGCTTCAAGCGGATAAAGGAACCAATGTTCGGCGAAGCAAGGATAAGCCCCGGTATGATAAAGCTGTAGTAGTAGGAGAAGCTGATAGAAATGTTGTGACTGTAACAACAAAGAAGCGCGATATTAGAATCCCTATTAAAGACATCAAACGTCCTCCACAGAGACGCCCTAATCATGGTGCTGGTCCTGATGGCAGCGACCCAACTCCAGGCCCTTCAACTGCAGTCACTTGAGGGCATTCCAGGAGTCCTACCCTTAAAGGAAGGAACAGCAGTGATTAGCACTGAAAAATGGACAATACTGAAGAGATTAGACTTTAACTTGATATCTGAGGACTTAACTTTAAATATCATTAAATTTAATGACGTAAATAGTAAGGTAGATGCTAATTATGATGAGACATATAAAAACTTAGTTTTCTCAAATTTTAGAATTCAAGTAGAATATTTTATGAATTTAACTATAAGTAAGTATAGACAGTTAGTTCCTAAGTATAGAGTAAAAAGAGGCCTTGTTAATCCTTTAGGCTCTATTATTAAGATAATTACGGGAAATTTGGACAGTGAAGATGCATACAGATACGATAAACTAATCGAAACAATTCAGTCAAAACAGGCATACACTAATAAAAAGGTAACTCTGGTCTCCGAAGTCGTACAAGGTTTTTATAATGTAACACATTCAATTAAAAATAATGTATTGCAACTCTCTGAGAAATTTAAAGAATCTCA
This sequence comes from Alcis repandata, assembly GCA_949125135.1. Lineage (NCBI taxonomy): Eukaryota > Metazoa > Arthropoda > Insecta > Lepidoptera > Geometridae > Alcis > Alcis repandata. The sequence goes on from OX421225.1 coordinate 12,742,881, forward strand.
AAACAATTTAGATAAAGCAAAACAGGAAGAAAATGTACACTACGCAAGTAATATGATAATTAATGTATATTCTATGATTTTACACAACTTTCAAAGTACTTCTGTTAAATTGAACGAATTGGAAACTGCGATAGCTTTTAGTAAGTTAAATACTCTACATCAATCTATAATTGATTCCGACAGCTTATTAATTATACTAAAAAATATTGAACAAACAGATAGATTAGTATTTCCTGCTAATCAAGAGAATCTCGTAAAGATTGAAGAGAGTATTGGTATAAAGTCATTCTTTAAAGAAAATCAGTTAACATTTGTGTTAGAAATTCCGCTTATTGGTAAAGAGACCTACGTATACTATAAATTGTACCCTCTCCCTATTCTCCATGATCATATGACATACATCATCCTTCCTAAATATCCTTACCTAATAGTGAAAGGACTGACCTCTGAGCCGTTAGCCCAGCCGTGCGAAGCGACAGGCGAATCCAGCTTTCTCTGCTTCGAGGATAACACCGCCCAATTCATTAAGGATCCATGTATTTCGGATTTGATGAAATATTCCAAAAACATGAGTTCCTGTACCTTGATTCCAGTAAAACTTGAGAACGTCGTGGTCCAACGTATACGACCAAACCGGTGGATCCTGTTTTCCAAAGAAAATACACTCATGCAACGGATTTGTTCAAGTGAAGTACAACAAGAAAATATCCTGGGAACGTATATTGTCACGCTAGAAGATACAGAATGTGAAATCAAAATTGATAGATTTGTACTAAAACTTCGACAACACCAGCTGGACAAACTAAATTACGCTAGACTACCAATTATCAACTTACCACACATTAGTTACATCAAGACTGAAGATACAGAACCTATAGAACTAGAAGACATAGATCTGAAGAACGTCCAATTAAGTGTGAGTGCATTAAAATCTAAAAGTGAAAATGAAAATGATATCAGTGAAGTGAAAATTTATAGCGTCAGTATTTGGACAATTGTTTTATACCTCATTATTGTAATCTGCGGATTGATAGTTTTATATATTAGATTAAGAAAATTAGGCTACAAATGTAATTTTCGAAACTCTCCGAATCCTTCGGATAATTTCGAATCTCAGGAGGGAGAAGTCATGCGACCTGAGTCTGGCCCTGTGGCTTTTAGGGTATGCGCTTGATCAGCGCAATCGGGTGGTCTTCGGAGAAGTAACTGATAAGAGAGCGACATGGGATGTTTTGTCTGGCGAGTCGTTGTGAGTTGTCTTTGTAAAATATTAAGTTAGTCTTAAGAGATCCGTCGAATAAACGACACTTTAAATTAGAAATTTTGTCTTTTTAAAAAGTCGTCCCTAGGCCGTCGTAATTTGACTAGGTACCTATGTTGTTTTGTGTGTTGAAAAAGATTGCGCCAAGAAAAAGGCCTGGAATGCATCAACAAGTTTTAGAAAAAAATATTGACGCCGTTTGACAAGGTAAGCTACTGTGTCGGCCTACCCTCAACTCAGACGCTTTTATAAACCAGTCACTGGATGCTTATTGCATGACTACTTAAAGCCATTCAAGAAATATGGCATCACTTGACAACTGAGAAGTTCCGAGTTGTATACCTCACCATGTGCATTTCATTTATCAACATTCAAAGAATCTGTTTGATTGACTGGGCCTGTAGTGTTGCACTTACTAACTTAGTGAAGCGACGATGTGAACGAAGATGTAACACGCTTACCTAAGAAGTATTAACGCAATGGCAAGTGAATACTTATATCACTAGCTTTATTTAAATTTCACATATTATCATTACGGTTGAAGCATGGCGAACTAAAATTATTTAAGGAACTTATTACCTACCTACTAACAATTGTATATTGTCCCTATGTTTTTTGAATATAATATTTGAATTTGTTGCGCAATTTAATACAAAAAACCTGCGCTAGTGCTTTAGTATTAGCAGTTACTCTTTGTAACAAAACAGAATAATATATTCTTTGTAAACACGACATTTAATGTTTAAAGTAGGAACTGCGTATCGTTTGCATCAGACTAAGTAGATAAAGATGCATGCAGCATGAAATTTTATTATTTTGAGTAGCTGTCATGCGTGAAGCTTAATGTTCCTGTAAGAGACAAAAATAAATTTCACTTTGATTACATAGTATTCAAAGAATGTTCATATTAAACGGATAAGTAGAACTATTTCAAACAAACTTCGTGTATTATAGAATAAATAAAGAGATGGAGATAGGCGCGTTGCGTTCTAAGCCGCACTAAAAAATAAATCCCGCCGAATTATATTTTTAACAAACTTGAGATCTTTACGCGAATTCTCGGTTTTAGTAGCACTAAATGTCCATTTTATTTAAAGTTTAACCAGAAAAACGACGAGCGTTGTGAGCATTAGTAAATCCTAAAACTTGTTTTTATTGCGGTTCTAATCCGCAAACGCCGCTAATGTCCGATTGGCACAAGTTTTAGGGCCATAAACCATTTGGATGCGCATACGCAGAGCAATTGAATCGTTTTCTAACATGTAAATATTTCAATTCGAGGAAAACACACGAGTGCTCGACGTGTTTTTTTTTTTATGTAATTGAGTGACGAGACGAGCAAATCGCTCGCCTGATATTAAACGTCACGTTTGCCCATAACAGGTCTGCGCCACCCAGAATTACGAACAAACTAAACAACGAACAACGAACGAACTAAAGACGTTACAAAAGATACGGAACAAAACCGTATGTACAGAACTTGCAGCTACATAGGTGTCAGTATTGCCAGAAACAAAACGTCAATTTTACTATAACTCGCGGTTTAATGTTCCTCGTATAAAATCTGTTCTACAACTCCACACCGCGTAGTTAACATAATTTTCAAAATAAAACTAACGCAATCCAGATTTAACGACATACAACAAGGCTGAAAAATAAGCCGTAAAAATTCCTCCCAAGCTTTTATTATTATGGACACTGGCGTTTTAGTACGGAAACTTAAAAGCGGCAATGATTTTGTTCGTGTTATAGCTGACAGGTGTAATTTTGTTGTTAAAATACATCTATGAGTCATCCGGGATGACCGCGAACCACGAGCTTTTTGAAATATAAGAAGTATAAATACCATTTCACACAAAAAAAATTCGCTCGCTATAATGCCAAGCATTTTCATACTAAAATTACAACCTAGCACCAGACTAATCACTTCCACAAAAATTCAATTAAATACATGCTAAAACACAAAATGCAATGCTAATTTATTGTCTATTGCGTTATTTAAAAGTACCTACCGTTCATTCATTTCATTCATTCATTCTATAGTTAAGCCACCTTCTGACGTCATCTCCGTGCACGATTGACGTTTGTTTTCGCGGGCCCAATAACCGACTAATTTCCCGTCCATCGTATCCGTACATCATCATCGATTTATTTTTATTTGCTAGTATTTGCGTAGTTTATTACAGTTTGCCGACGTCAGGTTGTAGTTTATAGCGCTCTAAGCTCTAACAGACCTCCCACTTCGTCACATGACGCCGACGACGCTGTTAGGACCGTTGTACATATAGTACTCTGTAACTTTCTGGCTACAAAATTGTTAGTAAGTCTTATACTCAAAAATAATATCTCTATCTAAGACTTAATACATTCCATACAATTCCTTGTAAAGTAGGTATACTTTACCAATTTTGCCATAGCAGGCTTTCACCTTGCTTATACTTGTATAATATACTAGTTGAATTGAATAGTCAGCCAATATGAATTACTTGTTTGTATTGATACAATTTGGTGCTGTAAAGTTTTGACGCTAAAATCGGAAAGTTTTTTATAATGACGAGTTTGTTTTTTGTTGTTAATTGAACTGTCAAACATAAGCCGTAAAACAACACCTTTCACATTGGCATTCTGTGTTTAGAAACACATGGAAATTCCAGAGCAATAGACAAAGGAAATGATTCTCACAACACCAGTTGGAACCGTTGTATCATCATCTTCTAAAGTATTATTTATGTTTCAAACGTTCGTAGTAACATCCTACGCATAAAGTACAGCTTGTGTATCTTGGATTCATTCACATTTTCACGATGATTTCATGTGGAGTGTAAAGGTTCACTAAGATGATGTCACGTGAGAGCGGGGCTCGGCCTGCTAAACAAATATCATAGGCTGAATGTTTTTGCCACCCGTTGCCTAAACAGATTAAAAATAAAACTTATGCCGCGAAATCGGGTGCTCGTGTAAGCAGGTATTGATTGTCTGTGGTGTATGTTCGTTTCCATTCTTCCGGGTATTTTTTTTGAATTCTTTAAATATTCTCGAACAAAGTGTTTCATGATTTTATTAGTCAAATGTCAAGCATTCCATACATTTTGTCGTAGATTGAAATAACTTTAGCTGGATTTTTGTGTCGTTAATTGAAACATTAGTTAAGTGTCGTAGAAACCATGTTCGAATATTTTTTAGATTCATTTTGAGATGTTTTTAGCACCCGCGGGTTCAGAAATACCTATAGCAAAGTGTAAGTATTTTTGGCACCGGAGTTTTTTTACCTTTTTTATAAAACTGCCTATTCCCACACCCACACAAACCCACACATACAACATTCGACAATGAAAACGCGTCGCCAATCGCCAACATTCCTGCCCATTGATCTGTGGCGTTTTATTTTTGCTCGCAAACACATCGTTTTGATCACATAAATTACACGTTATGAATGAAAAATTACTAACCGGCTGGCTAGTGATGTGAATTACGTTTATAAATAGCTTCGATTTTTTCAGATTTATCTATTTAGATACCTAGCTACCCAATTATCTATTTTTGCCAGACAGGTCTTCACTTTGTAACGAAATCATTTCGAAATTGTTTCCAATACTAACAGAACTACTTACAGAAAATAGAAAAAACAATACAATTTCTAATTAACTACATTTTATTTCTCTTAGATCAGCTTTTTCCAAAGTGCCTACGTATTTTTGAACGCATCAAGAGAAACATAATTTTATTAATGACGATCTAAGATAGTTTAGTCGCGCATTTAAGTAGATACGACTCAACGATACGCCACGCCAGGAAGTATTGAGCTAAAACGCATTCTTTGGCACTAATATACACTACACAAGTTTAATAAAATAACATGAATTTTATTTAAAAAATAAGAGAAACTCTAGAAGACACCTATACTACCTACATTCCGTTTTTTTTGGTGTTGATATGATCTGTGTTATGATAGTTGGTTACTTACTTCGAGTGCATACAATACGAATACCATAAAAAATGCAATATTGCCATCTACACAGTTGCTGTGAAACTAACCCAACCTGACACCGGAAAGCTGCGAGGAAATTGGTGCACAATTTTCTTCGCGCTGTATTTAATAATTTCGAGCTTTTCCTATAGATGGCGCTGTACTTAGCGTTGAACTTTTAAGTTTTTGTTTCGTTTAATTTTAATTTCTGTAGTGTTTTTGGGTCCATATTTATTGTTTTACTGTTATCAAAAATAAATCCATATAGGTATAACAAAATAATTATGTAAAAAAACTTTTCATTTTTGATGCCAAAAAAAGCTGACGGCTAAAAAAAGGGGAACTGAATTTTCTTTTACCATCTTAACGAGTTGAGTTCACAAATGTCGAACAGACTTTTATCGCATGATTGTGAGTCAATTTATCATTTAGGTTAGCTGTTGTTATATACCTCCTAATTTTTAGTTTCATTATGCGTATATATTTTACTATTTTTTTTGCACGCTTTTCATTACTAATTTTGCATTTATTTTACGAATTATCAACCCGAAGTAGCAATTGACAGAAACTTGTAGCTGCACAGAATAGATAATCGTTGAGGAAGACGAAAGGTAGATACAATAATATATTATTAATAATACTTACTACAAATTAAACAAAATGGAATAGCTGCGTCAAGGACTAAATGTATAGAAATCCCATAAAACAGTTTTGTAAAAAAATTTAAATTTATTTTTTATTTTTTTTTGTATTGTAATCCCCGGTTTCTAGGGTTCTATCAAAATGTTTACTTAACTGACGCGATGTCGTGTCCAATTTATAATAAAGATAAATATTGCTCGCATTTGCCATATCCACAGCATAATTACCGTCAAATGTACTTTCCAAACTTCATAACCGACTTTGAGCGTCCAAGAGACTCCGTAATGTAATAGGGTCGTAATTCAAAGCGCCGGCAACGAAAAAATCTGCATAATCGCGCATCCCAGGAGAATTCATTATGTCGTATGCATAAATAAATATATATTTGGATAACCCGGTCTAACAATGGACAATTTATTATTTAGATTCCGGCATTCTCCGCGGGAATTTTTCATGTAAATGTCCGCGGTTTGCATTTTTTTGCGGAGGCCACGGTGATTATGGCTCAGAACGTTAGATAAATAATTGCTGGGAATTTCTGAATTTGTGCGGGAATTGTTTGGGATTTCTTGGGTTTAAGGATTTGGTTTTAATTGTGGCTTCTGAAAGAAGTTTAGTTTAGATCTGGATGGATAAATTGTTGTTTCTTTTTAATTACAGTTTGAAATGATTTTTCTTTTTTAATTGTTCGGCGATTGTATTTTAGGACTCTTACTTCCTTTTTTTTAATTAAAATAATTTAAATCTTGGACTGACTCAGAAAAAAAGTAGGTAGGTAATAATTATCAGATTTTTTATCCACATCAAAACTCAAATAACCTTTGACATGAGTTTACAAATACCCAATTTTCAGTCAAAACAAACTCAAAACCAGGAAAACGGTGCGAAGTCCATTTGCGAAAACAATTCCGGCATAACTCCGGATTGAAATCCAATATCGTTTACAATTTACAAACAGACTGATGCCGAAGAAAATTTAATTAAACAGACACTGAGCTGTTAAACAAGGCTTTATTGAAGACAGACGGCTTAGGGTCACCGTCCACTATCTGTACGAAAAGTTTAAAAACTATGTTGTTGTTGTTGTTACTTGAATCTAACTTAGATTTAATCAAAGGTTTTTTTTGACGCTGATAAATTCCAGTGTTAAATTATTATGAAAATCGCTTGAAATTGATAAATTGGTTGGTTGATATCGGAAACATCCCCAAAACGTGCCGAAAGATATTACTCGAGTGAGTAGAGTGCTCTGAATATTTAATTGATTAAATTAGGTAATCACAGAAATAAAAATAAAACACACCTATATCTTTAATAAATTTGGATGATTTCTTGATACAGCATCATGTCTAATTGTTCCACGACAAACTATGTCTTCGTTATATTATTGACTAGCTGACCCGTGCCCACTTCGTTGGGCATAATGTTAATTAAACCCGAAGCCATCGCGCGCCGTCCGGGCCGTTTTTTCTCCGATTCACTTTGCAAGACGGACTACCACGTAAAAGCCTTTTTATTTTTCGGTTTTTTATATAACCTATGACACTCAGCAATAATGTGGTTCTATTGGTGAAAGAATTTTTAAAATCGGTTCAGTAGATCCCGAGATTACCCCTTACAATTTAACAAATATACAAACACACAAACTTTACTTCTTTATAATATTAGTATAGATTAATTATTGCTAAAATCCAAACAATATAACATCAAGTTTTGAGTACAAAAATTTTTAATATATCAACCGACTTAGTTCACGGTGACCCTAGTGACTTGTTTTATTCGCTGCGAAGACACTACCGATTAGTTTTAATTATTCGTTTCATTGGCCGCCAGTGATAAACGATTGTTCATTAGGTTGTTAGTGGGCCGTTTAATAAAATAACACCTACCAGTAGGCTGATTCCGCTATCCGAACATCGAATATATTCGACGATTATCTTCGAAAAGTCTTGCCTTCGAGAATATGTCAAATCTTGGTCGAATATGTCAAATCTTGGTCTTGATTGTCAAAGATTTGACATTCGATGTTTGTATAGCTGAATCAGCTTGCAGTAGTGAATAACTTTTGGAAATGTAGGTTAGGTACAACGATATTTATTTTAATGCTGTAGGTTTTTTTTAAATAAAAAACTAGCAAACTAGCTAGCGAATAACTAGGTCAGCTTGATGGTAAGTAAATGGCCGCTTATCATCGATAGGTACCTATGAGATGTAAAAAAAATGTTTCATGTCGATGCCGCCATTGCCGCCTATGGACACTTGCAACTAGCGTTGTTGAGTTTGCATTGCCAGCTCGGAGAAGAGTAGACATGTTATTTCTACCTCTTTTTTTATTATACTAGCTGCACCCGGCGGTTTCACACGCTGTTTTTTTACTTTTAAACCTTCTCTGAACTTCCACAAATATTTCAAGATCAAAATTAGCGAAATCGGTCCAGACGTTCTCGAGTTATAGCCAGACAAACGAACAACGGTTCATTTTTATTTATAAGAAGAAGAAGAAGAAGAAGACAAGTAGATATTTTTCCAAGTAACTAGTTTTTGTTTTACGTTAACTCTACTCACGTCTAAGCACTTAAACATTCTCACCCGACCATAAAATGGCGACTGCGTAACTCGAGTCTGCAAATAATATCTTGAAAAACCGGTACAATACTCGTCTAAAGACAATGCAGGCAACTCACATAAAAGATACAGGTTCAAAATGCTAGTTTTAAAGCATACAAACAGATATAGTGAAACCGCACTTATATTCCACACCAAAGATCATATAACCCGTGGACAGATCACATCTATGTTCTGCTCACGAAAGTAATAACCTAGGGGCAGCTTTACTGATCATCTGTGATTGGCTGGTCCTTCGAGTTGGCCTATTCCAGTTGAGTTTTGGAGCCAAGCAATCCGGCGCAGTGAGTTTGAAGCCGGTCAATCGTAAGCTTTTACTCGTACACTTACCTCATTCTGCGACCGACGTCAGTTTTATTTCTGACCAAAGGACGGTTACAACACTTGGTAACGTCAAATTTACAGTTCTTGTCTTAAAATTGTTTAAAAATGTATGTTACTAATATATGAAAAAAAAAATAATACGCTGCTAGTCAAGCGTTTAACATAACTTTACGAATATTTTGTCTAAAGTTCACGTAGAATTGCAAAGTTTTCAACAGCTTTACGCCCTAGCTTTACACCCCTGTTTTCATTCTTACCTACCGTAGCATTGAAAAGTTTAAACTTCACTCCTGGTACTCACACGTCTCGAGCTGAAGCCGGGCCCTCATGTCTCCGCGTAGATTAGTGAGCAGCCGGCGGGTCCCACACCTGCGTCTAAACAAACCTGCCACTTTACTGCTAAAAGGTACGGAAGCACGAATCAGTTGTGCAAACAGTAAGGCAAATCATGACAAAAAAACATGTATTGATTTAAAAAAAATACGTGTCATGTCAAACGTAATGTATTTGTAAATGTAGTATGTAAAATATATATATTATTATGTCATGTATGTCACCTACATGAAATAAATGGAATGGAACTAAGTCACCTGTCAAGGTACATAAACTGTAGCTACGCAGTAAGCGCTACGAGTTACAAGATAAGCTCTACGGCTACGCTCTACTACGAGCTTTGCTAAAGCATAACAACTACGGTTTAGTTGTGCTGGTTTATTCTAGAGTTGTTAACAATTTCGTCTGTTGTTAAATGTTTGCATTTTTTTTGTATTTCTAAAGTATGTTTTTAAAAACTTGCCATACTGTCAATACATTATACGTTCACCTCATTGTTAAAGTACGAGAGGTAGGGTAAAAAGGAAAGTCGTAGGAATCTATTGAAGTTCAGGTGCTAAGTACGGTTGGGACCCTTCTAGATGTTATAGCCTACCGCTTTACATAACCGCTAGGCAAAGCAGATAAGGAATAGTTTTTGGAAGATTTTACTAGTATTTTCGTGTTAGGTCATCTAAAAATTACCAATAATTTTAGAAGAACATTTTGATATTTAATCGTTAAAAAAATTACAAAAATGCATGTAAATGTTAAGAAAATGTCAAGAGAAAAATGGTATTCAAATAATTTATTTATTAGTTAGCAATTTTATTTATTTAACAGAAAGCTAAGTCTACCTTGTTTTTATCAAACAATTAAAGACTGTTTGTATAGAAAGTAAAATATGTTTAAATATTTCAAAGTGTCACAACTTATAAGGAAATACAAGTACGTACCTAATTTCTTACCTGAGTAGAACAACTAAAAAATCTGTACCCGAAAAATTTGCTACTTGAGTACTACACCTAAGAACTGCCTACCTACATTTAACTACCTGAGCATTATTTCCCGAGTAAGTAATTGAGGTAACAGCCCTAATGTTGTCTTAACACACTGGCCCACAAACCCCAAACACGGTCCAACCCGGCGTATTAATTACAAGTAATCACGACACAATTATCGCCAGCTGAGTCTAGGCACAAAGGGCCGCGTGCCTTTGAAGAGGAATGTTGATCAAGTAATTAGCAAGTTACATAAACGCGTGTCAGCGGCGCGGGATGGTTGGATGTGCTACTTTTTGTGAACATGTGGTTCGGGTCTTTGAGAGGTAGGTGTTTTGTGGAGAGGTAGGAGTTTTGTGGAGAGGTAGGAGTTTTGTGGCGAGGTAGGTGTGTTGTGGAGAGGTAGGAGTTTTGTGGAGAGGTAGGAGTTTTGTGGAGAGGTAGGAGTTTTGTGGCGAGGTAGGAGTTTTGTGGAGAGGTAGGAGTTTTGTGGAGAGGTAGGAGTTTTGTGGCGAGGTAGGAGTTTTGTGGCGAGGTAGGAGTTTTGTGGCGAGGTAGGACTTTTGTGGAGAGGTAGGAGTTTTGTGGAGAGGTAGGAGTTTTGTGGAGAGGTAGGAGTTTTGTGGCGAGGTAGGACTTTTGTGGCGAGGTAGGACTTTTGTGGAGAGGTAGGACTTTTGTGGAGAGGTAGGAGTTTTGTGGCGAGGTAGGAGTTTTGTGGCGAGGTAGGAGTTTTGTGGAGAGGTAGGAGTTTTGTGGAGAGGTAGGAGTTTTGTGGAGAGGTAGGAGTTTTGTAGCGAGGTAGGAGTTTTGTGGCGAGGTAGGACTTTTGTGGAGACGTAGGAGTTTTGTGGCGAGGTAGGACTTTTGTGGAGAGGTAGGAGTTTTGTGGAGAGGTAGGAGTTTTGTGGAGAGGTAGGAGTTTTGTGGCGAGGTAGGACTTTTGTGGAGAGGTAGGAGTTTTGTGGAGAGGTAGGAGTTTTGTGGAGAGGTAGGAGTTTTGTGGCGAGGTAGGAGTTTTGTGGAGAGGTAGGAGTTTTGTGGAGAGGTAGGAGTTTTGTGGAGAGGTAGGAGTTTTGTGGAGAGGTAGGAGTTTTGTGGAGAGGTAGGAGTTTTGTGGAGAGGTAGGAGTTTTGTGGAGAGGTAGGAGTTTTGTGGAGAGGTAGGAGTTTTGTGGAGAGGTAGGAGTTTTGTGGCGAGGTAGGTGCTTTGTAGAGAGGTAGGTGTGTTGTGGAGAGGTGGTTCTGGAGAGGTGTGTTGTTAGAAATTAAAAGAGGTATACGGGAACCAATTAGGCCGATTTTACAATCGTGCGTAACACGAGCCGTCACTGTAGCAGTTACAGACAAAGTTTGTTTAGTTATTTTTGTTATAAATAAAAGAGCGGCAGCCGTTCAGCCTGATTCAGCTGAACCGTCGGCGTCGCCTATGAACATCTGCAACACTAGCGGCGTTGATAATGCTTTGCCAGCCCGGAGAGGTGCTTGTAGACTCCCTTTTCAGTTTAGTTACAGGGCTTAATGTGTGCGTGATCTCAAGAACAATATTCATCATTATCATATTTATTCATAGAAAATAGTTTAAGTTAAGTTATATGAGTTTGTATTTAAATAAATAGTATTATTTACCCATTCATACATGTCAGTTTTTTTTAAAGAGATTCCGTTTATGAGTCTGTTTTGCTAGAATTGGAATTCGCTTCCAATCAAATCGCCCTCCGCGCACAATTCGCACGCCCCAGTTTGCCAACTTTGTGGCTTTTAAAGTTTGACAACTTTAATGTGCTGAGATAAATAGTTTGTTATATATGTCGCCGCGAGGGCATTGGGCGTCTTCGAGTTTTCGTTCGAAGCGACACTAGCGCCGCTGATGGCATATCCTGTGAAACTTACACTCGAAGTAAAATCTATTTGGTAACTAAATACTCGAGCAAAATCTATTTGGTTGAATATTTGCTGCTTTTGTTTAAAAACTTGATAAAGTGGCAGCCGCATTCCTTTTTCATACAAGGCGTGCCACTTTTTGTTTGAGATTCAAGGTGAAACGTTGTAAGTAAAACTTTGAAGAAAACTAAAATAAAAATAATTCAGTGTTTCATGTGCTTTTATTTCAAGAGAATTCCAACAAGTGCTTAGAATCATTTCTATTAGTTTTTGAGTCGAAAACTAGGCAGTGTAGAGAGTTCAATTGTAACAGTAAAACCGATGGTCGTCAAGGCTGGCGGTTTTACTCGCTTTTAAAAGATGCTAGTTAGTTCTCTATTCGACATCAGAAGTGGGATAGTGATCTATTGATCCCTCTCTGGCCGTTAACTATATTTCAGGTGATCCTGGTCAAAACTACATATAAGGACCCCCGGATGGATGCATCCGAGCAGAGTCGGCCGGCGCCTGGCGCGTCGACAAGTTCAAACGAGTCTACACAGCCTGCGGCAGCTAGCGGACTTGATGCGACGAGTGGGCCTGCAGCGGGCGCCATATCACCGCCGCCGCTACCACTACAGTCTGGTAATGTGCCTCCAGAATTTTACTCGCACATGATGACGGTGATGCAGCATATGAGCGAGCGTCTATTATCACAACAGAAATCTGTTGGCAAGGTAAAAATTACTGAAATATTTCTACCTTCGTACGACCCGGACGGCAACGTTGGAGTCCGTGAGTGGTGTACGCACATCTCTATTGCTAAAAGTACCTATAATCTTACTGACTATGATATCCGGATGAAAGTAACCAGCTTGCTAAAAGGTCGTGCCAAAATATGGGCTGATAATTGGCTTGTTACGACATCTAGCTGGGACGAGTTACGTGAGAATATAATCACTACATTTGAACCAGAAAACCGTTACTCGCGGGACGTACTCAGGTTTAGAGAACACACCTATGATTCTTCCAAGGATATTGCAGAGTTTCTGTCACAATCATGGCTGCTATGGAGGCGCCTAACGAAAGACCAGCTCGAGAGTAGCGATGCTGTGGAGGCAGTGATTGGAACGGTGAGTGACGAACGTCTCCGCATTGAATTAATGAATGCCAGAGCTATTTCAGTGCCCGAGTTGATATCTGTTGCATCTTCTATTCGCGTTAAACGCCCAAGTCAAAGTAATATCGACAAACCGCTTTTGAAACGTCCCCAGGTTACCGTAGATAACAGAGACTCCCTATTTTGCACGTTTTGCAAAAAGAACGGCCATACTTTCAGTATTTGTCGCAGTAGAAACCATCGGAATGTTCCATCGACCGAGAAAAGTTCCGTGACGTCATCTACTACGTTACCTAAACAAACTAATGACAAATTTTGTTCATTTTGCTCAAAGCACGGTCACACGTTTGACACTTGCTTTCGTCGCGAAAAACAAGTAGCTTCTAATGTGAACTTCGTATCTAGCGATAGGTCGTGACGTCCGGTCTAAATAAAATGCGTATTTGTGTCGGTGATCAAACTGTCGATACAGTCTTCGATAGTGGCGCGGAATGTTCCGTGATGCGTGAATCGGTCGCGAATAGACTACCCGGGCGTAGAAGTCAGTCGGTTAATTATCTGCGTGGAATAGGCCCCTTTACCATAGTTTCCACAAGTACCCTCACTGCAATTTGCGTCGTTGACAACGTAAACGTTGAAATCTTGTTTCACATCTTGCCAGACTACGAAATGACATCAGACGTATTAATTGGTGCGAACTTACTTCACGAGACGGGTATCAGTGTCATAGTAACGAAAAATAGTGCAACTTTGTTGTCACATCCCCGAGTTATGCACGTACGATCGCGTAGTCCATTATTCGAAAACATGATCATGACTTAACTAATCAATCTGATGTTGACGAACTGACGATTTTGCTAAACAAATACTAGCATGTGTTCACACAGGGCTTTGCAAAGTCTCGTGTCAACACGGGTAAATTAGAGATAAGATTAAAAAACCCTGACAGATACGTTGAGCGAAGGCCTTATCGATTGAGCCCTGTTGAGCGCGAGAAAGTTAAGGGAATCGTGGGTGAGTTAATAGAGAATAACATTGTCCGCGAAAGTAAATCACCGTATTCTAGTCCGATCATTTTAGTAAAAAAAAGAAAAGTGGAGACGATCGTATGTGTGTAGACTATCGGGAATTAAATTCTAACACTGTAAGAGATTACTTGCGAGTTACTTTCGCCGCTTCATCCCAGATTTTGCGCGTACTATGAATGGTCCCTTTATATAATCTGACTAAGCAAGGCACTAAATGGCAATGGACTCATGTTCATGAGGAGGCACGACAACCGATTATCCATCACCTCACTTCTGCGCCTGTCCTAACAATTTTCCGAGAAGGCGAACTTAGAGAATTATACACTGATGCCAGTGGAATCAGATTTGGGGCAATTTTGGTACAAATCATCAGCCGAATTCACGTGATCGCCTACTTCAGCATGCGCACCACGGACACAGAAAGTAGGTACCATAGTTATGAACTGGAAACATTGGCCGTAGTGCGAGCAATTAAACATTTCCGCCATTTTGTTTACGGCCGTAAGTTCAAGGTGATCACGGATTGCAACGCCTTAAAGGCCTCCAAGCACAAGCAAGATTTACTACCACGCATACATAGATGGTGGGCCTACCTACAGAATTACGACTTTGAAGTTGAGTACAGGAAGGGCGAGCGGATGCAGCATGCAGACTTTCTCAGCAGGAATCCAGATCCATTGACGGTAAACACCATGACCAGTAACCTCGAATGGATTAATATTGAGCAACGACGCGATGGTGAGCTGCGGCCTATCATAGATAGCCTACACAATGGAGATGATGTTCCCGGATACCTCCTCGAAGGTAATGTACTGAAGTACAGAAAGAGCGATCCAATTCAAGGAGAACGAAAACTGATAGTGGTCCCAAAGTCTTTTCAGTGGAGTCTCATGAACACGTTCCACACGACCCTTAAGCACCCAGGCTGGGAGAAAACTTTACAGAAAATACGAGACACCTACCATTTTGACAAAATGTCAACCGTTGTCCGAGAGTTCGTGGATAACTGTGTAATATGCAGAACTTCAAAACAGACATCTGGAGCCATACAGGTACAGTTACATCCCATTACTAAACCAACGGTTCCATTCGAAGTCATTCACATGGACATCACTGGCAAACTCGGTAGTTCGGAAGAACAAGAGTACGTCATTGTTACAATAGACGCATTTACAAAGTATGTACTTCTCCGACACTCCAACGACAAGAGTCAGTTTAGTACTACGGCTGCCTTGAGGCAGGTCATTCACCTCTTCGGGACTCCGAGACAGATCATCGTGGATGGCGGACGCGAGTTTTTAGGTGAATACAAAAGCTATTGTGACAGGTATGGTATTGAGATTCATGCCATATCCCCAGGAGCGAGCAGAGCCAACGGATAAGTGGAGCGAGTTATGTCAACCCTGAAGAATGGTCTCATAATGATTAAGAACTATGAAACCCCAGAATGGCACACAGCTCTTGATGGCTTGCAACTCGCTCTGAACTGTACGGCACACAGAGTGACAGGTATCGCCCCACTTACACTACTAACTCGACGTCAAAATTGCGTGCCTCCGGAACTGCTGCAGTTGGTAAATTTCGATAACACGTCCGTCGACGGCGATGCTATGGATCGGCATGTACAGCTCAGAATGACGGAGTTATCTGCGAAAGATAAAGCGAGATTCGACAAAGGACGAGCGAAAATTCACAATTTTCAACGAGGAGATTTCGTTCTGATAAAGAACAATCCAAGAAATCAGACTTCTCTCGATTTAAAATTTAGCGTGCCATATGAAGTTCACAGAGTTCTGGACAACGATCGCTACCTTGTGAAAAAGGTGGTGGGTCACCACGGGCGGCCCCGCAAGGTCGCGCACGACCAGCTGCGGCGCGCCCCTCAGCCGGCGGGAGGCCCCCAGGCGGCCGTGTCGCCCCGAGCCAGCCCGTCTGCTGTCGTCTGCGGCTCGCCGGCGCCGCCACACTCCGCGGCGGCGCTGCACGTGGCTAACGTCACTGATGGTGACGTCACTGCTACTACACAGCACGAGACCCATCGCGCGTCACAATGATGATATTATTGGTGAGCACGTTTCACTTTATTCGACACCAAAGCATGCGTATGAAACACAAATTGCATATTGACACGTGGAGTTGACCAATATGTGTATTCACGCAAAACATAATAATTTACATATTGGCGCGTGGAGTAGACCAATATGTGTATTCATACAAAACTTAATCTGCACATTGGCGCGTGGAGTAGACCAATGTGTCAAGCAATAAAAATCGAATTATTAATGCATATGCAACCGACCGACCGAATATACTACCGTTATAATGGCCTATTATTATTAATGCATATGGGCGCGTGGAGTGCCCATATAGCAATTAAAAGATGCACATTGGCGGTACGACCGTCAATGGCCTATTATTTGCCAAGACTATTACTTTGACCAATGACTGACTATGACTGTAATTATTAATTCGATAAAAAGATGCACACTCGCACTCGCACCTACTTGATGTATGGTAAATCAGCGATTCAGTTGATCTACATACTATGTACCAACTTAAATTTAAATCATAGGTTTAGGTGTACTGTGGAAGTACCTAGCCTCAAAACATTACTTTCTTTATTTCAGTAATAACCAGGATAAATGCCAAAACGACACAGAGCACGCGTCGCATTGCAGAATGGCCGTGTCGCCGCGAGGGCATTGGGCGTCTTCGAGTTTTCGTTCGAAGCGACACTAGCGCCGCTGATGGCATATCCTGTGAAACTTACACTCGAAGTAAAATCTATTTGGTAACTAAATACTCGAGCAAAATCTATTTGGTTGAATATTTGCTGCTTTTGTTTAAAAACTTGATAAAGTGGCAGCCGCATTCCTTTTTCATACAAGGCGTGCCACTTTTTGTTTGAGATTCAAGGTGAAACGTTGTAAGTAAAACTTTGAAGAAAACTAAAATAAAAATAATTCAGTGTTTCATGTGCTTTTATTTCAAGAGAATTCCAACAAGTGCTTAGAATCATTTCTATTAGTTTTTGAGTCGAAAACTAGGCAGTGTAGAGAGTTCAATTGTAACAGTAAAACCGATGGTCGTCAAGGCTGGCGGTTTTACTCGCTTTTAAAAGATGCTAGTTAGTTCTCTATTCGACATATATCTTCTGACAAATGCGGAGCCTCTGGGATTTTTTCCACAGTTCACATGTAAAAAATGTTTAGAATGTTTTTGTTTTCGCGGATTCCGGTCCCACAGTGAAAGTTGCTCTTATTTACGAGTACTATGAGCCTTTTCCGTTTTAGCATAACCTTTCCTTATAACCCTGTTTAGGCTACTTTTTGTCCCTGCTAGTGTGAAAATAAATATCTTATATTATTCGTCGGTATATGCTTCGTCGGTAAACTAACAAGTGCCTCCTCCACGATTCCCACGCCACCGCCACCGAAGCGCGAACTCAAGTTGGCGCAATAAATCGTACGAACAAAGTTTCCATAGAGAACGCCTCAAACTCGGCTAATGGCGCCTCGATTGAAACCGAGCCGGAATGACATATCGCTTGATTTATTGTGGACTCGACTGTGTGACGTGTTGCTGAAGTTAGATATTGAAATAGCTCCGCCAGTTGGACTAGACTTTAACTCCCGATGAAAACAGTGAAATGAGTCTGTCTATGGTATTTATATCACAAACGGCTGAATGGACTGTGATTTAATTTTTTGTTTGAACGGTGACCTGATTAAGAAGTTATAATTTAAGAGAATTTGTTTTCTATTGGAAGAGCTCTTTATCAGCATGCGAGTATTTGTTTCAAATATTATTAATACTGAAGTTAAGAAGAAGAGAGAAGAAATGAGAAAAGTGAGGTCTCTGAGTCTAAAGTCGACTTTTGTATGTATGTTTGTATATTTTTCAGACGATAAGTTAAATAAAAGAGTTTTCTAAAAGTTGACTCAATTAATACGAATATGAGTTAATTAGCTTGAGAGTTTTGGAGATATTACCTATAATATAGGTACCTACCTCGAAAACTTAGTTCACGACAAACTACTATTAAAAAAACAGTTACTAGTTAAGTTTTAAACCAAACTAGTTAGTTTTAACATTATTTAACAGTCTACGTGTAAAATATCAACGACTTTGTACAGTTTCGAGCCAATACCAGTCAGTAACAAT
This sequence comes from Alcis repandata, assembly GCA_949125135.1. NCBI lineage: Eukaryota > Metazoa > Arthropoda > Insecta > Lepidoptera > Geometridae > Alcis > Alcis repandata. The sequence goes on from OX421225.1 coordinate 12,761,187, forward strand.
AAGAATACGACGTGAAACTTGTTCTTTGAGAAAGTTATCGTTCTGTAACGAGGCGGGTTCACTCATTCTTGTGAACGTAGCTTTGAGACGGAATATTGAATCGAACGGAGTTTCACATTTCAAAGAGTTGTATTTATTAAAAGAGAAATTGTAATACTTTTTGTAGGTAAGGATAACGAATATAGAAACCAAATGAGTTAATTTTAAAAACACTTACTTTTAAAACAAGCTTTTATTGCATTGTTCACGGAGTTACACACGTGTACCAAATTTCAGCTCAATCGGACATCGGGAAGTGGTTCAGAAGTTAGTTGCAAGATTCCACCCGAACAAACATACTTAGGTAGATAAGGTACTCGTACATACGATGCAAGTTAAAAGCTCTTCAAAAGAGCTGTTGTACTAATTAATTATTATTTTAAACAACTCTTACAACAGGATCCCCCAATCAAATTGCGAAACCACTGTGACGTAGGTACATATGGTAATAACACGTCAGTATGTTCTCACATTTTACGGTTTTATAACGACTGCAATGCAAGTTTGAAACTTTGTCTATCAAAAAATTGACGTTTGAACTTGGAAAAACGTTAACATTTTACAATTTTGATAGGCCCGAAGATAGAATTTTAAAATTTTTGCGATGGATTCGAGTTCAAATCGCGGTAATTTCGTCAATTTGTCGATCGACAAAGTTCCATACTTGCACTCCTAGTTTGATTTCGTTGGTAATGAGTGTCTGCCAGTGAGTAAAAGGTTAGATTATTATCAGCCAGGCAGATCTCTAGGAGACCTCATTAGATAACTTTAATTATGATACATTTATTTTCATTTTTGAGTGGTTTGACATCGATCTATATATTCCGACTTCGGTGGTGGTTTGAATAAAATACATTTTCTTTCTGTCATCAGTACAAATAAATTCGTCGAACAATTACGTCATTCGCAAGCCGTCTTGAGAGCCTGAAAGATAGAAACGTCGACTCACAAATAAAGTGAAAGTGTCAACGTGTCAATTCCACCCTTCCACTCAGACAACTCTTTGGTATAAATAAAAAGTATTGTGTTCGACATAACATGAGTAGCGTGTTGTGGGAGCGTGTTCAGGGTATGTTGGATATTGACTTTTGAATCTTTCAGATAAACCCTGGACTCAGCTCAGTTAGATAAAGGAAATTAGTATTTTGGGAGAGAGCGTGAGCCGGCGGCGGCTTGCGATTCGTCTCGACAGCAGATTAGGGGAGGTCAGCTCAGAGCGGACACCTTAACTTTGACTGTCGTTTTAGATGACAAAACGACTTATAACATAAGATAATTTTAGACCAATGGATAGAGTGTACATCCTATTTTTATAATATGAAAGTCACATTCTTAAATAAGTATTATTACAAACGCTATTTTCAAATTAGAATAAATTGGAAAAAGTCCGCTTTGCCCGAGTGGTCGCCTAAAGCGGTCATCGGCCCCGGGCAAAGTGGCCAGCACTTTTTCGTCTAAATAATAGGAATTGCAATGACTATAATATCAATAAAAACATATATTATAACAGAACCACAGTTTTTATTCAATTGTTTACCCGTTTTGCTAGTTAGACTCGTACTCATCTATACTAATTTATACTAATACTAATATACTTATCTTATTATATATAAATCTCGTGTCACAATGTTTGTCCTCAATGGACTCCTAAACCACTTAACCGATTATAATAAAATTCGCACACCATGTGCAGTTCGATCCAACTTGAGAGATAGGATAGTTTAAATCTCAAATTATAGTCGCAATTTTAATTTATTGCAAATTAGATATATACTGATAATTTTTACTATAAATTGACAAGTTAGCATCAACATACTACGGTTGCTATAGTTACGCAATGGCTTTTGACAGGACAACGTCTGTCGAGTCAGCTAGTAATATTATAAAGAGGAAAGATTTGTATTTTTGTATTTTTGGATGTTTGTGTGGAATAAACTCAAAAACTACTGGACCGATTTCAAAAATTCTTTCACCATTCGAATGCTACATTATCCCAAAGTAACATAGGCTATTTTTTTTTATCCGCAGCAAAGCGTGGCAGGGAACAGCTAGTCTATACTAATATTATAAAGAGGAAAGATTTGTATTTTTGTATTTTTGGATGTTTGTGTGGAATAAACTCAAAAACTACTGGACCGATTTCAAAAATTCTTTCACCATTCGAATGCTACATTATCCCAAAGTAACATAGGCTATATGTATTTTTTTTTTATCCACAGCGAAGCGTGGCAGGGAACAGCTAGTTTAAAATAATTTAACTTTAAAATTAACATTCTCATTTCACAGTCTTCACCTGACATTGTATAAATTCTTAGTCATAAAGAAAATATCTTAATAATAAAAACTATTAAGCGTCAACAACATGTAGCAAATGTGCTTTAAAAACATTAACAGGGCACATGTATTTTGATCTTTAAATTTTTATATTAGGGCTTAATAACTAGAGCAACAAAGATTATTTAATTAACCTCAATCAAATCTAATAAACGTAATTCTGGATGCATTTAATTTCAGATTTCGTGATAGTGTTCACAGTAGTAGGCTCCGATTCCAGAGATTTACCGTCTAAACAAAACATTATTGGACTAGTTAATAAATCTCAATAAGGGCAAAGTAAACAGTGGCCACTTTGCCCTGGCCGCTTTGCCTTTTTCGGCCATTTTGTTTTTAACGTAAACTGCACTCACATTTTTTGATTTAATTGAAACAAAATGTCACAAAAGCACTCGCTAATAGACAAACTTTGAGACGATTTTAACGAAAACTCCGAAGTATAGTGAGATTTAGTCAATTCAATAAAAACTTACCTCGCATTATTTTAGTAGAACAGACAAAAATCTTTTATGTCCCAAATCGGTGACACGGTCGCTGCTACTGCGGTGAGCCTGCGCCCCGACGTGGGGCGGGAGGTTGCCTATGCGCCGAAAGTCGTGGTATTATGAACTATGACCAAGTAATTAAGCTTGGCCGCTTTGCCTCCTATGTCCGCTTTGAGCTGACTTCCCCTATGGTTCAAAACAGTAGGAAAAAATATTTGTATTATGATTTCATAAAGTTTGTCATAGTGCGATGTGCGTCATCTAGTGTCATTCCCTTCGAACTAAAATGTCTAACTTTTTGAGTCCTCGAAGGTCGGCAACGTGTCTGTGACGCTTCCACTGTTACAGGTATCCATAGGCGACGGTGATCGCTTACCATCAGGCGGCCCGTTTGCTTTTCTGCCACCTATGGCATAAAAAAATATATAGAAGGCCGAATAGGCAGCAAAATAATTTTAATAAACTAAAAAGACATATGCTGTGTCTCTTTTAGTTATAGAAATAGAATAAGCTATATCTACAGTTCTACACTTACGATAGCTATTGATAATGGCATAGCAAGAGCCCACAGTAAGGGTGCGCGCACACCTGCCCGCGACACGGCTCCATAAATCGAAGCCTCTCGCGACGTCACGCCGTCCAATATACGAGAGTTATAGGCCAGGAAATTAATTCTGTCGACGCAAGTAGGGTTACGGCGGAACCGACACGGTGTACCTGCGGAGGGAAGTTTCTAGGACTGCAAAAGATAGTTCTTAAATTACATTTTAATAGTTCTAGTTTGAAATATTAGTTGGATGCGTAAGGCAGTAGATCGTGTGTTGCCGTTCTCTACGAGAAGCCTATATCCAGTGGACAAATATAAAACAAGCTAATAATGAGTTTGTCTTGTGGGAAATATGATGGTCCTTCTAATTTTATAAATGTGAAACTTTGTGTTTGGATGTTTGTTGTTCAAACACGCAAAAATGGCTGATCAGACTGATGAGATAGCTACGCAATAGTGTCGACGCAAGTAGGGTCCTGACAAAATTATCGGTTCCTATGATTATTTTTGTATTTAGGTAAAACTGCGAGGTGCATATAGTGTGGAACAAATCCTTCTACCTATTGTAATCAAAAGTCTCATTATACCAATAGTATTTCTTTTAAATGGCTTACTATTAAAGACTTACGAGCAAGGTTATATCCAAAAATATCACGAGCACAGATAATTTTATAAAGTTGAAGCTGTTTAAGTAAGTCTGAACCCAATCGTCAAGTGCCATTGAAAGATAAGCGAACAAGTCGGAACTGAGAAGAAAGTTGAATGAATCCCATTAAAAGTTCCATGGTCGCCAACGACTTCTTACCTCATAGACATCTGAAAGAGTGAGCATTTTCTGTCAATGCATTGGCATAATTTTCCTTATAATTAGAAATGGTTTAACAAATAATAAAATGCTCTAACAAATAATAAGTTTAGTGTCGATGTCGGGACCAAACAAACAGTCGAATAAAACAGCATTTCAATCTTTATTTTAAACTAGCTGTGACGCGTGACTTTGTACTCGTACATTATTAATGACCTCGTGACCTTGCTAGTTACCGCTTTGCACTGATTTTACCTTTTTAGGGTTCTTTGAGCTTAGCCTCGACAAAGCAAAGCTTTGACCCAATCGAATAACAAACGCGCGAAAGCATAGAAGACAAACAGACATACAGACGAACGATTGAATGAATTTTCACAATAAAGTAATGTATTTTTTATTTTTCTTAAAGATATTGCATTTAACCACTTTGACCACCATCACGCTTTGGCAAGAAATGAAGCGGTCTTAGAAAAAACGTTCTTTGTGAATACCAGATCAAGTGTGAATAAAGTTTGATGTAATGTCTATCCTATTTCAAGTTCCTGATGGTCGCCCTATTGGATGCGACAAACGAAATTGATTTTTCCTATAAGCCGCTTAGATAGCGGAGCTGGCGAAATAATAACTATGTTTGGTCTCGAGTGATGAGCACTTTTCGACTAGAGGTTAGTCAGCAAGAATGGGATGCGATGTCTTTTATTATACGATGGTTCATGACCAGTTGACCATAAAGCAAGAAAATACTTGAGATGTGAAACTTATTTAATAAGAGCTTACTGTATAAAGTCGTTGTGTACAGAGTATATGTACGTCCATCTGTACTGTACACTGCATTGTAGTTAGTACATTTATCAAACAAAGTGCATGAAGTTCGATATGATGTTTTGTAAGTTTTCTATTTTATATTTTTATAAAAAAAAAATCGCTGGTTGTGAGGGTTATCAAAATAATGAAAATGTAGTTTGGAACAATAAACTATTTAAAAATTATTTAGACTTTGAAAGCGAGTGTTTTACTTTGACACGATATCTTAAAAAGTAAATAAAGAAACTGTCGCAAATCGTGACCAGTCATTCGTCTGTGACACTTTTGTCTGTGACCAATCCCGCCTGTCACCTTCGCTCAGCAATGGCTATTTTGTTTTGTGATCAAAGAAATTAAATAAAAGAATATGCGTAGGAAAGAAACAATGGTGTGTTTACACGGAGAGGACATCTAAAATATCAAGAGGAGACATAAATTATATCTACTGCTCATATGGCTTCACTGTTCGGTGGATAACCTGTCCTGATGCCCAACATTCCTGGTGGACTATAACCTGAACTTGTACCATATCTGTATTAATATTTACCTGAAGGCAAAATGATCATCTCAGCGGTACCCTCAGCGGCGTCCATAGGCAATTGCGTTGCTGCGTATGGAAAAAGGGCCCGCAACGAAAACTTTAATTTCGCGATCAACTTTATCCTGGCTAACATTTTACTTTACGAAATCACTCAACTGATGCTCTCGCCTCGTAAAAGTCTTTATCAAGGTATATGCATAGCCATTGGAAGTGTGATGCTGTACCGTAATACTGAAGCAGCCATGTGGGCGCTCAGCTTCTGTGTCGGTCCGTACATTTTAATGGTGTCCTTACTATCTCTTCTGATAATACCATTCATGTGCCTTTATTTTAGTATGAAACTTATAACAAGTCATTATCGTACTGTGTTCAATGTGGCGCTTTTAACATCTTTTCTGTGGCTCTCGTCGAAGAAGCCGCGTGCACAGCGATGTATCACGGCTCGGCCCGTACGAACTCCATTTATAAAATGTTAAACTTCTCTAGATGATACGTATTTATTTATTACATTGACTTTGTATTTGAAACCGAAGAATAATGAATATCATTCAAATTAAAAATGACGATACTGAGAACTAAGCTCGTTAATTTTACAAAGTATATTCATTCACATATTATTGATTTATCAATTGAAACAGTTTCATACAAATATTCATGAAAATAACATTTTAAAAAGATTGCTGATTAAGGTTTTTGAAAGTAAGATCAAGTAATCTGTGGCAAGGAACTAAATTTACAACTCGTGTATTATTTGCTTTGTGAATTTTCTTTTAATTTTTATCTTTTTTTTCATACTATCCCATTTACTTTCTAGGATGCTAAACATCTCAAGGTAGCCTGAGTCCTTAGTACGGTGAAAGAGAAAATGTGATATTCATTGAAGTTGGTTTACGTCCTTAAAAGTTATGGTGGAACGTATCCTTCATTATATGTAAGTTTATTAAAAGTTATAAGGAAAGGACATGCTAAGCCAAAAAAGAACTCATAGTATTCATTATTATGAGTAACTTTTAATAAGGGTCCAACCTGGAATTAGAGAAAAAAAAACAGATAGAAAAATGGCAATAGCACTCGACAAATGAATAGAACATTTTTTTTCGCTAATTCCGGGTTGGACTCGTAGTAAAAATTGTTCATAATGATGAGTACTTTTTGGCTTGGCATACTATTTCCTTAGAACGCTGGATAAAGCAAGTGATTTCCCTGGTTTCAGAGAATTTGGCCCACTTAGGGACAAAATAACCGAGGCCTTCAATTTAACGCTACCATAAGCCATCCGACCTACGGTAGAGCTCAGTTGTAAATGCAATTTATGGTCACCCATCCGAAGACTGACCGTGTTGCTCGTTGTTTGCAATCGGTGGTCGTTTACTAAATTACTTACTTACTTTACTATAAGTTTTGGATAATAATTACGTCAACAGTAATCTACACACATTACTTTATCACCCTGCAAAGTTCAGCGGCTGAGGATTTTATGTTGGGGTCTATAGAAAGAACCTACCCGTTAATTAGGCTACTACTACTGCAATAGTTTTTACGGTGACAACCATATTGATAGTTGTCACCGTAAAAACTGGTGCTAATCATCGTACTTTTTGGTGATTATCAGTATGCTCCGTACTTTAGGTGAATCCATCGTTTGATGGCCATTTTTTTCAGTATAGTCGAGCTATGATTCTGTAGACATAACTACGCTTGGTTTACCACACTGTACTCGTAGGCGTAAGTACGGTCTCATAGTACCTAAAGCGTGTGAAGAACATGAAACAAGACGCCTCAAAAGCTTTGGTCATTAAAAAGAGTACGCTTTAGGCGTGAGTGATACTACGCGCTCCTCATGTCCTTGCTTCTTGCGCAGAATGGTGGTTTTCTACACTTATGCTTGTGTTTTATAGTGTCTTACGGTTGTGCTGGTTGTTTGTAAAAAATAAGTAATAGCTAGTCGCTTTCCAGCGTTGGGCATGTTTCTAAAATTAACCGACTATATCAGAAAGAGGATAAAGCTTTTCGATGTCATTAAGTAGTACCCGTTTTAAATTGTTCAATTTTGTCTTGGCTAAGCACCATTTAGTTTTTCTTTGAATGACTACATGTAATTATTTACTAAAGCTGTACCTAACCTAACGTTTATACTTTCTAAATTTATAACCATTTATTATCGCAAATTTATCATCTTCCTTCATTCTTACCTACTATCAACACAAAAGCCAATGTTACCACACACTACGTACTTCTATTTACGCAATACGTAGATATAAATATCCACACCTACATATAATATACGTCCATGCAGGTAAATCCATGTTAGTACCTCGATACCGCGACACGACTTGGGCGGGCCCTGGCACTGGTTCTTGGAATATATTGAATGCTAAATCTGCTGACTTGACGCTATCGGCTGCTATTTTTAGCTCAAATTACCTGTGAAACGATTCGATATTTTGCTAGCGAACGTTGCCCAGGTAAAGAAGAAATAAATAGGATTTAGAATAAGTTTTTTAAGAGCACTATCAATCAATAAATTCATGGCCTGTGAAGATATTGCCTAGTGTAAAACATAAAAAGAATCAGTAGTGGAAGCAACTTTATTATTTACTGGTAAAATTACCACTTCTGAATTGTGTACAAGTAAGCAAAACAATGCAACCAGAAATTGTTCTTGGATCAATAGACAAGTCAATTGAAAAAAGGCAAATTTCTATAGATTTCACTCGTAGAAACAAGACAGCAAGCGTAATAAGTACGCAGAATTGGCTATCGCTCCCGTTTCCTTCTACAACTTAAAATAGTATTTCCGAACTGAACTAAACAACAACATGAACATTATCATACAAATTACAACTATCCCCTAAGATTGCCATTAAGATTCCCACCGGTCGGCGCTTTCTCAACTATTTTCTACGTCACGACAAAGGGATTCCCCTAAGATGTAACCGGCATTATATCATAATAGCGAACAAGCGGGGGCCAGGCCAAGGGAACCAGGGGGGCCACGGGGGCCACGGGGGCAAGGAAATATTCAATCGCTCCAAATTGTGCCCTCTCGGGGGACCTTGAATGCCAAACTCACGACTTGCCTAATGATGCATTACTCTGAATCACTGCTTTCCTATCTATTTACCTCGTCATCACGCTAATTTTATCTTTATTCTGTAGCAGATACAGTTGGAAATACGTTACAGTTAAGTTGTGTAGAAGTGTCATAAACAGGTTATCGACTGCACCATTCAATATTATCGAGATTCCAGATTCAGTCGGTATTTTCGTAGTATGCGATTGTATATTGGAAGTCGGATAAACGAATACTTACTGCTTAGTGAGCAGAGCCGAGACATTAAATATCTAGAGCATTATTTACTTCGACATAAAAAAAAATAATTTTATATACATCCTATGTCGATTGTTTGTTTAATAAGTATGATTAAATTAAAAAAAATAAGTAGAAGAAGAGCACTCTTCACCTTTTGTTTACACTTTTAGCCTGATCTCAATCTCATGTATCAACAAAAATAGGTGAACTGTAAAGCAAGCATTCTACTAAAGTATCACTTAGAAATAAATTCTCGTTCGGTCTCAAGTGCACTATAATATACCATTGTTACGTTCCATACTTTTTCTACAATAAAATCTTATAGCAAAGTCTCTTTCCTCTCTTACTTTGTTAATAAAGAATTCAGAAACACTCTGACTTTTCCCCAACTTCCGTTTAACTAATAAACCTTGTAAACTATGTAATCCGCGGGTTAATCCGTAACCGACACGCAGCTTTGTTTAACCATTGTTTAACAATTTAACTAAGGCTGGCTCATAAAAGCGGCCCGATAAAGTAAAACGTTTTAGTGTGGCAGTTTTGCTACACTACAGGCCATGAATATGATTAAAAGGTTTTACGATACGAATTTATTTACCTACTTAAGTCTAGGATATGATGTTGAGTAAATTAAATAATTGGCTGTGACATACAGATGGACAGACGCACGAGTCTTGCCATAAGAGTTCTTCCCGAAGGAGGTTCAGAACTCTAATAAGCTTGAAATCAAGTCCTTTATTGTTGTCATCACTTATTTAATTTTACTGCAATTTTCATTCCTACCAAACATAAAATAATTTAATTTTTAAGCACCGCGCTTACATAATATGTGACGTGTTTTAAAAATAACAATTACTAAATACTTGTACATGTCCAATTGTACATAGGTACATCACTGCATACGGTACTATAGTTGAATAGGCTAGATATGTCGCAGTAAAATTGGAAAACCCGCCATATTACATTCCGGCTAGACACTGATCCGCCGCAAAACGGCTCTATTATGTAAAACGGCTAGCAATTACAAAATACGTTGTTTTATACGATCGGGTCGCGAAAGTAATACCTACCATAAATAATACATTCCATTTAATTTAGTTTAATTTTAATTTTTTCTCCGAACATAATATGTAAGCCAAGTAGTTGCAATTCTATAAACCAAACGATATAGAAAAGTAGGAAAATGTATGGGAATGACATTTCTATCGTAGAATCACTGTTACTGCACAAATCTATATATATAAAAATGTTATGTTGGTTTGTGTACGCTTCAAAAACTCAAAAAGTTCTACACCGATCGAGCTGAAATTTTAGCATGATATAAAATACGCATCAAGGATTGTTCTATTTTTATCTATTTTTTTTTTATCAGCTCTCCGCTCGCGCATTTTTGTTATATAATTGTACTTTTAAACTTGCTGCGTATAACATCCAAATGCCGGTTGATAAAAACTACTACGAGATTTGAACTTACATAATCAAGCACTGTGTTGTGGGTAGAGCAACTTTACTGTGCTTGATTCACAAAGCTCTCCAAAATCAAATTATTTGGTTCATTAAAAAAAAAACAAGGTGTTATTTCAAATTGTCACTATGCGGCCCGCGTCTGCCAAAAGGTTGCCGACTCCTGATATAGATGATAAAGGTAAAAATAAATATAAGTGGGCGGGGGCGGCATTTTTTCAGTTTTTCCCCGCCTAAAAAAAATTTGAAGATCCGGGGCTGCCCAGCAGTGGGATAAGGAAGGCTGTGGATGATGAAAAAGATAAGAGTAGTGAGGTACCTACTAATATTTGAAAACTCATATTATCATTGATTAAAATAAACTATTGGTTTTGTTCATTGACTTGGGTCCCTACGAAGTTATTCGAAATACGTGTTAGGTATTTATTAACAATTTCAAAATCTTGTTACAGCGTCACAACAATATCCAGATTGTAGCTTTAAAGACATAGAAAGAGAAATTGTTCCTAACACTTCATCCAAGCTGAATGATTCAAGAGTCAACAAGAAGCCAAAACGGTCTTCTAAAAGCATCCGATCAGTCGGTCTTAAAATGCCTGTGGGCAAGATTCACAAGATTCTTAAAAAAAGATGCTTTGCATCTCGTATAAGCCCTGACGCGGCGGTGCACATGGCATCCGTACTGGAATATTTAACAGCAGAAATGTTGGAGTTGGCTGCCCAAGCAGCAAAAGACAACAAAAAAAAACAGGTACACACTCTTACCTTTCTTTTGTAAGTCATAGCAAAAATTAATTCTGTGAAAAAGCATCACAATTCAGCAATTTTATTTTTTCAGCAGTTGTTAATAAATGTACCTATTATGGCACTAGTAGTTTTTCTGGCTGAGCTGATCTTGATCAAATTTGCCGAGAAAGTAGAACAAGACGACGATTAGTCTATAGACATACGAGTACATCAATGTTTTAACCTTTTTTTTTTTTTTGTTTACCCAGTGGAAATCCTTTATGGATACCACGCCCGCCCCGGGGGAGGCAGGGTGGTTATGTGGGAGTCTCCGCCCTAGTGGCGGCATACCTACCCACTAAAAACCCTGGGAAGTTCCTCCAGGCAATGGACGGAGCCGCGGGCCCATTAAATCACCGCAGCCCCGCCCAGCCTATGTCCGCCGTGAGGCAGACCCACCTCGGGTAGGGGGTGGCCACCCCCTCCCACTTCGTGGCGACGCGTCGGAATATCGGACGCGTCGACCACCCTGGCGGGCCCAATGCGAAGCAGCGGGTGTCCCCGCACCCGCCACTCCAGGCCCTCCTAGCGGGGACGGAGTGCGAGCCTTACTGGCCTGACTCGCCCCCGTGTCCGCTCTTCTCTCTGCGGAGCGGGTGAGAGAAAGGGTCCCTCTCTCTCCCTCTCGGGGACTCGACCGCCGCTACCCGGACTGTCCAGGACGCCGGCCGAGTCTACCCCTCTGGAGGGCACAATGTGCCCCCCGTCGTCGTCCGCAGACGACCCCGAGCCCTACCACGTTCCCTCTCCACGGAGAGGTATACGGGAGGGCTCCTAGGCCCAGACCGCCGCTTCCCGAAATGTCCAGGGCGCCGGCCCGAGCCTCCACTTTTAGGGTTCCTCTTAGTTTCACCGGGCAAGGCGGCCCGGCTACTTATCCCCCCCGCCACGGAAAGGCGGGAACCCAATTCGGAGGGGGTTTTGTGTGACCTAGCGCGTGAATTTTATTTTCAAAATGACAGAATATAACTCAAAATTTCGCGCTCGCTGCGCTCGCGTATTTTTGATTTCTGATATCTATTAATTACACTCCGTTACGTAATAGCCCGTCCTAAAAACAAAAGATCTTCAAATCTCTGCGCTCGCTTCGTTCGCGCATTACTATTTATTTTATAAAGGCCACAATTATTTTTGAATTGATTGAAAATATTAGAAGTTTTGTACCCGACGCGACGCGAGTGTTGTGTAATTTTCGTTGTAAATAGCCTGACGCGTAAAAATCTATCGTAAATTAATCAAAAATATCTCGCTGCGCTCGCGTATTCATGATGCTTAATTTCCGTTATACGTTTAATTAGCTGATAAAGCGATTTTTTTTATGAGCGTGGCAGGGAACAGCTAGTATACCTATCTAATAGACTCTATAAGTAGATAATAGAAATGTCATTTTCATACTTTGTCTTTGTTTTCTATAGCGTTTGCGATTGTAGATCATAGGTTTCCTCACGATGTTTTCGTTGTCCCGAAAGCCACTGGTATAAAAATTCGTGCATACGAGCAAGTTCCAATGGTACGAGTCGGGGTTTGAACCCGCCGCCTCACGAATGCAAAGCGGCCGTTGATCTCTCCCGCTGATCTACCACGGACTTTAGCATAGTTACACCACAACAGTCGTGTATGAAAACTTTGCAAGCCATTTCGTTCATAAATGGTCAAGATTCCAAAATGCGTCAGGAATCCCTTTCAGCAGGCATTCCTGCAAAGGGAGAGCCAAACATCGTCAAAGGGCTGACAATTTGTCGTCCCTTGATTGGGCACGTACCCTGCACGCACCTGCGACAACCCTTAGCTAAGTGCCAGCCCCAAACAAAGAGATCAGGGGTTGTCGAGTATAAAATTTTAGCGATTAAGATGTTTTTAGTTTTTCACCTTTATTTTGCAAAGTTTTATGTATAGTGTAATTTGCAACTTGTAGAGAAACGGTGGTAGGTAATTCTGTAGAGCAAACCTATTGCTTGTTGTAAACATCTATTGATCATCAAATCAAAATATTGTGTTTAATTTTTATTAATAACTATTTATTCTTATATATTATAGGTCTAAAATAAATAACCATAGCTCAAAGGTACTACACGTAAGTATAAAACCTGGTGCAGGCGTATTCAAGACATCAAAATGACTTTCAAGATTTCCGTAGTCGCTTATCCCTTGTAACCGGTTAAAAGTCGACAGGTGCACAGGATTGTCGTCTGCGGCACTTGAATGTCTGATGCAGGCATCGAGATGTGAGCTTTTAGCCAAGAGTGACAGCCATCGCGGCCTAATCGAGTGGGGGTTGGGACTTTTGTAGCGTATGGGTTGAACATGGGAAGAATTCGACTATATTCTATGATAAACAGGCAAAATGTAAAGGTTTCAGACTTAAATATAATACAGGGTTATAAGGAAAGGGTATGCTAAGCCGAAAGAGGCTCATAGTAGGTACTCATCATTATGAACAACTTTTACTATGAAACAAACCAGCAATTCGCGCAAAAAAAAATACAGCACATACAGTTACATACACTTTGTCGAGTTTCATTGACATTTTTCAATGGAACAGCTGAATATTTTTCCGGGAATTATGGGTTGGTCCCATTGTAAAAGTTGTTCATGATGATGATTGCTAAGAACCCTTAGCATACCCTTTCCTTATTAACCTGTATATCGTATCATGCAATCCAAACAGTCGCAATATTTTTTTTTTGATAAAATTGAAATTCGTAACTATAGGTCGTAACTAAATTGAGTTTGTTTAAATTTCCGGACAATTATTCGATAGTACAATGGCATATATTACAATGGGAATAATCCGATTCAAGTTCGAACTAAGGCTTGAACCATAAATTCTTGGCTATACAGTTAAATCGATCTTATTGAAACTTTGCATTCAAGTGGTGTGTATTATGAAGACAGATCAGATATAATTTATTTTGTATTATAAGTACTTCACAAATGTATTAATCGTACAAGTAAAATGTATTTAAGGGGTTTATTATGGATTTGGGGGTGACCTTAGATCAGAAGTAGAAAAGCAAAATTTAACAAAAAAATAACTGGTGCAGGTTAATGAATGGGTTATTTCTTCAGGGAAAACGTAGTAAAACTAAATTACAATTAACTCCCTATCTATCTTACAAAGATCTCCTCATCTTATCTTAATCTTAATATATATAAATTACGTGTCACGTTGTTTGTCCGTTATAGACTCCTAAACTACTTAACCGATTTCAATCAAATTTGCACACCGGGTGCAGTTCGATCTAACTTAGGAGATAGGATAGCTCACATCTCAATTTATAGTTTTTGAACATGGTTTATTAATTAATTGAGTTTAAAAATTCTTGAATATCAACAGCTTACGGTATGTCAGCCGCATTTGACGTATAAATAATAAAAACTGCCATTTGTCAATTTTTGACAGTTACTTTAGTGTTACATTAAAAAAGTTTTTATCAGATATTTTTTGTCAGATAAATAAAGTAGTTGCTAAAGTATCAATTGAAGAAATCCTTATCTTCTTAATCTCAATTTATAGTGTCTACCCGTGCGAAGCCGGGACGGGCCGCTACGCTAGTAAACTATAAATATAAGCAGAAACCAAACCAACACCCCGAAACTTACATGTCTTATCACACATCTCTATACGACTGAGGAAACTCGAGGTGTTTAGAAATATAATTAAACCGAAGGGCTGTTATACGATCAAGATAATTTTCCCCTTCGATGGCAAAGAAAATCTTCTTTAGAGCTCGTCTCACCTTGTTGAACTTATCACGGGGCTGTGGTCGCCTATAGCAAGCGTTGGAAGAACGGTGAGTGGATTGAAGTCTTCAACCACTCACTCACTTTTGGGTTGATGGAGTTTTTAGAAGTTTTGTCGTAAAAATTTGGCGAATATCGTTTTTTTTTTTATAAACAATCATATCTCCCCACTAGGATAACCTGAGTCGGGGATGCAATGGAACACACACAAAGACAAAAATAAAATTATATGTTTTTGAGGGTTTTGTTATAGGTTTTTTTTTAAGTGCGCTATTATAACAGTAGGAATAATAATCGCGGTATGTCTGTGATAACTGTAACCTGTAACTTACACGCTGACATAATTATGAAAAACTACAACCGTTTTAGGCAGTCAGGTGAAGTTTTTGAGCCTTTTTTGTGTATAAGTGTTTTGAATTAAAAACGAAAAAAAAAAACCAAGATATAAGAAAACCGTAGGTAAATAGATTTATGCTACAGCTTTTTCACACTAATATTGAAATTGTGCGTTTTCACTGTATACACTATTCATATACACCCTGGGTTACTTTTATCTATTTTAAATTACAGACTACTTTTACTTTGAAAAATTACGATTTCCATCGAGCATCGAGTAAAACCGCGAGGACACTGCTAGCGTAAAACCATAAAACTCCGCTCCACCCATGTAGCAAATCCCCAAAAATTCGTCTGCCACAAATCATGCACACCATTCGCATTCCGTGTCTGCATGCTGAGCATTCCTCGACGGTTTTACGAGCGGAATTAAATATCCATCGCCTGCACCGCTTAGTGAAAGCAGCGCGGCACTTACGAAACGAGGAAAACAACTACATGACGGGTTGTGCCTGCCAAAAACTAAGGAAGTCGAAAAGCTAGTTGGGGACTTGAACGTGCGAGAACTTAGAAGTTAAGTCTATGGATTGATCCTAATGAATTTAGTCTTCAATTGAAGTAAATCACACTTCATACTATTGTTATACTATGTTGTTTACCTTTAATAAGTGAATGAATGAATTGGTGGGCAAATGTGTATGTATTTCACGTTTCACACTAAAACAGCCGAACGTATTGGGATCTAATTTGGTGTGAAGAGTATATAACTTAAAGAGTAGCTTGAAATAAGACAAATGCTGCTTTTTATCCCTTAAAAGTTAACTGTTCGGTAAGATAGCGGGTAAAAGTGGGCGTAGGTAGCTAGCAATAAAAGAAAACGTGCATGTGTATATGTATATGTAGCTTCTAAAAGTACTTACTTATTAGGTATTGAACTGTAATTTTGTGATCGAAAAAATAGACTCGTTTGGCTTCCTTCAGATTTCGAAACTTTAATTAATACAAAAACCAAAAATCCTTAGCTCTCAGTGCAGTTCCAGCCCAGTTTCCACGCTAAAGGACGCTGCAGAGGGAGCAGACTAATAAATCAGTTCGCGTCGAACATTAAATCTGGGCCCGGTGACGCTGCCAACACGACGTCCTCCTATGGAAAACAACAAGAGCTTCGCGCGTTTCAGTTACGTACGAACGAACAATTGATGAAATGGATAATAGTTGATAAATGATGAATTGAGCGTAAAAGTTCTACGTGGAATAATCTATAGGAGTAATCTTGAAGATTAACTCTTGTTGTTTTTAGTAGTTACCCTTAATGTCTTCACACTTTTAATGGTGAACGATGTATACGCCTATAATAAGTAGAAACATATCTGACACATGTAGATATTAATAACTTTATAATTTAAGAACGTATAATATGTTTACTGTTGGTGTATCGTAATAAATAAATAAATAAATTAAGGTTTTGACGTTAGAAAAATATCGATAAATATAAAAAATAAACATGCTTGCTCTAACTGTTACCATCCTTAGAATTACGAGTAATGTAGAATCTTTCAAAGTTAGTTCATTAGTTTGGGTCAATAAACAAATTAATTAACTGTAATTTCTTCGTAGAGCAATCATTTAAAAATTCGAAAAAAAATCTTAAAAATTTACGGTTGGTGGCCAAGAACCATCCTTGAGGGTAATTTACCACTTCCAAAAATTAATAAAAATTGATTAATAAATCAGCTATATCTACTACTTTCAAACTGGTACATCTTCAAAAACACGAATTTAATTTATTACGACGTGCGATGTTTAATACCTCCAGCAAATACTTAGTCTGCCGATAAGACGAACCTCAAACAAACTCCGAGGGTGGCTCAGACCGAGACTTAAGACTTGTTGCGGTCCCTGCTATTACATATCACCCCAAATTATAACATTGCCAACACGGAAAAACATGCTCTATAACACGCCATTAGCGGTGATTTTACCGTAAATGTTTTTTCTTTTGTTGCCAATGTGAAATATGATAATTCCAGACTGATGATGGTATTCATAGTTCACGGGGTAGCGAAAGAAAGAAACCTTAGCAACGGAGGGGAAAAATTAGTGTGCATTTGTAGGATGTGCTTACTGCGGAGTTACTGTTTCGGAAACATTAGAGTACGTTTCCCGGATTACAAAAGATTTCCGTTTGTGATTTGCCGTGCAAAGAGGCTTAGGGTGGGTCATCCGACTTTTTGAAAAAGTTGAGAAGGAAATCGTAAAGATGTCTATTCGAAATATTTTGACGTGTTTAAAACCATTCATAGGTCGTAAAACAATTAATAGATGAAAAAAAGCTATGTTTTAATTCGGACTGTTTGTTTCGTAATCTGATTAAGATGTAAACTTTCATTATTAATTTTAACACCTTTGATTTTTTACAGCATTAATTTTACCACATTTGCTTTTTCTCAATTTATCTAACTCAACTTTTCATACTACATATTTTTGATCTTCTCAATTTGCGTTAATTTTTATTTTCGGTTAACAAACAATCCTTTTTACCGAACCTCTAATTCCTATACTTCACAGATTATTTAACATTTCCAGGAAACACTATCCGATTATGACACTGGAGCTCCTTAGGGAATCCTTAGGAATGGAGTTCAGTCAGTTCTAAGGAGCGCTGAGTTACCGTTTTCATGGTACCTCCATTATGGAACAGAACTGTGGAGATAGTTAATAGTTTGCTAAGGGCTTTGTAAAGTGAAACGTGAAGCGTTCGCTTAACTTCATCTAAGACTAGCTGGGGAACACGTGGTGATGATAATAAAGTGAAGTTGCTCATATTAGGCCCAAGTTAGACGGCATTTTAAGACAGATCTAAACTAACTAAAAATATCTTTCTAAACTGTCTTTATCATTGCAAGCCATTAGACAAGGATGCCAATAGTTTTAGGAAATTTAGATCTGTCTTAAAAGCCTTCAAACTTGGGCCTATTAGGTCTTTTTGTGCCTTTAAGACATGTCAAAAAAAGTAATGGTAATTTGAGTAGTTATGGCGTGAGCCCATACGGTAGGAAACAAACACACTTTCGTATTTAATTGTAGGATAACAGTTTAAAAGTTAAAAATCCCATTAATATTATAAATGTGAATGTAAGTTTGTTTGTTACGCTTTCACGCGCAAACTACTTAACCGATCGTCATGATACTTCGTACACATATTTTTGGAGGTATTAGAAGTGACATAACAGGATACTTATTATTTTTTTAAACGCGGGTGAAACCGCGGGCTAGTAATACATAAATACCACAAAACAATTCTCTAGTGTTTAATAAAATATTGTATAATTAAGATCCAGTGAAATTTTGTAGAATTCGATTGCAAAAGTCAACTTGTTACACCGACTTGAAATTAACTTACTCTACTGGCGCTAAAAGTTAAATTTCAATACAAAGTATTGCTCTATCCTTCAGCTCCGGAGTTAGTCCCGGTAAGCCTGTAATTGAATTACAACTCCTTCAAGAAAATAATACAAAACTGCACTAAAAAGGTTTCATAAGTTATTGAGCCGCGATATGAGCTCGTAGAGCGGCGCGACGCGACGCAGAGGGCTGAGTTAGAAGGCCATATTTCGGCGACTTGTCAACTTGTGGCTATGTATGATGTACCTATTTACAAGCTTATATTCATGTAATAATAATAAGTGTTTCCGATGTGCTTTATTTTTTTTAGTTAACCTTAAATGTCCCACTGCTGCAGGCATTCCAACAAACTACAAAGGTCTTAAGCAACATGAAAAAAAAATCTACTTCAAATTATTCGTTTTTAGGCATATTTTTTTTCATAGAATGTAACCCTAACAAAGAACAATCAAAGTTTGTCTCTTTGTCATGTTTTCCATATTTTTCAGTACTCCATCGGGTACTTTTCAGGGCTGTTCCAATATTCATTAGCAATATTTTTTTGTTACAAGTACTTGTAAGTCTCTAGATGAAGCCCTAAACCACTAGCTTTTACTGCCGCAGACCTCGAGTTTCAGTCGTATAAGGCTTAAGTTATGGCCAGCGGATTGTACAACGTAAAAGGACATTTTAATCGGAGAATAAAACCTGTTTTAGGTTAAGGGTGCTTTTATGAAGTTTATTTTTGTGACCTTTTGTTACCTACCTCATAGAAATTGGGGTCCGGATGTGAATGATTTTAAGGTTACTTTTTGTATTGTGGAAGTATTTAGAAAAAATATTAGACTTACCAAATTTTATCTTCTGACCTAAATATATTTCGTGGCAGTAAAATTACTTTAACCCACGTTTATAAAACATTACCTATTTAATTTGGAATTTGGTTTATTTGGTCTTAGGTTAATACATTCAGAGCCCATAATTAGATTTACCAAATGACTCACAAAATGCGTCACGCTTTTCTACTAAGAGCTACGCATCTCTTACGACCTTGCTACGAGAAGCTACGATCGTAGCACTCGATGACGTCATAATAAAATGACGTCACAACTTCTTTAGTCAAGGAAACATTGTCCCAATGGTTAACACGATCCCACCTGTTGTTTGTTTGCATGATTATGCTTTGTGTCGCAAAAGAGATTCGACCTCCATCATGAACGATTTCAGAATGTAGGTATTTTTTCGCTGTCATTTGAAAATTGAGAGCAGATTTTTTAAAATTTGAAGATGTAATTTAAACCAGCAATAATAATTGATGACCTGTTTGGCTCAGTGGTAACATATCCGCCTTACAAACCAGAGGCCCTGGGTTCGATTCCCGGCCAGGCAGATGTTCGAATGATCAATTTAAATATCTGTTCTGGGTCTGGGTGTTAGTTGTCCTTGTCTTTGTGTGTGTTCCATGGCATCCCCGACACAGGATTTATCCTAGTGGGGAGCTGTGTGTGAAACGTTTACGTTTATAATTGTAACAGCAATTGACATGTAAAAAATTACATTCTATATCGAAGCAAACAGCTCATAGCTGGCGTTTCTGATCTGTATAGTCTGGAAATGGAATAGGCAACCGGGTTCTTTGTTTACAATCTTGGAGTTTTTGAGGTCAGAGTGAATTATCTTCCAAGTCTACGTGCTTTATCTTCGACCACATCGTCGCTTACCAATCGGCGAGTTGGTCAAACGTGGACTTATTTGCGATAAAAAAGATGCGGCAAAATAATGCTATACAAAATCACTGCTTTGTTATTTCTAATATAAGCTATGAACTGGGCTGATTCTCTTTTGCGACAGCTTCTATCACAGCGATCTCGTCCCCATTGGGCTTTTTGTTAGTCACGCTACGTCAATTACACGTTTCTACAGATTTATTCATTTACAGTCCAGTTTCGGTATTGTTATGCTAATTTTCCTGTTGTTTACTGTGTTTTTAGTTGAGCCTATTATGAATTGGTTTTGTTTTGGTGGCAGTAAAGACAGAGTACAATAGGTCGTGAAGTCACTTTGATTTATTTTATATCGTATCTACCTTCATAAACCTATGTACAAAAACGTGTGTGTGTTTTAGTGATCTAAGTATTTACAAAAATCTCAGTTGTATGAGTTAAGATAAGTATTTACACCAACTCAAATAAAACATTAAGATAAGGTTAAAAAAATGCAACTGTGAAGAGAGCCTTACATCCCGTTATTAACAGCAGATTTAATGACACGACTTTTTAAGATGATTTAGATAAAATTTGTTGCAGGCAACCTGTATACACTCATAGTTTTTTATTTGAAAAATATCTATTAATTAACGGTTTCTATTGGATAGCGGTAGACTCTGCGGGGCGCAGATTGATCCCTGAAAAGATACCCCTAAAGGCCAAAACACAAACGATACAAGGTATCGTGTGTGTGCGTACTATATGTATGTTTTGGCCCTAAGACAACATAGTTGGAATTGCTCACCAATTCCTTTAATAAGTAAGTACAGCTGCCCAAAAACATTCAATTTCCATCCCCTAAACTAATTCTTAGTAAAAAAGATCCGTCGCAGATGTTAAAGAATCTATCAATTTTCTTTTCATTCGATTTTAATAAACCCACGAAACAGTGAGGGTCGTCAAAGGATATAATTACGGTACCTCCCGGAGGGCTGAGGTCTCGATGTAGTTATTTCACGCTATCTCTGGCCACATGGACTGGGGGAAAAAGTAATCGGATTTACATTGATCTAGCTGATATATTTCTGACTGGTTTTTGGCCGCGGCTTCGTTTCAAGACAAAGAACTTTCATACAAACGTTGCCACTCGTTTTATTCCGGCAGAAAATGTTACTGAGAGCTGAGTTGTTAGAACTTAACTTTGTTTCAATAAACGACCCGTTCTGAAATTTTATTTCACAATTCTTTAATTATTTATTTAATAACTCTCAATCACACAAGTGGTATGTTATTGATAATTTCAAAGACTACATGCAGACTGGCGTATCGACTTGAAAACCTTGAGAATGTTTCAATAGCTCTGATTTTCTTCGACAATTTTTACCCCTCAGAAATGAGCCGTGGTAGCTCAGTGGGAGAACCGACGCTTCGCATTCTTGAGGTGGCGGGTTCAAACCCCGACTCGTACCAATGAGTTCTTTAGGACTTATGTACGAATTTACATACCACTGGCTTTTCGGTGAAGGAAAACATCGTGAGGAAAACCCGCATATGTCACGCAAAAAGGGCCGATTACCGGCCTAGTTGCGGAAAAAAGAGCCCTCTCTTTACCTTTTTTTACCTTTACCCCTCAGAAATAAATCCAACTAGATATTTCCATATCAGGCGCGAACATGTAAAAATTCCAAAGTTTTACACTGTTCACACAACATTATCGACTATATCTCAAGGGGGCTAAAACAAAATTAAATTTGCGAGTTCCTCATTCAACTCCGCTCCATAATCACCCGTAATTGTACTCCGCCGAAGGGCGAAATTTGCATAATTTTTGCTCTGAGACTCCCTCGGGACCGCTTTATACATTCTGCATAAATAAATATAAATGTAGACGGCTTTGATACGGACCACTATCGAGTTTGGAAGTTATCCTCGAGTTTCGCGGCGAATATTGTGGCAGATTTCAGTTAGAAAAGTTTCGCAGGAAAGCGCGGAGCAATTTTTAGGATGTTTAGAAAGTTAGGGGCTATAGAAGTGTTTTAACTAGGTCTATTCAGAGTGAACCATTTCCAGACTGAACGAGGGTTGCGACATTTGAAATTTTGAACTATTTTATTTGGGGTAAATTTTGTTTAAATATTTAGTGCATTCGCTCGTTTTGTAAATTATAAACTAGTTTGTGTCTTTTTCTGCTTCGTGTTTCGAGCTGGCCACTTCCCTGCAGTTTTTCTACGTAAGGTCTACCATCTTGCGTGGTGCTTTTTACTGGGGTGACCATTTAGCTACCTATTTCTAGCTGCATAACTGCCATGGAACAGTTTTGTTCATTTGGTCAATTACAAAGAGATGTCATGTAAAATGTACCCACAGTTACGTAGTAACTATAATCTAATCTGTGTTCACACTCGTCACTCTCACAGACTCAAAGGGCCCCATCTGCAACATTTCATCATTTCGCTGGAGGACCAAACAAACACCACTGAGCGGTATTAACGCCTCCCGCGCGAGGAATTAAGAAATGACAAAGAGTAAAAATATATGACAGTGAGACGGATTAAGGCTTTAATTTCGAGATTTTCGGTACAGCGCATTAAAAGTAGAAAAATTGAATATGGGGTTTTAAACGTATTGAAAAAAAACCAGGTGGCCTGATAGAAAGTAAATGGGTACTTTTAGATTTTTGAACCTACAATTTAACGTGTTATGCCACAGACCGTTCTAGTAACATATAGTGCAAAGTAATGCGTCTTCATCATTGATTACTGAGCGTATAACTCCCTTAATGTTGTACCTGGTCAGAAAAATATATTCATTTTTGTCTTAAAAATAGGGATTAATCCCGAGAAGTTCACCTTAGTCCCTCCCTTGTCCGAGCAGTGAAAAAGTTCAAAAAGGCTGTATTGCAATTGGTGGGGTTTGCGAGCCCTCTTGTTTGCGGCGTGCGCTATCGTTCAATCGACAGAAGATGGAGTTTTCACTTAGGTCGCTGTATTTTAAACTTCTTATAATTTTTTTAGTAACTCTTATTATTTCTGATTTTTCTACTTCATCTGAATTGTCTGAATTTTGTTTTGAAATATTTTTAATAGTTATTTATTGGGTTGTTGTTTTTTTCCTTGAAAATGTTTAAAAATAAGAGGACCAATGTACGATTTTAGATTATTTTTAGGAACTGAACGGTGTGTAAGTACATATAACACTACCCATTACTTTGTGTAACAAGCCAGTTTCATCACCGATTGTTGCGTTGATATTGTGTTAGTCGCAGGAAACTTAGTAGGTACTGATTTTATTTGTTTTAAAAACTTCTCTAATTTACTAAATAGCATCTAATGCGTGATTCTCACCGCGATTGTCCGTTAAATCGTCGATTGTTTGACGTCGGCATTAAAACATCGAAATGTCAATATTTGGCGATGCTCGGAGGGCGGAGGGCCGTAATCCCTCTCTCGGCAAATACCGGGATATTCCGCCGATGTCACCTTTTAGACCAATACTTACTGCACCCGATTTGATGAGCATTGGAATGAACATACGACATCTGTTACCTTGCCGATATTGAGTTAACGTTCTCTACATTGGTGGCAATTAAAAAGGGCTAGTGTAGTGGTTAGTGGTGTAAAAATTACAAAATGGCAAGTCAGAAGTAAGCCAGGCGGACCAACCCGTCATTCTACAATAAACTATATGACAAAATAGCAGCTAAGAAAGTAATCGTATCTTCTGCCTTAATATGTGCGTACCTATAAGAGCGTAGTAAATATTAGTAGCTATCTTCTAATGAAGAGTTTATCAAACTTCTCTTTGATTAAAAATATTCTAAACAGCTAAAAACCCAAAAAATACTGGTAGTAAGTATAGTCTGCAAAATCGGTTCGAGTGAGCAAAAGTCCTTTGTACAAGCTCTCCTCTCTTCAGTCGCGTCTTTTGTTCGCAATCTCATTAATAAACATCGAAATTGCGGCGAAGAGCAAAACGAACCGTTTCACAATAGAAAAACAAATATCTCTTAACAAAACTGAAGAGGTATAAAACGGGGGCGGTCTGAGAAAACCTCCAGGCGAGATAATTATTTGATTATCAAGTCATTTTGCGTTTTATTTTGTCTTTTTAATTAAGCGAAGGTTTTACAAAAAGAAACCTTATTACAGTAAATTATGTAAGTTTAGTCGACGAATATCTGCGTACCTACTCATTATTTTAAATGTGTCTAGACTTAAAATGAAAGGTCATGAAGAAAAATATAGTTTTAAGTTTTGCTTGACTTCATCGCTTACAAGGAGTGGATCGAATCACACTCATAGCTCCCCATGAGTGTGAATCGACGTCAACTTTATTGTTAAAGTCTCAAAAATCTTAATAATCGTTTCAGTTTTTTTTCATTTTAGCCTACAAATATCATTACTTGCAGTAGACTTTTTTTGCAACGAAAGCTGTTCTCTAATGTACTTTACACAACGAGTGGAACGGAATGCATTTAAATCACCTCCTAAAAAGACAGCCTATAAATATTTAAGACATTTTCGTCTCAAAAAGACGCCCCAAGCCCGCGGTTAAAAATAACACTTGTAGGTACACAAAAGCATGCAAATCCCAAACCGCGGGTCGCTATCAATTTTCCCGCAAATTTCCTCTTCTCTGTGGTATTATTTATGCCCAAAATGTGTCCTATTACTCACACTTCACCACCACTGCTGGCCGTGTCTGCAAAACGACCAGCTTATCTTAAAAGGTGACCAAATGAAGGAACTAATATTTATAGGGCAAGCAATCAATTTTGTTGAGAAAGTGCGATGGTGTCTCCCCATTCAGCTTTTCAGATAAATTGGTCACTCTGTTTGTAATATATTGGCAAGTGTCAAAAGTGTGGATTCGTTGTCATTTTTTGGGAAAGATGCTTTCGATCGAGCGGACCTTTTCAAATGATTGTGGGTAAAAATGATATCGTTTCTATGGGGCCGTATTTTACAGCTGTTTTTGTGATGTCTGGACATTTGTTTTTGTTGCAGATAAGTATTCCAAAATGTTACAGATTTATTGTAACCCTGCATTTTGATAGGATAGCTTATTTGGTATGTATGTTTTTTTTTTTTCTATTGACGAGACGAGCAAATCGTTCGCTTGTATTTATTTACACAGTTAACGGTTAAAGTATTAAATTAGAAGGTTTTTATTTAACGTGTTTCACCATTTTTTAAAGCAAGCAAAGCGAAGCAAAGTTATCATGTATTTGCAGACAATGTCGAGGGTCCGTATAAAACACCTTCAAGTTATTTGGGAAACATTGTATTACGTAAATTTTGGGACTCTTTAGAAGTTTTTTTCGGGTTGAGACACAAGGGGTAAAACTATTCAATAAGTCAGTTTGTTGATTCATAAAAAGTTCAAAAATAAAACATGATATTTAAAGCGAGGAGATTGGATTGAAGTTTGAAGACTTTGTTTTCAATGTTTTCGTAGTACCTTCGTAGCTGACTCGTAGCAAATGTAGCTGTATCGCTACGAACTTCATGAAGATTACTCGTGCTAACAAAACTTCGCCATAGATAAATCATATTCTTGTAAATTAACAAAGTTATTTAATTTACTGTCATGAATATTCAGTTGTGGATTTGTTTGTGAAAGTAGAGCGTTTTATTTAGCACTTTTATAAAGCATTTTCTTTCTTAGTGCTCTTTGATTTCCTCAATTTTCGCCTTTCTCCGATCTTTTGTGCTCCTCCCAGTCCATTAGCTCGTATAGTTAAGGGCCATCGTCTTGCTATCTAGTTTTTAGCTTTGTCCACATTACATGGGCTATTCTTAGCGTTAGAAATAGCTTTGTTGCGGTAATATTTTACAAATAAATACTAATATTATAAGTTTAGTGTATTTTTACTTTATAGACTGTCTTGAAGATTGTTGCATGTAAAATGTTAAGTTAAATAAGTAAAAATAAATTAAAAGATTCATTTTGGAAAAAAACTTATTTAATAACCAGACACAAAATCTTGAACACGCACAACGCAGTGAAAGGTTTCGTTTCGGAACAACCTTACTAATTCTTATAAAATACAAATTCTATTGGCATAAATATTTTTACTACTTTTTAAAAATCATTACTTTAATGGAAGTACGAAAGCACTTTATAGAACCATTTTAATACCTTAAACAGCAAGGTTGAATAAAAACATCTCTACTCCACACCATGCACCGTGGTCAATCAGCAGCCAAAATGTGACATGCCACTAAAGTTATCTGGTAAATGTAGTGTGCGGCAATATTTCATACGTTCCGGCCCAGTGGGCACGCCGACGCCGGAATGTCTGGGTTGCCGTCTCGCTATCTCACTGTGGCTAGATGCAAGATTAACTTACATCCAGAACTGAAACCTAAGTCAGATCTGAGGTACTTCTAATACTCACCAGCTGTAAAAATATATCAGATTTATGCACGAGATATTCTTTTTTTATGCACGAGATATTCTTTTTTTTATGCACGAGATATTTTTTTTATTCTTTATTTTATTTAATGATAGACGATAGATCATTTGACCACCATCTCGTTGCTGATAAGTTTCATTTTTTTTTGCCGATTAGCCGGAGAAATCGCAGAGCGTAGCTTTTATTGTATATAGGGTTATAAGGAAAGGGTATGTTTAGACAAAAACGGCACATACTCGTAGTTCTCATCATTATTAACAACTTGTACTATGAAGCCCTGAAATAACGTAGAAAACAGCTGGTCCATAGAAAAATGTTAATGCAACTTGATAAAAAGAAAAAAGAAATGATAACAAAATCAGATGAAACAAACGAAAAAAAAAAAAAACAATGAACAGCTGATGGAACACCCGATTTTTTTGCGAAATCAGGGTTGTTCCAAGAGTAAAAGTAGGAACACCTAGTTATGAGTACTAAAAGCACTTTTCGGCTTAGGATATCTTCCATTACACTTTCATTATAAACTTGTATAAGCATTATAGGTATTTTTCCAAGTGTTGATTTGAATTGTTACCAAGGAGACAATATAAATCAACACTGTATTTCCCACACTTCATTTCTATTTTACGCTATCATTTTAAAGTCCCCGCTGGCGACTGCATTTTCTTTGATACCGATTAAAAGGAAATATTGAACTTTTAGCTCCTATAATTTACTTGTCAATGTTGTCAATTTAAAGGAAACGCTCGGATATTCGTATGAATACAAAACAGTAACACGTTGTTTACTCTTTACAAATATAGAAAATCTTTACAGATATGCAGAAAAACTTAAGGTCTAAAGAACGTTCGAACACCTTGGACATATGTTATATGATAATAAACCGATACCTAGTCTAACGTGTGGAACCTACGGTGCGGTCACCCATCCGAATACTGACCGGTTCATCCGTTGCTCGATTTCGGTGAAATGTTACAATAATTTACCCAAGGAACACCACGAGCAAGAAATTAGAGCTAATTAATCTATTTTATTTAAACTAAACTTTTATTGCATTTTCATCGAAGTTACCAAATTTCAGCTCAACTGGTCTTAAGAAAGTGGTTCAAAAATCATTTGCATAATTTTACTTGAACATACATACAAACATTGCAAGTTAAATAAATGTTTGTAAAAACAATCTTGGCTTCTCATTATTGAACACCATTTCTATTTCACTATTTCAAAGAAATCTTCATAAACCGACAAAGGAAGGCCGGACAAGTGTCGCAGCCCTATATTTATCGGCCGACGCGACGCCAACTGCGATATTAGAAATCTATTTACCAACAACCGCCCATTGTGGAAATTACACCCCTCGTGCTTTGATGGATAAATTACTTTGAAATGAAGAACAATTTGAACAGTTTATTTCTGGAATGGATATGTCAAGTTATTCTCAGATAAGTATAGTATAAGCCCAGTATTCAACTAAGTATTGAGGTAAACCCAGTTCAATATGCCTAATTAGTAGCACTGGAAAGATTTGTTGTAGTCCAATAATGAACGAAAATTACAAGACGTTTTTGTTATAATTACAAAGGACTACTAACGTCGAAAATTTGTAGTTCAAAAATACGTTCTAATGTGTCAAAACCACATAAAGTTTACAGTTTTAGTTGGTGGTGAAACGCAAACTTATTCACGTTAAAAAGTTAATCTTTTATCATAAAGTAAACACGTTTATTAACACGCAAGTTACAGTGATCTTTTTAATAAGCCACATGAGATTCAAAGTATTATATTAAAACATGCCCAATATTCAAAAGAAAAGAATTTATTCAAAGCCTCACAATAGAATTTCCGTGAAAATCAAATATCTCCATTACACCTCACTTTATTCAGACTGATCCATATAAATTTTCAATTTGGTATTCAAGTATAAAGCGGGTGCATTGAGAGGATGCATCAAGGATTCCAGTAACGGGAACATTGTGCAGTCTCCGGGGAAGGACTTTTCTATCTAAAAGATTGATGCCTATCTCTTTCACTTGAGACTGGAGTGAATAGAACAGATACAATAAGAGTATAAAGTGCTCGGATGAAAGGTTTTTGCAAGATTTTTGTTGAGGGAAATAGTAAATTGGTTTGGTAGTGGTGTCTTTAGTTTTAGCTTTTGGAAATAGGTATCGAAATATTTAAACAAATTGTAAGAAGTTAAGAAAATTTGCGCGAATTCAAACAATATTAAGTATTCTTAGATACAATAAGTACATTTCATTAGGGAATATAATAAGTATTTATGCTTGCTATCTGACGAGATGGTGGTGAAACACAAATCTATCATAGAGTAAAAAAAAATTATGCCAACAAATGCTTTACCTATTTTAAATTTTTCAGTAGGTAATCTACAAAAATGACAAAACAATTACAAGAAATAAAATTTATAGCTAATAGTTTAATACGACTTCCAGAAACTCTTTGTCTGCTGTCAGACAAACTTTACAATTTGAATTCTTGAATATTATCTGTGAATCAAAGTGCGACAAAGCGGGAAGGCACAGGTAAAACCATAGGGAGTTCTGTAGTGCATAATAGATATCGTCTGAATACCTAATGCGAGTTGTACGTTTGTAGGGGATCTAGATTCTATATAATTTAATAGAGCGATAATATTTCATGCTGTAGGAAACTAAACCTTTTTCCGTGGCATTAAAACACTTTTATTCTACTGGTTTGAAGAACTTTTTTTTTCAAGTGAAATTAAAGGAGAGCTCTTATAACAGCAAGGTTTTGATTAAATATTCTAACGCAGCTATAATTTTTAAAGCAATAGGTACCGTTGTTAATAAAACTAACGTGGTTTTGACAAATTTTGTAACATATTTTCATTTCGATCCTTACTTTATTAGTCACATAATGTGGTCAAAACCAAAGTCAAAGGATCTGACTCTATGACGGTATTCTATTACATTATGGGCGTTACAACTTCCGTGTAATTATAATCAAAACTAAATTTATACAGGGTTATAAGGAATGGGTTTGCTAAGCCGAAAGAGACTCATAGTACTCATCATTATGAACAACTTAACATATTATTATGGGGCCAACACGGAAATCGCAAAAAAATCAGCTGTTCCATACATTTTGTCGAGTGTCATTGACATTTTTCAATGGAACGGTTTTTTTTCGTGATGGTTCGGCCCCATAGTAAAAGTTGTTCATAATGATGAGCTATGAGCCTCTTTCGGCTTAGTACACCCTTTCCTTATAACTCTGTATTAAACAGACACCTCGACCAAAAGAACCAGCGAAATATAATTATTTTGCCACAAACCCCAAACCATTAAAAAGAGACAACTGAGCCGAAGCACCTGGTTTTTGCCAGCCATTTCGAACGACGATCGCAGATAGCCTCTACTATTGTTCCATTTAATTTAGTAGATCTGGTTCTGAGCGGCGTAAATGTAAAAAACCGCGGGCGCGGAACACAAAGCGCTGAATTTATCGTCCACCTCACGTGCCCGAAACACTCCCCCGGAGATACGGCCTCGTTTACCCACTGGATGGAGCAATATCTACCTTTGTTGAGGAAACTGGTGTGTAAATACAAGTTACGCCTTCAGGAAGCCTTAGAGTTCGTTTTGGAAGAAGTTGGGTCAGTTTCTTCATTTAGGAACGTTTGGAATGAGAATTCTATGCAAATATTAACCAACATAAGGGTGTTTTTAAGTATGAGGGTCGAAACGAGTATAAACATGCTTTGAGATAAACAAGCAGGCTTCTAAAGAAGAGCAGTTGGTGCAGGAACGAGCGTAGTGGATACTAAAATATCATCCTCATATTTGCATAACTCACAGCTGGACATAATCCTTCCTTTGATTATGTCAATCATGGCCCCTAAACTATTATATTTAGTCCACTTTATTCCCCTGTGGCCTGGATTCCGTTAATTTAGTAAGTCAACGGATTTAGACGAGGTATAAAAGTAGTTTATTCTTTGAATAACATAACGTAACTTACTTCAGTAATATTGACAGTTCTTGTAGGACAGGACTATGAGCCAATAATCTGAAGGTAGTTTTAATCGATTTCTAGTAAGTATTATTTGCGTCCCGCGCGATGACGAAAATTGGTGATAATGATGATGATGTAAAGTAGCTTATGTGTCATTCCAAAACCTAAACAATCTACATTCTCTATTAATACTATAGCTGACTCGACAGACGTTGTCCTGTCAAAAGCCATTGCGTCAATTCTATGTCAAATGTGAAAAGTTACATTAAAAAAGTTTACATTGTCCAAAGCGCTAAAGTTAAATTATGGTTTAAGTATTTTTAAATTTTCTAATTTTTCATGTTTTTTTACTATAAATTGAGATGTGAGCTATCCTATCTCCTAAGTTAGATCGAACTGCACCCGGTGTGCAAATTTGATTGAAATCGGTTAAGTAGTTTAGGAGTCTATAGCGGACAAACAACGTGACACGTAATTTATATATATTAAGAAGATTAGGAGGATAACAAACAGTGCCATATCCAGTGCAAGCATTATGGTAATTTAGATATAGTGTGTGTCCGTAAACAGCGGAAGTTTCCCTTTGAGCATGCTCTGAATATCGCGAGTACGATAGTGTTACTCGGACCAGCTGTGGGGAGAGAGGTTACCTGTAATGATCGTTGCTCGAGGCAAGTGCTCATGTTACACAATGTTCTGTTGCTTTTAGTTTTACTTACTTATTTCAAAACCTGTACGATGTTGTTTAAAACAATATTTAATATCAGTTTCATGATCACTATTAGAATTAGAACCTTCTACTTCACTGCTGGGTATATGATATGTCTCTTTCTTACTGTGCCATCTGTCTCGTTCGTGCATCAATCGGTTTCTAGGCGGAATCAGGTACCGCGTTCTCTTGTGAGTTGATTACACATAACGAGTACAGTGGTGAGACAGTGCCCTCGGTCGAGTACTCATTTCATATAAACATTTCGACGAGGCGAGACAGTCACCTGTCCTTGAACCTTGATTTGTTTGCTCGGTCGAGTGATTTACTGTTTTGCCATTGTACTCGTTACGAGTAATCAATCCATTAGCGAGGGCCTGACTTGAATAGCGTTGGCTTCCCTCTGGCCGCCTAGCCAACTGGATTTTGTCTTGGTTTTTTCGCTAGCAGACAGGTTCGACCTTTGTGACTCCAGTGACTGTGTTTGACTGTGACTGAAATTTGCAGTACATAATTAACGAAATAGGCTTACAAAAAACTCCGATTCACTTCATGACGCCTTTGATAGGTCTTGGAATATTAGCCTAGAATAAGAGACGATTTTATTAAGATCTTGGGATACTACAGCTCAAAACCGTTAATTCAAGAAAAGTCAAGGAGACCGTCGAGTGACAGAAAATAAAACATCGTTCACTAGTCAAAATATTTGATTTTATTACGTGAAAGGACAATAAAAACATAATACAAAAAAGTCAAAATAATAAGTTTTCTAGTTTAAAAAAAGCATTTTTTGTTTGATTTAGTGATTAGAACTAGAAGAGAAAAGTACTCGCTTCCAAAATCGTAAAGTACCCTCTTCTCGACTAGAAAGCCTACTTCAAATAAGATAGCGTCTTGACATGTTTCAGAGTAAGTTAAAGTTAACCCTTACGTTAGCGTCAGAAATAGCTCCACCGGAAATAGGCGTCTCACAGCACTTTCACATCGGCCGGTGTTCTTGTAATCCCTTAAAGTGCTCTAACTGAGGTAACTAAGGGTTAAGTTTTAAAAGCACGTCGTCTGGCGTAGGATGTGGTCCAAGAGAGAGTAGGAAGCGTTTTTATGAGCATAGTGGACTTTGTGGTAAGGTATGGATGTATTAGGTTATCTTATCCCAAAAAAATGTAAATAAGTCAACAGAATATTAAGTAATGCAGTTGTAAGTAGATACTATTACCTATGTAGAGCCGGTCCCTTCCCACTGCTTAGGAAAAGCCTTCTATTGTCTTTTCACTCCTCGAGATTTTGAGCTATTTTAGTTAATATATTACAAAAGAAAACCAGTTTTCACCACCATCTCAGTCTGGGCCTTTCCGATCTTCTAATAATATGTAAGCCCACTAAAAACACAGTCAAGCACTACCGGGTATTATTTTAATTAACTTTCTAGTACCTGACTAATGTTTTGTGACTTGTGCCAGCCAATCTATGGTACATACGACAATCGGATCCCGTTTTAAATAAATGATGAGGGAACGCACACCCGGCGCTGTTCCCGCGCTGTTGCTACGGACTGCCTTTTTAATAACACTTTCTTGGGTAAATGCCGGGTACTTTTACTTAGTCCAACGTTTAACGTGAAATTAGAGGTATGTTGGAATCGACGGTGTGGTTCGAATTTGAACAGTATGGAAGTTATTGATTGTTGTTTGTTAGTTTTAGATAGTTATATTAGAGCTGGTTGCAGATGATCGGTTTTTTGGTGTTTGTGGTGTTTGCCATGGGTACGAGTTATGAGTATCCAATAAAGCTTTAAATCATGAGGAGTTTTTTTTAGTATATTCTATGAATTACTCATAAAATAAATGTTAGAAGTTTTGATGTTTGTAATTGAATCACTTACATACCTACGCTTGAATAGATTTGGGTGTTTTATATGGAAGTAGTTTATGCCCTGGATTTAGGTACACATGGACTACTTTTTATCACGGGTTATTCGATTATTTTTTTGAATTTACTTTCTCATCGACAGGATAGCAGTCACAAATTCTTGTAAATAATGTATTACATAAAAATTACTAACTGCACCCGCGCCGTGATCAAATTATATTTACCGATAGTAACCTACCTAGATAGAGATGACTCCTGCAATATAGTTGAAACAAAAATAAAGCTCTATTTTGCCATAAAATGTGTATTTAAAGCCGACTATGCAAATACAATCAATTAAACACGTTACAGATCGAAAAAAGTTAAAACGACACAAAGCCGCCGGTGAAAGCTTTAATGAAAACAAATGGGAACGCACTGGACGAGCCGACGAAAAATACGGGGAGAGGGGCTTTTACATCTGACGTTACAGATACGAGTATGTCATGTTAAAGCACCTTTTCACGCATTTTAGCGGATTTTTGAGACTTCGTGCCTGGTTCTGATCGGTCTTTGGCTTCGCAGGTTTAAGACCATAAGAATAGAATAGAATATCTTTTATTATTCAAAAAGTCAGTTTCACTTACATTTTCAAATATTAAACAGAAATTGTTACTACTGCTCCTGATTGCGCTTAATATACATTGTGAATTATTTTTAAATTCGTGTCAATAGTGCCGAAGATTACTCTCTACAAATACCTATATGTAGGTATACAACTTAAGCCGGTACTTAAGAAACTGGAGCTGTTCATTATAAAGAATGTCGAGCGCCGTCTCGATGCGAATTTTTATTATCACAAAATATAGGTATGCATTTTTATTAGTTCGAAATGGTCGAAAGCAGTGAATCATCCTCTCAATCTGTCCACCGCCACCTCCCAGAGTTTTGACTACGTACAAATTAAATCAATTACGTCCCACCCTGCGTTTTTGTTCGCCAAATGTCCCCCCATTTGTTAGTATTATCTGGTTTTTTTGGTTGGCTTTTGGTGTTTGCGACCTTTTCGGAACTCGTATGAATTTTTAGATTAATGCTGTTCTAGAGTCAGACTGTTTAGGTTATTTTTATTTTCTTATGTGTGTATGTGATGTGGTGAAAAACTGTCAAAAACAAAGGTTTTACAAACGCCTCTTAATTCAGTAATAACAAAACTTTATGTCAAAATAGGCAAGACCATTCAGCATATAACCGAATAACGTGTGTGAGTATATCTGTTTAAGCGTGAGTAAAACAAAAATATAACACAATCTCAATGGAAAAATAAAGCAGAAATAAAAACATCAACAGTTAAAAGACGTGACAGACGTCGATCCGGAACACGAACGAACCATTAAAAAGAAACAATTGACTGGCACCGGCTGAAATTGAAAAAAAAAAAATGGGAAATGGAGGGCGCTAACACGTTCTAGTAAAATATTGTACATGCCGATCACGTCAAAGCTTTAATCAAAATAAAATTTAACAGTTTAGATTGAAAAAAAAATTGTCGAAAAACACCTAAAAGTAGTAAATATACTAAAATTTTGTATTTCAGTTGGAAAGTATAGATGTTGTTATCAACATGCGTAGATCCACACGCCAGTCTTTATAAGAATAAATGTTTTGTTTTACAGAAACCCCGACAAGACGACGGCGGAACAGAACAGACTTTCTAGAATAATTGTTGAAAACCTTCTCGACCTTTTAAGCAAACATAAACAAAAACTATTGGGTCTTACTTATAAAGTTTTTGTTATGTTAAGTGACATTCTACATTTTTGTATGGCGCATAATTTAAATGACAGTTGTCAGTCTTAGTATCGTTTATATATAAGTAATGCCTTTTAATTGTAGATATCTTGCTGAACAGATACACGATGCACAATTAGACACGTTAAACCTATAACACCCCTCTATTTACGTCGGAGGTTAATTATTATACATTCCACGGGCTTTTTAGTTTAAACAAAGTGTTGACAAAAACAAATTGACCAGTGTTTACAATAAGTTAAGGTATAATTTTGTATTAAAAAGTTTGCAACCAACATACAGACAAGTCTTCAAAATCGTTTTAAAAACTTCACAAAGGCGTCAAAATTCATTGGAGATTGCTTCAAAACGCTTGTCTAACGTCAAAGCTCTCTCTCGCCAAAATGGCGTCTATAAACAATCATCTTTATCCAACGGCCATTTTTCGAGCACCTGCGAGCGCTTGTTGACGCAACTATGCATATTCAAATATCTGTGAAGCTGGGTGAGCGAAACTTTTGTCTGTATAACCGCAGAATATGGAATAGAACAGATGAATGAGTTTGAAAAAACAGCTAAAGACACATGTATACAGTATACCTAAAAGAACCATGCAACATTTGGACCTATTTTTGTAAAACTACCTCAATACTTATAACAATGACACATAATAATAGGTAAATACTTAGATGTTTGCCATTTTATAGTAGTTTGTAGTGGTGTTTTTTTGTAGGCGTGAGCTCAGTTTAAAGCGCAGTTTCGCACTCGAATTCAACTTTGCTCCCATAATATAAAATCTAGTAATAACATTCACTTAACGACGTATCAAATCTGTTGGATCCAAGTTTTATACAAAAGTGCCTATGGTCCTTTACCTATTAAACGGTTATAAACATGGAATATACCAAGCCAAAAATAAATACCTACATAGATAAGTATTTATAATTCTAGACAAAGTTTTCTCTCTGCTTTCTAGTTGTCTGTGGAACCCGTTTTCGTGGCCGGATAAAAAGGCGAGCGACCGCAGACAAAACCGCGGACAAAAAGTTGTAGCAAACAAAAACCCGGCGACGTGGTTTTGTTTCAACTTTCCACTACAATGCCCTGTTTGATAAATACTTTTGCTAGGTATTTTTTTGCATTTACATCGGAATAGGGGTTGTTACTCAGTTTTAATTATACAAAGGATTTTCGTGTAGGTAAATAGTTCTCTACTTCTGTTGTTGAATTGTTAACTACGCAGTTACTTACCTAAATATTTATCTTATCTTATAAATGAAAAAGGGAGTTATAGTTCTCTACTTCTGTTGTTGAATTGTTAACTACGCAGTTACCTAAATATTTATCTTATCTTATAAATGAAAAAGGGAGTTAGTTTGCTTGTTACGCTTTCACGCCTTAAATACTCGACCAATCACCATGAAAGTTTTCATACAAAGTCAGAGGTACAGAGAAGGACATAGGCTACTTTTCATTATTATCATCACCGCCTAAGTATAAGCTAAAGGGTTGCAGCTAATTACTCAATAATAATAATAAATCAGACATCTCATATCTCAGGCAGGGTGACGAGCGCAGTGCTGTGGCGCCCAGGGTCTTGGATTGTTCAGTTCAAAACTCTGGGTTGCGCAAACCTGTTATAGGTAAACGTGACGTTTAACACCAGGCGAGCGATTTGCTCGTCTCGTTACTCAACTGCATAAAAAAACCCGTCCTAAACAATCGGGTATAAAATAAAATAAAAAGTAAAACAATTTAAACACAGCTAAATTTATTTGGCCCCGTTTTTTACCTCGGACTCAGCGGGGCGAGAGCGGCGCGGCGCTGTGACTCGCAGCTGTCATCCTCCATAGCGCCGCCGTCACTGCCGCCTCGCCAGTCACAGCGATCTCACCGCCAACAGCGATCTCACCGCCAACAGCGATCTCACCGCCAACAGCGATCTCTTCCAGACACCGAAGTCGGGTAAGATCGGTGCTTCTAGACCACAATTTGTTTTTCTTTTTTGCTAAAGTAAAGGTCGTATAGGTATGGAGAGTGGCTGGCTCTGGGGTTTATCTTTAGGCAGCCCAATAACCTAGGCCGTAGGTTATTAGGCGGCCTTAATATTAGCTTAGGTCCTAGGACATTGTTCGGCAGTAGGACAAAAAGTGTAGGCCTAACATTTCACTAGTTAACCGATCCTCCTATTCCTAAATGGGTATTTTGTGGTTTATGAAAATGGTTTTGTGGTTAAAGATAAGATTATTTATTTGCACAAAACATTAGTAGATTGTGTACATGTACAATGTACGAGTACATCTGCATAAAAGGATTTAAAATGACATGACACTTATAATCACGTTTTGCCTAAGGCGTACAAATATATGTCGAGAGAATGGCAATATCACTTTCCCACAAAATACTGACTTTTCTATGGAGACTAACGTGATTTTGATTTTGACACATTTTGGTTTTGACACGTTTTTTTTGTCACCGAATGTTATCGAAACTAGTCGTAGTAAACGACTTAATTTTTTCGTGAGTATGCCCGTGTTAATTACAACAAAGTGTGGCAATATCACTGCTTAGAATTGAACGACTATTACATCAAATTCAGAAGTAGGTACATGAAAAATTAGAAGTAAAATGCTTCGAACTCTTTTGCAACCATCCTCGGGTACGTTTATTTAAGCCGCTTATAATTTTGCGGTTTGAAATAATATTTCGAACTTTTGTTAGACCACGATTTCAAGTTGAGTTTCCCAGCTCACTGGATTTTAGTATGAGGTCAAAATCTGTTTTAATAATATACGGAACTCTTTTATGCAGTACTAACTTATGAGCTATTTAATTCTAAGCAAAGAAATTGAAATCAACTTCTTAATAATTTAATTTAAATTATTAAAATAACAAAAAAGTATCTACAAAAGAAAATTAAAGATCTAATCTTATATTGTATGTACGATACCTATAAAAACATATAGGTACCTATATATAGAAAGAATATGAAAACACCCTCTTGAATTCCATTGTAACACAGATTTAATGCAAACAAACAATAAAACGTTGCTTTTCATTCGCATTTCTCATTCTTTCTCGTAAATAGATTACCATAATCACTTAGAATTGTAAAAACACCGTGACCACAGTCTTTACAAAGCAGTACAACAATTTTCTAAAAAAAAGCATGTGATGTTTACTCTAAAACTATTTTCTTTATCGCTTACTAAATAAATACAAAACTATGTGGATTTTGTTGCATTAGGTAGGTATTTTATAAACTAACTTTTGCACCTCTACATTTTATGACGTTATAGAAGTAAAAAGTTTACATAAGATAGGCCACGAAGCTTTGAGAGTTTTTAGGACGCTTGTAGGCCTCTTCCGTGGCTTGGCGGTTGCTGTTATAAAACAAACAAATATAGTCTATAATTTAAAATTTCATCAGAACTACGGTAGTGCTTGGTTGGAAATGCCTTTCTTGCTTTAAACATCGGTGATTGATATAGAACAACTTTACTAGTTAAGATACGCTACGAGTCATATTTTTCTTTTTGATAAAACGAGCGGCAAACAAGCAGACAGCCTGATGTTAAGCAACACCAGCGCTGTTGATGTTGTTTTGCCCGCCCAGAGAGGTGCTTACACCCTATGATAAATGAAACGTTCCACTGTCGACTGACGCCACTGTGGCAGGAGATAAAGAAAGCATCGACATAATCTCATTAATCTTGTCGTGACGACGTAATTCAATGTCCCGTTAGGACAGAGATAAGACGCTTGGAAGAAAGGAACAAAACAGAAGTAAATACGAGAGGTTAGTGAACTAATCCGAGACGCCGAGACGTCAGACGGACTAGTAAAATCTGAATATCGGCAAAGTTTGTGAAGTTACATTTTACTAAGTAAGTAAGTAAGCTCATATAGACAGAGTGGGGCCACACTGTCTAAAAACAAAACTCAAAACAAACGAAAAACGAAAACTAAAAAACACAAGGGCTAAGGTTATCCTAGTGATAGAATTTTGTTAGTTTTTATAAATATTGTCAGTTTACAAACTCACCCTGTGAAACCACAGAATTTGTCATAGGACTAAATCATTTTTAATTTGGGTATTCAGCAGACTGATGTGGCACCCTTATAACATCGTATGGGAAGTATTATTAAGTTAACAAAGTACCAACTCATGTCCTTATTTCCGTTTGTCTCTCTACACGATTATTTGGATCTCTAGTTTATTAAATATTTTTCTCCTATTCTGTTCCATAAAATATTGTCTTACAACATCCATTTCCACTTTTTCTCTGATTTCTTTTAATCAACATCTCAAAACGGTTCATCTTCCATTACCAAAAACTTTTGATCCTAATTTATCAAGGCGTCACATTTTGACATTATTACCTGACGAATATAAAAAGGAGCTTTCCGCGTCCTCGCTGATTAAGTGGGGCGCCCTCCAAATTATCCGGACTAGAGCCTGTAACACACCTTATTGGATTATCTCAGCTTTGATGTCCGACGGCGCTTGTTACAGCATTTAAAGCAATAAAAGTACGTAATTTCTTGAAGATTCGGAAATTGAGAAAGTTAACTAAGTGTATTCGGAGGCAAAAAACGCGGGCGAGGAATTCCTTATGCTCGTTTTTGCGATGGAATTTCGTTTGTTGATTGGGAGGCAAATTGATTTTTAGAAGAAAAACAGAAAAATAAAAGTTTGAGTTCATTGAGATTTTTTTAGACGGCAATTGTATTGTATTAGTGTTGATTGTTTTGGCCTTTTGTAGATTTTTATAGTTATTGGTATCTCTGATATACATACTTGCTGCACAGCCTTAGCTGCTATACCTACTGCCAGGAAGTGTAAGTACATTTTTCCACGATCAAAAGCCTATACACCTTGATCTTTATGAACTTACGCCTGTCACAAACACTGAAATAATAGTCAAACATACTTAACCAAGCGAGTAGATCATTACTAAGTCATTATTATTAGCTAGTCAATTAATAATAGTCAATTAACAATAATTACCAAGTAATGTACACCCATAGCTTATGGCAATCACTCAATTATACAATTTTATTATTGTTATCGGAATACCAACCTTTTTGACTGCCACAATAGAGTTCATACTTACATTGATTGACGTATCATTACTTAACTAGCTAATTAGCAATCAGCTAAACCAACCCGCCGCTTTGATTCCCAGTCTATTACTTCATTTCCAAACAGAACAATGTCCAAACACATCATCGGTCCAAACAGATGATCATTGTATGAACTGATTGCAAATACGAGTACATTCGGTCTATCCTAGTAGTCTAACTTACAGTCGCGGATAGTCTTATTCACTGAAGTTCTAAGTTTTTTAAAACCATTTTTTTTTCAAGTCGAAAAAATTTTTGGACTTATGACTGTACCAGCAGCGCCCCGTGGTTTGACCCGCGCTGTGTTGAAAAATTAGTCAAGCTAGTTAGTTATAGTTATAGTTATAGTTTTATTTCAGTACTAAAAAAAAGCACATGTCAAATTACATTTTTCAAATGTCAAATTACAAAATATTATATATTATTATATATATTATATATTATTATTTGTTATTTCTTCAAGTAGAGCGTAAATTATGCTTAACTAAAATATGACATCGAATTTTAGGCGAAACAATGAGGAACCAGCGTTACTATTCTGTTTGCGCCACACTACGATGCATCCTACTAGTTTTTGTAAAAAATGCTACGGATAAAACAATCCAAAATCCACTCCCAAAGCGCTGAGCACACAATTAAACAAATTACCACATAACAAACATCAAACGCTCTCCGATAAAAATCGGCGATTGTAAATCAGAGTTCCGTACAACGTTATACGCGACGCGGGTTCCGCACACCGTGTATTGCAAACGGAAACAAAGCGTGCCCGCATCGCGATCAGTGTCAATACGGTACGCTTCGAGCGTTGTTCGGAGATTTCGATGGAAGTTCTCCTGACGTTTATTTTCATTGATGATTTGTTTTATCTCAGTTACGGTCTGGGTATTTGTAATTTTAGCACATTCCGCTTTATAGAGTGTTGAAGCTTTAAGCTCGGATTTGAAAACCAAAATAAAAATAAAATAAATAAACGTTTCACGCTCATAGCTCCCCACTAGGATACCCTGTGTTGGGGATGCCATGGAACACACACAAAGACAAGGACCACTAACACCCAGACCCAGAACATAATAGATCTGATATTATAATGCAATCGAAAGTGTTTGGCATTCACGCCTTAAATGCTTAACTAATCATCATGAAATATCGCAACGTGTGCAGAAAAGGACACAGGACATTATAGGACAGTTTTCATCATTATCATAATCATCATTTTTCACCACCGCGCAGTTGATACCACGGGTGCTTGTTTGATACACTGAAAATGTCCCCAATATACCATATTAGGGACCGACACTGTTCTCAATTCAATCAGACAAACACTATCTATTATTAAAGCATGGTTTTTGCTAATCAGCTGCTGTTGCGCCGTGAATTATCGCAGGCGCATGCTAATGCAGCCGCAATCTAAATGCAAATCTCTTTACGGACTAATTACGATCAAGATTGTTTTGTTGCTACTGAGCCATTAAACGTTTACCTACTTTACTGACTTTACTGTGGTTATGGAATAATGGTTATGGGTTTATGTAGGAAATGTTGCGAATTAGGTGGGTTCCTGACCAATAGTGACCAGTCACCCTGTAATTCGTTCGGATTTTTTTACCAGATAACGGCGAAACCAAAAAGGATTTTGTTTTTCTTTTTATAACCAAACTAGCTGTCCCGACAGACGTAGTCCTGTCTTAACTAAATCTTAATTTTCTAATGTTCCACTCAACTTTCTTATTTTTTCTTCCATAAGAACCTTCTCCTAATAATAACAAATACAACAAAAAAAGAATTAGTGAAATCGGTCCAGCCGTTCACGCGTGATGCCGTGACCAAGGAAAACGGGTTTTATTTTTATATATATAGATGAATATGCGTT
The DNA here is from genome assembly GCA_949125135.1 of Alcis repandata. Lineage (NCBI taxonomy): Eukaryota > Metazoa > Arthropoda > Insecta > Lepidoptera > Geometridae > Alcis > Alcis repandata. The sequence goes on from OX421225.1 coordinate 12,803,237, forward strand.
TCTTTTAATTATATTTACTCTATTTATAGGGGTTTATTTCTCAATGAAATTTACCACATAATTTAACATTTCAGGCTCCGGACACCGGTGAACAAACACATTGTATATTAACAAACAAACTACAGGGTATAAGGAAGGGTATGCTAGGCCGAAAAGGGCTAGTATGTAGTACTCATCATCATGAGCAACTTTTACTATTTGACCAACCCGGAAAAAATGTGCTGTTCCATATAATTTATTATACGCGAATTCTGGGTTGGTCCCATAGTAAAAGTTGTTCATATTGATGAGTACTATGCTGCCTTCTTAAGCCCAAGAGCGATATCTAAAAAAATCTGTTTTATCACGCATCTGGTAGCTTGAAAAATTACGCATCTGATGCGTGAACAAACAGTTTTTTTTGAGATACCGCTCTTGGGCATTGAGGGCAGTATGAGCCTTTTTCGGCTTAGCATACCCTGTCGTCACAACCCTGTAGAACCCTCCGATCCACAGTATGCGAGCTATTCCGCAGTAAGCTATATCCCAACGAACATTTAGACCGGCTTCATCTAGTTTCGAGCAACGTTTCTAATCTACGGTTTGTGCAGTTGCAATCCACCTGGCGCCCATAAATACCTAGTCCCTCCTCTGCTTGCATACAAAGTATTGTTGGAATGGTTTATACGCAATAAACCTTTGTGTGTGCTACTTTGTGTGCGAATGCTTCGGTCTACGAGTGACTGGATGATTGAGCTGTGGGACATGAAACTATTGAGTCAATTGATGAACTGCAAATTACTTTTTTTTAGCCAGTTTTAAGCTTAAGACTTAAACGTAAGCGACTTAAGTTTTAAGCGTAAGCTGTTGTTGTAGATAAATAAAATGCCCTAAAAGTTATGACGTGAAAATTATTAGGCAACTTTTAATTTATGTAGTTTTAAATAATATTGTCTTCACGGAATATCATATTCAAAAAGTGTTTGGTTAATTTGATCTTAACAACTAATTTTTTTTTAATTTTATGATTTGAGTAAATAAAAAAACAGGTATCCCACTTGTTGGATAATAGTATTTGATAGATAACTCTTAGCAGTGGCTCAAAATGGTTGCGTGCCATGTCCCATTAATGATGCGTCCAAGTATAAGCTCTACGACTGCTACGGCTGCTACGAGTTTTATAATGTCGTTTACTATTGTGATTTTAAACAGAAATAAATAGAAAACGAGGACTCCTTTTATGTTTATGGGACTGTATTTCAAGTCAACGCATTAAAACTTTGCGACTCAACAAAAATTCGAGTCTTAGATTTACTTTATTTTTTTAGTAATTTAGATTTTAGTCTAGTGCAGTGTTCTGCAGATTGAGCTGCTCATAATCTGATGTTGCACCCAATCGCAGCAGGATACATTCTAACAGGGCCGGATTTGGAGGTATGGAGGCCTCGGGGCAACAAAGGAGTGAAGGCCCACTGGCTCTAAATTATTTTCCGAATAAAGAAAACAATTTTTTTCAGTCGTGTTTTACAATAAATAATTTATTGTGAAACCAAATAGATTCTTTTAGTATTTAACAAATATAGATAAATACTAGCGAGCTGCAACGGATTCGCACGGATATGTTAAATATAGTCTATGTTACTCGCTAATGGTAGCTTTATATTGATGCAAGAATTTTTAAAATCGGTCCACGGTTTGAGTTTATTCGGTTTATTTATTTATTTCGGTTTAATATATTTATGTAAACATCCGAAAATACAAATCTTTCCTCTTTATAATATTAGTGCAGATTAGGGGTTGGCAACCTTTTGGTACCGCATAGTGACAATTTGAAATGACGCTGACGGTGGGACGCACTTGTGCATAAAAATCAAATAAAACTGTTTTTTTTTTCCATGAACCAATTAATTTGGCTTTGAAGAGCTTTTTGTATCAAGTACAGTGGCTCTACTCACAACAAAGTGCTTGATTAAGGTAGCTCAAATCCCGTAGTGTTTTTATTAACATACCTTTGAATGTTGTACGCAGCAAGTCTAAAAGTAAAAATTAATAATAAACATGCGCGAGCGTAGCGAGCGCGAATATTTGTGAAATGTTTGATCAATTTAGGATAGATTTTTACTATTTATTGTATATTTTTAAAGTTTGAGATATTTTCAGGTCAATTTAAAAATAGTTGTGGCCTATATAAAATAATGCTTGAACGTAGCGAGCGCAGAGGTTTTGAGGTATTTTTGTTTAATTTAAGACAAGCTACTACTTAATGGGGTGTATGCAATGGTTTTCACAAATTAAGAAAATGCGAGCGTGTAATTTTGAGTTTTATTGTCATTTAGAAAAAAAATCAGGCGGCAGGTCACTCAAAACCATATAATTATGAGAACAGTGCACGAGCGCAAAAATTTGAGCCGTTTGAGGAAAAATGTTTACCAGTATTTATTGGTACTAGTCGAAATAAAATAAAAAAGTCTGTATTGTGGGGGCCCCTCTTTTGTGGAGGCCCGGGGCAGTCGCCCCGGTTGCCCTCCCCTAAATCCGGCCCTGCATTCTAATGCCAAAAATTAATAATGGTCAAAGAAATCAAACGAAGCTTGGTACGAAAACGAAGTACTTTTAACCGTAGATTTAAACCTTTAAACCTTTTTTTTTATTTCCTTTATTTTACCGTCTTCTGTCAGTCGTTGGCTTGGTTTCTGTCTCGCAGGTTAGTTTGGTTATATCAATCCAGAGATATTAGGACCAAGACTAGAAATTGCCACCTTAAGATATGCCTTTGCAATTTTAGAGAGGGGTTTTATCAATACAATATATATCTATTATACACTACACTTTAAAAATACAATGCATAGTTATGTTTCATACACATATACAAGAAAATAAACGTATTATATTATCTACCTCATAATATTCACTTAGACTCAAAACATTACAGTTAAGTAAATGCCTCACTCAGAAAAGCATCGTAAGCGTGTTCTAATGTAGAGTCATCGCTCTAAGAGCCCATGAATCTTACACAGATGAAACAGCAAGCAAAACACACTAGAGCCAATTCTGTTGTATCACATTCTAAACTAAACTAAATTTGACCGCTTTAAAATTACTTGCATGTCTTTCTCACGTATCGAAATGGAAAAAAGAATATCTTTCCAGATTTTCTTATTCATAAAAAATTTACTAATATCATAAATGTCAAAGTTTGGATGTTTGTAAGTTGGGTAAAAAAACAACTGAACGAATTTGGGTGAAATTAGCTTTTAGACTGGATTATTTTTATTCCGAAAAACGTAGGGCACTAGTAGTTATTTTTGTTTCTTTTTATTTTTAATCCTATTATTTTAGTCCTGTCAAATCAGCTTAGTTTAGAAGTAAAACAGAATCGGCTCCACTGTCAACTAAGTGCGTTATCAAGTGTCTTGCGAGAAGTAGGCCTGTGGAACGTGGTACGTAATATTATGGGAGTATATCAAGAACTCGTCATGTGTCTCGACGGATGAATTAAAATATGCGTAGCGAAGTGGGGTAAGGGTGGGGCTGTGGAGACAGCGGGGTTAAACAAGTTGTAGAGTCACGTGACAGTCGTAAAAGCACGCTTCAAACGATTAGCATAGACTAAGATTAGTGGATGCTTATTGTAGGTGAGAAACTGTAAGCAACTTTAAAATAATGTAATTTAATTTGTAATTTATTATTATTTTAAATCTTTGTGTTTCATCTTTAATTTGTTTAATTTCCATTTTTATGATTACCTATTTGACTATTGTGTGGAATTTTCTTTTGAAATTAATGAAGTAATGTTATAGTTTTTAAGTGCGTTGGTACATCTTCAGGACGAAAATAGCTCAATAAATTTTAATGAAATTTAGAATCTACAATTTGCACATTCAGAACCAATTAATTTAAGTTCAGTATAGACGAAAAAATCGACTTTAATACATATAAGAGTGAGTCCCCGCTAGCTGCCGAGCCCTGCCTTCCCAGCAAGCCGGTGTCTCGGCTCCAGGGCCGCTGCAATCCGCACGTATAATTCCAGTAATTTTCGGGCCCATTGACCGGGAAAATATGAATTCGCCGGCTATAGTTCAAAGAGCTTAGAGAATTAACTTGATGAGTGTTCTATACGCATATTTATGTCTATACCAGTATCCAGTACAGACGGTGTAATTTAGATGTTTAATTAGTGGAAGAACTCGTGTTTCGTTTACCTTTGGCAGAATAGTTGAGACGGGCTTGGGAATCGACTATGTGAAAGCGAAATTATATATAGTTAGGCATATTTTGAAGTTCGCGTCAACCACTTGAATTCTGTCGCAAAATGTGTAATAAAAAATGTTTAGTAAAAAAAATTAGTTCCCATTTGCGCATTACATACGTAATAATTATAATACAGGGTTATTCATAGAAAAATGTCAATGACACTCGACAAAATGTATGGAACAGCTGATTTTTTTTCGCGAATTTCGGGTTGGTCCCAAGTTGTTCATAATGATGAGTACTATGAGCCCTTTTCAACTTAGTATACCCTTTATGAATAACCCTGTATAGGCTCAATCGTAGAGACGAATCAAGCTTGTTTAAAATTCTGATTTTTTTATATATTATGTTTCAGAAAATTGGTCACCGGTCACAATATCTTGCACATGAGACAGAATTTACATAGGTTCAACTCAAAGCGGCACAACTGAAGCGTAATTAGTAAATTTTTATTTATTTGAACAGCAATCAGCACGTTTCGAGCACTTCCTATCGCACCCTTTAATTAAGGGTTCCCACGGAATACAACCAAATGAAATTCAAGCAGCAAGCCAAAAAGACAAAGCGTCCGTACAAATTGGAGTCCCGGGTAGCGCGTGACGTCACCCGCTGCTGCTCGGCTGCCGTTCGCTCATTACGCTCGCTGCATGCCGACTGCAGAGCGTACGCTACCTTGTTGCACGCGTTCTTTCGCGCGTGAAAATATTAAGTGGCAGTTAAAATTGGCGTCTCGGGTATCAAGTGTTTGAAGCTGCACCAATACCTACTATACTTATATTTACGCTTTGTTGCTATTCGCTTATTATACTCCCTGCATGCTGACTGTAACATTTAGAAGATAATTTTGATATACAGTCAGTCGCGTGTAAAATCGTTAGTGAAAAAGCATTGTTGTAACTTTCTGAGATTTTTTATTTACCAAGGTACTACTGTTACTATTCTTGGACAAAAAAAAGAGTTACCAAAGAAAGTAAACGTGGAGAAAGCACGCGTTCAATCTCGCACGCTTTCCCATATTCCACCCATCAACCGATACGTGCCGAGTGCTGACAAACGCACTGGGCCGTGTCAGCACGTGTCGGTGACGTGACGCGCGACGCTCCATCGGCTGCGCGACAATTGCAAACGGTTCTAATGAGGCGAGTTTGGGACTGACTTTTCGATTTTTATGAAAGATAAAGTTTATGAGGGCACAAAAATGTTGTATTTTCGATGTACCTACATTTTAGTTTTATGTATGTTTTCAAATTTAAGTGTTTCTTTTTATATTACTTTAAGAAATATTTTAAGTTTAATTGTTGTTTTTGTTCAGGAAACTAATATTTCGACGTTTAACATTTTTAATTTTTTTCCATAAAATTTTCTTTCACCCCTAACACTGAATCCTTCAATACCTACCTAGGAATTAATTAAATGTTCCAATTAACCAGATATTTTAGTTTATTTTCCATTTTTCATCCCTCAAAAGAACTTTCGCGCCACTAATCTGAAAAGTATACCTTTGACTAGTCTAATCTCTCCATAGATTGCCTTTGACGACGCCAGCCTTTTTATCTTCAAAACGGCGTGATGCCAACTGGATACAAATTATAAAGAATTTTTTAACATTTGATACTATCTCTGATACGCGACCAACTATATAGAGTTTCAATGAGGGAGCCACCATCGAATATTTTGAATAAAACTGTTAACGTTTCGTTCAAAAAAATTAGTTCCGTAATTCGACCAACTGCACAAATAAGTTGGTAGCTCTGATACATCCACAGCGCACATCACAGGGCTTGTTAAGGCAACGCGTGCACCGCACGTGATCAGAGCAAAGTGTCCTAATTGATAATGCTTGCCCTTAATTGTTCCCTCCGCATAGTTTTTAAGGGGACATAATTGTGCTCTAATTGGATGTGAAAGGGATGGAATACATACATATATTTGTTAAATGTTATGTTGTAGTAAAATGGTTAAAAAGGTAAAATGCATTTTTTTGTCTGGTCTAAAAAAACTGAAGAACTAGTGACGTCTACAGAAATTTGACAAAATTAGAATTTATTAGGTAGGTGGTGTGCCAAGGGTGGTGTAGTACAATATATCCAACAAATAGTTCAATTAGTTAACCCTTTTTAGATATTTTCAATAAAATAAAATAAAATATCTTACAAGATAATATTTACTATCCTACTAGTATTATAAATGTCAAAGTATTTGTATTTTTGGATGTTTGTAACTCACGCCAAAATAGAAAAAATAGCTGCACAGGATTAAACTTAAGATAGATACCCTGGAATAAATACTTTATACTTTTATCCCGAAAAATGCGAGTGAAACCGAGCGCAACCTAGAATCTGTATAATTGAGTTGCCTCTTTAGTTTGGCAGACTATCTGAAGGCCACCAGTCTACCGCAGACAATTGAGTTACCGCAAATACCCTTAGGATACTGGGAAAGTATTAGACTTCAAAAACATAATGTCATCATTTTGCTTGAATTATTATATATAGAGGTAGATAAGTGTTGTAGTCAATCGTGGACCAATTTATTGTTTTTTTTTAAATCGGACACAATATTTGTCTCAATTTTAGTCTAAACAACTATACATTTTGCCTAATTGTGGTTAGTAGTCAAATAAAGGCTTTTATAACCAATTAGCTATCGATTCCAAAGGTAAACATTGAAACATGCTACTCACACAGCTTTTCATGTTATTACGCTATGATAGGAGCTTTAAAATAAATCAATAAAACATAAACCACTGCGCAATAAATATTTCACATTCAAAATTTAAGTCTATATTCAATCGAAGCGTACCTCGTAACAAATCTCTGTGGCATATGAAATATTTATTAAGTTCCAGTAAGCTTGTTCTACATTTTGCGACCGCAGCGCCTTGTAACAAATAGGATTCGAGAGGCTTGAATCTGGACGGCCATCTGTGCTCGAATCTTGTGGAGGCGATACACGCGAGCGAGGGGAATGGCAATCTCGATCTCGGACTCTCAAGCACAGGAGGCACACCTTCTTGTGGCAGTAACAGGGTTTACTACTTAAGCAACATTGTTGAATGCAAAAAATTATTGAAAAATAACAAAGAAGAATGTGTAGAAGAAGAATGCTTTTAAGGAAGCTCCTTCAAAGATGAATGCCAGTTTTGGGCCCAAGCTAGACCCAAGCGGAAAGCGGATAAGGCATTTTTTTCCTTAAAAACAAATGATTTGTTTATAATAGGTAGCTTTCCAGAGAATAAAGTACCTACTATAATATGTCGAAACTTACAGGATACATTTTTTATTCATTGATTGGTTTGTGGTTGATCGCCATCTCTTTGGTTCAATTTACAAAACTGGTTAGTATTAGTAACCGTGTCTGAAAAAATAGCTTCAAATTAATCAGATTTAAATTAATTTAATTTTTAATACTACTTTTAGTTGTTACTTTTAGCTGCTGTTAGTGCATAATATCAGTAAATATATTTTTCGTTGTTCTCCAAACTGGTAACCCGTATGCTCCCAGCATTATGACGTCGTTAAAATTCAATTGTTGCGGCCCTCCCGTCCACCTCGGCCCTCTATTGATGTAATAAGTCCATTGAGACTGCATAATTGCAAATCATTTGCGGGTTTTGTCGCGTTTTGGGGTCTACAAGACCCCGATCACCGGGGGTCTACAGGACCCCTATTGTGATGAAACGCAGTTTTTTGCGGAATCGATACAGTTGTTAAAGATCCTTTGATGAAGAGATGACGCTGTGATTAAGTCGGTGGGAAGGGAAGCAAGTGTCGGTTCACCCCTTACGTTGGTACTTCGATGAGAATTTAAAAAAGAATTAAATTCTTTGTGCTCTTAAAAAGTTGTTTAATTCATTTTTAAAATACTTGTATAAAATCCTACTTAATATTATAGATATGAAGGTTTATGTGCGTAAGTGTGTTTGTTAGGTACCACATATTTCCGTTACTGCTAAACTGATTTTGATAACAGTTGGAATAGCTTATTCTTTGGATTACCACAAGCTACTTTTCGTCACTGCGTGGATGAAACCGCGAGGCGTAGCTGGTACTAACATAAAAGGACTAAGAATCTAAAAAGTATTTTAAACTTCTCTTTAGAAATTCCACATAAAAATATCAGTAAATACTTAATATCCGGTAAGAAGAAAATAACATAAATCTCTTCAGTGCTTTCATTTACAGAGGTAGATCTTTTTTTTATTTGAGTAGACTAATTCCTTGTAAGCTGAGACTTCAGAGACTTCCTACAAAGAGCATATTTTTATGAAATAAGGTTTCATTTCATCTTATTAGAAAAACAATATGTTTCATGTTTTCGTTGAGACAGCTCTAGTCTAGGCAATATACACAAATTTATTTTCTCATTTCGTAGGAATTGCTTGTTATAGGCCGAGATAACATTATGTTGGAAATAATCTTGAGATAAATATCATAGAGAATACCTATTTCTATGATGAATGTTGTATTAAGAAGATTCATTTCAGATTATTCCGGAATACTCGTCGGCTAATTTCTCCCTGTCTTATTATGGGATACTAGCGGATGCTTGTGACTTCGTGTTGCTTTATATTATATTGTCAGAAGCTTTCATGTGGCCTAAAAACTCTGACAGCAGGGCCGCTCAGTCTATAAACTGAGTGAAAGTGAGTTCTGGCGACAGTTTTTAGGCTGCCTAAAGGCCAATAGATGACAATAGCTGTTGAAACGAGGTTACTATTTCCTAATAATTTTCATCTACTTACTTTATCATTCACTAGCGACCTGACCTGGTTTTGCACGGGTATTAATTATTAACCGACTCCCAAAAAGGAGGAGGTTCTCAATTCGGATGTTTGTATTTATGTATGTTCGGGCATAACTCCGTCAAATATGGACGGTTTTGCAATTTTTTTTTTAAACCCTTTTGAATGAATTTCAAAATTATTTTCTGAGTGTCCCCAATGACGTTAATAAGGATTTCCTGTACCTATACAATTTTAGGCCTAACTTATAAAGCTTCTTAAACTTAATCGCTTAAAATTCTACCTATTTTTTTCGCACAGGACATTTCACGTCAGCGAGAAGTTGTGAGAGCATTTGAAACACTGACTAACTTTAAGCAGGCCTTAAAAGTAAGGCCATTTATTCTCATAACGGTACGTAATGTAACTCCATAACTGCATACCGTATAGCGCTGCAATTAAACGAACACAAAGTAATGGCCTCCAGCACTAGCACTAAACATAGGGTGTAAAAAAGTACCGTAATTGGCGGACCGAATTGGCCCCTCCAGGGGTGGCACTAGGGCAATTATCAGGGGGCTCCGTTCCGAACGTGCTTAACCTCATTTGTTCGGCTTATTTAACGGCTTAGTTGGTTTTAGCCGCTATGGTGTAGGATTAAGGTATTAACGTCTTCTTATGTTCGTTTGGGGTGTTCTTGGTAGAGGAAAAACTGTGGCAATGCTTTTCAATTTTCTCAAGGTTTCTCAAGGTTTTTACTCTATGTTTTTGTGTTTTAGTGGATACTAATTACAAAGGGTTACGAAGGGATTGTAATAGGTATGCGTTAGCTGTTATGATTGGGCGACACTTGCTATCATCAATATCTAAATGGCACAAGTCGTTATTATCAGGATCTGTACGTCCACTGTTAGACTTATATGCCTCTAGAGGTATAGTTTTCTTCCAATTCGCCATGCTTAAAATATCCAGACTAATTCTGTACTATATCTATAATATATTTGTATATTTACAAAAATAACCATTCTCAAAGTCCAAAGAAAAGTGTGCGTCATGTCTAGTTTCTCATTTTCGAACCTAATGATTTTTTTTGTGTGATTCACTGCTTATTAAAAATTTACTCTCATGTACAAGAAAAACACCCAACAACAGTATAATGAATATTTATCTTTGACAATTTTTGTTAAAATCAAAACGGGAACACTCATAATATTCCGTCGGCTACTTCGACTAGTTTCAATTCGATTCATTTTCCACATTCAGTGATTTTCATCAAGAACATAACAAGCGTGACGCGCTCGCGTAATCTTTTACAAGATACCTAAGATTAGATTTAGATAATTTTATGTTTAAATTGATGTAATTATATTTTGTTTTTGATTGATTTTTAATTTATTCTCTGACATTTTTTATTTTTTATTAGTATTAGTTTCATTGATTGTTTTTTCTTATAATATTATATTATGTATATGTACCAAATTTTTTAATATGCATTGTATACCTCTGGACATTATAATCCGAAATAAATGAATTGAATTGAATTAAAAACTGTGTAAGCCCAAGTTATTCTTCAAACCTATTAATTTAAGAGTAACATTCATTCTCACTTGGTGCGATATGGTAGACGGTAGAGTATTGCAAGTGACGTGATAGCGCAGCAGACGACTTATCGCGCCAGCATCAGAATTACTGCCCTCCTCTTGTACAGTGATTAGAGAAGAGCAGATGGGAAACTTCGAAATGACAACGAAACGTGCGATTGGTAGATATACGAGTAGATACATTTTGTTATAAATACACGGAGCTCAACTAAGATAGAGTCATAAAATCACGTATTTTATAGAGATACAGATAGCTAATTAGGGATCAGACTAGCATACCTATTATTTTATCATTGATTATTTTTCTAGTATTTGTGTTGTTGATTGTTTTTCTGCTGGTTATCCGCAAATTTCCAATTTGTGCATGTTATTCTGAAAAAGTTAATTTAAAACATGTAGGTATATTGTCTACTTGTAGAGGTCGGTTTTTAAGCAGTCCTATTGAATACAAATTGTATAGGACGTTTGATCGTGTTTAAAGTTTGCAATCTGCTCTTTTGTAATCCATTCCCCCTGTTCGTTGAAGGATGAAGATTACGAAGATTTAGTAATATTGTGTACGTATTGGTGCAATGTGCTGATATGGGCAGATTAATAATATACGATATTTTTATTGGTATGTAGTTTGATAATAATAAATATAATTGATTTTCATAAATTCTCCCAAAACATTTTGAAGAACAGCTTTGATAAATTAACTTTATTCAATAGACTGATCTTTCGAGAATTATTTTATTCTCTATGAGTTTGAAATCTATATAATTGTTGTACAATTAGTACCTATATACTTTGATAGAATTATATTTTTTCAATAACTATTTGTAATTTACAAGAATGATCACTTTTTTTGTTTTTGCTTTTAGACGTTGTTCCGTTTGGCATAATTTTAAAACAGCGAACAAAACACCACTTATATTATAAACACTGCTTTAATGCTCTGACAATTTCTCGCTAACATGAAGTGCCACCTGCAAAAACAAGAAGAAGAATTTAAACAGTAATTATGTTTTAATAGGGTTTAGAACTAAAGCCCTATACGTTTTATTAGAAGTACATACATAATGTTCAAATTTATCATTACCTTTTTAATTTACTTAGCTCAGTACATTCTCGAAATTCTATTGACGCCTTTGAGCAGTAATTTTGCTTACCGCTAATGACGTCACGATGACATAGTGCTCACTGCTCACGGCACGGTTGTCTGTAATTACCGAAATCAGGGCATTCGGGGTAATTCCACAACAGGACTACGGCTTTTTGCTCGTTAGGGATGAGGTGTGGTCTTAGTGTTGGCGATATACGATTTCAAACCTGGAGAAAAAGAGATCAATGTGTTGATGATAAATGTATCTTTGACCAGCAGAGATATCAAGAAAAAAAAATCAATAGTTGTATATTTCATTGAAATATTTATATGTACTAATTGGTGATTTTAGAAGCTTAGTTTCGTATACGTAGTATGATAGGTGTGAAACAGAAACAACTTTTTAATTCACTTACCTATTAATATTTTTTTTAATACAGTACGAACGTATTCCCCTAAGTGGTCATTATATGCTACAAACTAAGTATTCTACCATCATCATCAGCTTATCTTACATCTGTTATGGTGTGAACAATAAAGAGTTTATGTACTCGTATCTATCTATCTATCTGTTTACTAATGATCATAGCAACCACCACCATTTGGGCTATCACTGTGAAGCTAGTCGCCTGCAATAGCACCACCAAGCATGCTTCGTCGACCGTGAAAACGCCGTGTCATCGCTGCGCAGATTTTCGGAACAGCACCCACGAGAGAGTACCATGTCGCAGTTATCAACTTTAAGCATTCAAAGAAAAGTTCTGAAACGTAATAAAGGCTACTTAGAAACAATCGAATTGTCTTATTTTGATAGAGTTCTGCGGCATTATTTGAAAATCTTGAGTTACAGTCATATAATAAAAAGCCTTAGACAGATGGACAAACTCTTTACTGTTTACACCAGAGATTATAAGCAAAAGTAAAATAACGCTTAGAACTAGTCTAACAATTAACGGTCTTTCCGCTAAGAGCGGTCTCTTCCATGCAACACTTTAGCTCAGGCTCTTTTTTTTTTATAAAAATAAGTGGCAAACAAGCGGGCCACCTGATGGTAAGTGGTCACCGTCGCCTATGGACACTTCCAATACCCGAGGCATCTTCAGTGCGTTGCCTACCTCTGAGGACTCTATTAACCCATCGTTTGAAGCGGCCAAGGTTATAGTGTGAAGGCTCTCCGGCTTTCATTTGTTTTTGTTATCTATGTTTATTAATTTTTACTCTGACAAAGAAGAGCTAAAATAGAAAGGATATAAAAGGCCAAGTAATACAATGATAGGTAATTAAATCCTAATTAAATGTCCATCGATCCAGACAGGCATTCCTTAGAGAAAACTATTCCCGTATCTGCTATTAATTCCCTGATTAAGTATTAAGATAAGCTGTCTTTAACTGGAGAATTAGTGTCTCTAAAACGACTGATTGTCTGGCCTGATAACTGCAGTATCTTAACAACTGTTATCCGAAACTTAACTCCTTTATACTTTGTCGAGTAGACCCGATATGTATGTTCACTGTTTTTTACGAAAATTAGTAACTCATATGTATTCTGACTGAACCATTTTTCTTTATAAATAAGAATTATTTCTCGTAATTTTTTTATGATTTATCAGTTCACTTGACTGATCTTGGAAGTCTCAAAAAATAAAACCAATAATTTTAGAAGTAACAGATTTTGGCCACTTTATAAACGGAACAGAAAAGACTCGTAATGATTTTTCACTAAAAAGTATTTTCTAAAATCGCCTATAAACTCTTTACTACGCCTACTGAAGTACCTTTTAGCTCAAGCCTCTCCAGCACTCAAGAAGAAACCAAACATAATTTATAACACAATTAAATCAGATTCCGAGGGCCGCTGCTCACTCCCGTAAACCGTTTACGATAAGAGTATCTCAGATCTCGGAGAGGTTTCCAAACAATAAGACAATTAGACAATAAACTTGCTGGAATGGCTTAATCTACAAGCGATGCTCCGGTTTCTAAGGAAACTGCGTAGACGGGCAGTTTGGGGAAAAATAGACTGATTTCAGTTTTTTTTATAGGTTGATAGGCTAAGAGCATTTAGAGCTTTAGTTATAAAGTTTTCGTAACATTGCTTAGTTCTATGCGCTAATTATATTGCGCGCAAGTTAAATGACATTTGACAATCTTAGCAACAGCTTCGTTTATAATTAATTATTTATAATTATTATTAATAATTTTATGTTTCTTTGATTTGGTTATGATTTTTATTTAATGATTTTATTTCCTTAATTTTATAATTGACATGGACCAATCCAAATAATTCGCTTTTAATTTTTTAATGTTTTAATTTTTATTTTGTATTTGTTGGAACTGATATGTGTGTAATATGGACTCAAAATAAAATTAAAATTGTTACACAGTCAAATCAAAAACACAGCACAGTTAAATAAAGCCCTTTATCACATCAGTAACTCGCCCTTTAGTTAAGCCAGTGTTTTGCTATGTCAATACATAGATGATGTCAATCAATACAAGATGAGTTGACAAAATTGCCAAAACCGTAAGTCGAATCTGGAACTGGTTGGCATTTAACTGAGACCGATAGCATAACCTAGCACTTTCTCTGCTGAGTATAGAAGCCTATACCCAGCAGAGGCAAAGGGAAGGCTGTGGATGATGATGTCGGTTTAACCCAAACTTCAAAAAATACGCTTGAAATCTTAACGCTCGTTTAAAAGTCAAGCCATTGCCACCAGCCTGTGTTTCAGCGACCTGCTTTCTTAGAAATCTCCGTAAACCGTCATTTGCACTTTTCCACTGAAGGAAACGCTTTAGAGAAATGAAAAATGAAATTTCACGAGCAGTTCTCAGATATCCGCTTTAAAGCACGATTAATTAATTTTTAAATAAATTCTGTGAAGACAATGTTTTATGAAATAGCTTCTAGAAGTTAGTACATTTTTAAATCGAAGTACTATTTTGAGTGAAATTTAAAATATTCACAGAGAGTTGAGAAAAAGTAAAGGTCTTAAAAATACGTAAACATAATCAAAGAATGACACAAAAATGAAAATTCCAAAAATGTTTTTTGACTTATTGAGATAGTCAAAAAACATTTTAAAACATTTTTGAGCGTAAATAGTCGTATAGCCAATAAACTTTTCAAAATTTTCCCTATTTTCATTTTCCTTTGATCCATTACAAAGTTAATACCTTGCCTTTCAAAGATCGGAAACCACACCAAAACTTTCCTTTAACATCGACTTTCTTTCGAAACTGGCGTTCCCAACAATGGCAGGGGAAATGCACCATTATTGGCTGTTGACAGCGAGATGGTGGATCGGAAAGCATGGTCATGTCCGGGAGGGTGACCTGTCGCTCTGGAAAAGTTTTGGAAATAAAATTGGAAGAACAGACGGCGTACCGGATAAAAGCATTAGCTATCAATTTCTATTATCTACCTATACAATGCAAACTTATAAGAAAATATTCGGAGCTCGGAAAAACAGACTGTAACGTCAGGCGGGTCACTCGGCATTTATGATTTACTAACTTAGGTATAGCTATTTTACTGCAATGTAAATTAATAAAAATGGCATTATTTCGTATGTACAAATGCCAGATTATATTTTATTTCACAAGGAAAATTAGGAGGAAAAAAGAGTAGATTTATTTGTACACATACTTCGATTTTATACCTATTTATGTAATTAAAACGCGTTACTGGCGGCTAACGTTTTGAAGTACAACAAACGCACTCAAGGCAGTTAAAGCTTAAGAGGACATTTACTACTCTTAACTTTAAATTAACTTAACTCTTAACCTACTACTTTAAACTTCTAAACCGTCCAGCTCAGTAAAATTAATTCCAATTCTCATTCAAGTAAATTCAAAACGTCCAGCGCCCGTCCAAAGTATAAAATAAGAGCCCATTCAAGATGCGCCTTATTCTCAGCACGTTCAAACTGTTTGCCGATAGCTTGTGTACTAAACAGCTTTACAGTATCAGCAAACGCAGGGTATTTATATCTGAAACTTGGGTTTGTGGACGGTCTAATGGTCGAAGTTTGCTTCAAACATAATGTGTAGTAACACTAGACTACTGGTTCGAGTTGAATAATGGTGAGTAGGTGAACCTGCATACGTTCGGAGAAGATATTCAATGGTGTATTTAAGGCCCAATCCGCACTTGGCCAGCGTGGCCAGCGTGGCGTGGAATAATATATTCAAGAATCCACGCCATAGATTCTTGAATATATTATTATATAATTTCACTGTTACGTCCAAGCCAAGCCAAACTAGTACCTGTGAGAAGCCAACTTGATTCAAGGCATAAATTGTTTCGTACCATTGCCCATTGTTTATGCAATGGCTGTGCGATCTGCAGACGCATAAATACAATTGTCTTGCTTCGTATCGTGCTCTACCTGTACTACGGAGCCGATTTATTAGGGATTAGCTCTATTCCGTTTAATAGAAATCTGTTACGATTTTCAACGTAGGTGTACATGTTATCATGTGTAGGAAATAAATAGGTATCTATTTAATTACGATTGGATTCCTTATATCTTCTTATTCCAAATGAGCTGCTAATGATATCCAAAACTTTTAGGAGTATCCTAGAAAACAAGTAGTTAGAACAAATATATTCTTCTCCGATAGAAACAGTCAAGGGAGTCAGAAGTTAAAGACCTTTCTCTATTTTTGGGACTTATCATGAAAACAAATGCAAGTTGGCAGTCATTGACTTCTTAATACTTGTGATATCTAGTCGAAACATAAAGCAACCCTAACCCATTTCTTACCCAATTCTATGCCAAAATATAACGTCATTATAGTAGGGGACAGCTCGCCTCACTGCCCAGCTGAATTATAAGACGGCACTAAATATAGCTTGGAATTTATGAGTCATCGTAAATTTTGATGAGTTTCGAAATTTCGTAATTTAATTACTACCTGTAATTGTCGTTTTATCGCTCCACGTCAAGTTGTCAAAGTTATGGCGAATTTAATGATCGCTGGAGAATAAAGTGAAATGAACGTAACGCTACAAGCTTCTAAACATTGTCAAATACAGTTCCGAGTTTGTTACGAACAAAAGGCTTTTCTATTTAGAAAAGTTTAAGGAATGGTGGAGAGACTTTATTTTAACACCTAAAATAGAATGAAAAGTAGTTATTTTTCACTTCAGTAAAATTGAGTTTTTTTTGGCAAACAATGCTGGACCTATTGGTCAAAAAAAATTAACAAATTCTAGAAAACTCAGTTGATTCTAATCAATTGTGTTTTCTTGAATTTGGTTTTGTTGGCCAACCACAAACAATTCGGGTTCCTTCTGTCCGATAATAAATCACTTCCAAAGTGTTTTGTTTCATTATAATTTAAATGATGTCTATTTGTTCTAAGTTAAAAGGGTTATATCAAAACATAAACACCAATGGCAGTTTAACAACTTGGCAAACTTTTCACTCTTCCCCCATCATCAAACACCGCAACTAAATCAAATTAGCAGGTAATAGTTCGCACCAATCATGACAAACGTTGCCGTAACCGGTTTCTTTCCACAAAAACCTCATAGTCTATTCAAAGCGTTATCACCCTATAGACAGCGCCGAAGCAGGGTGATTGATATTAATGGCGACCCGCCTTATCTCCGCTTTGTCACCAAAGGTTGGCTTTTCAGAAAGATCTTCTCCCTTTCGGTGGACAAAAACTAGGTCGACGATAGTGAGAAACTTGGGTGGGAAAGGGATTAAATTGAAAAGCGAAGGCTTGCTTTTGTGGTCTTGTAAACTTGGGTGGAAACAATAAAGTTTTTTGCTGTAATGATGTAGTTACTTTGATAAAAGTGCAAGAGCTCTTAATTTTTTCGTGTCGGTAGTAAGGGTAGTTTGGAGTGTCGGTTTTTGCTTCGGTATGAACAGTTAGAACTTTAGCCATGCAATAGATATTGGAACTAAATTAGCACGATTCAATGAGGACTTCATATCTCAAAATTAGCATTCTAATTGACATACTGGTTGAATTGATTCGAGACTACAGCCAACCTTTCCGTTTACTTTTCACACTCTTTTCATTATACCTATAGCTCTCGTAGCGTAGCTTGACTACAAGTGTTCTCAACCGATCGAAAAGATGGGTGGGCGACTGTGTGAGTGGTATTACCGTTAAGCCAAGTCAGAAGCCATTGATTGGCTTAAAACCTCTGAAGTCGGGTCTTATACAAACCTACTTTAAAAAAACAAAATATTTCACTGTATAAATATCTACGCTGTGAAATTCTGGGCAATACAAAGAAAAAGTTTAATCTTGATACCGGTCTCGGTAGAACTTTATTATACTTTTTACTTATAAATATCGAAACTGAGTTTTTGTTCGAAAGTTGAAGAAGTATTAAAGCCAATCTAGAATTCTACAGTTTTCAGTCTCGCAGTCGGAATAATCTCGTTTTAAAGTTAAATAGAAAGATTGAAAGAAATTAAAGGTTTTGTTTATATTCATACTGAAAATTCTGGGCTAACTTTCATGAGCTCATGCATTTGAGATTTAACGGACTTATTTCACAGAAAACATTGTCGTTCTGTATAAAGCATATTGTTTACATTGTTCACGGTTTAGAATTTTTTGAAGTATGTTTATATCATCGTGTGTAGAATGAAAGGGGTCACATACCTGCGGTGTAAAAAAAGCTGCGACTTTCCTGCGTCAAAGAAAAAATTTAAAGCGTTATGTAGATTTTGTGGCAGATTTTTTTTCGTGTTTGGTTTGTTTGCGTTTGCGCTTTTTATGTAATATTGTTTGAGTAATGTAATACCTACCTTCATCAGAATATGAGTAATATTGACACAAAATAACCATTAATAAAGGTAAAATCCTATTCATTGCCATTTTATTTCAAGCCCAAAACCGAAAAAAACAAGAATTTAAAATATTTTTCTATTTAAAGTACCTAACGTGGTTTTGATACATTTTGTTATAATTAACGCGGGGGAATACTGACGTAAAAATTAAGTCGTTTATTACGACTAGTTTCGATCACATTCGGTGACTTTCATCAGGTGAGTTACAATCGTGACGCGCTCGCGATTGCGTTAAATCGTAGTAAACGACTTAATTGTTACGTGAGCATCCCGTGTTAATTTTATAACAAAACAAAATATTACTGCAAAAATGGTTCAATAAACATTGGGTACCACCCAAATAGAAGCCTAACACCTAAATAGAAGATTATCTATGACACAAAAATCACAGACAAACAGTACGTTTATAGCCATTTATTTCAACCCACAAAGGCAAAAAAATATCCACCATAAAAGTCTTATATTTCCACTATGAAAAAAAAAACAGGAAGCAAAGTAGGAAATAATAAAACAGCGCCTTTGGTGTTCAAAGGAGAATTCTCAGCAGGCAGCCGAGTAAAATGTGAGAATAACTCCACGCAACCATGGCTCGTTTTAC
Source organism: Alcis repandata (assembly GCA_949125135.1). Taxonomy (NCBI): domain Eukaryota; kingdom Metazoa; phylum Arthropoda; class Insecta; order Lepidoptera; family Geometridae; genus Alcis; species Alcis repandata. The sequence continues at coordinate 12,822,297 of OX421225.1, forward strand.
ATCGTTGTGTTATGTTGATGGGAAGAAAATTGCTATTTTCATACTGCTTGTTATGCTGATAGGTTGAGCACCGATAACTCGAGGTGGGTTCAAAGTTGATAGAATGTTAGCGTGATAACGGAACGAGCTATCTCGCTGGTTTTAACCTCGATGTGAGGATTTTTGAGCTGGCTTCGTCACTCGTTTTTCTTTAGCTGCAGCAGCGGCAGTAGATAAATTTATATGCACTAACCACCAGACAGTGTGAGGGAACCGTGGCTTGGAAATTAGTTAATTGCACTCTACATTTTATACTCGCTGTGCCCCGCGGTTTTACCCGCGCGGTAATAAAGGTAATAAAAAGTAGCCCAAGTCCGTACTCAGTTTCGCATTTAATAATTCCATTTCAACTTGCATTTATGATATCTTGTCAATAAGGCCTTTCGATGTCTTTTCTAATTTATATTCAGCAGTATTATCGTACAATTTTTTAATTCATCTTCTCCAATTAGAACAAAACGTATTATAATATTACTCACATCCAAACTTCACACCGTACCCCCACAAAGTAAACAAATTAGAGAACTTGCAATCCGCTCCAACTTAATCAACCCAAACATTGCAACTACAATTTAATCTGCGCCAGAACTACTTCGCGTAACATTTATCACCAGCCCATTACAAATAACAGGCGAAGCCACCAGACCGCCGGTTTATCAGCGAGATACATCGCAGACGTGAGTCTGTGAGTCCGTGGTCGGTGGGTCCGTGGGTCCGTGAGGTCTATGAGGTAAAGATCTGCGAGATAGCTTGTAATTGAAACTGACTTGTAGGGTGAGCGGATTGGATTATACGGTTGGTTTTATATCTGTGTTCGTGTCGTGTGATTTTATATGACGTTAGCCGTCGACATGTTATAGGGATGATGAGCGTACTTGCAGTGCTAATGATATTGGCGTTTGACCAACGTATATTATAACGTAAAAACGTATGAAATAAAAAAAAACTATGCCCTTGACAAACTATGCGAATATGAAAATAAATAAATGACTAAAAAACTGTCAAAATCACATCAGTTTCTTAATAAAATAGGAACGGAATAATTTTTTGATGGCCTTTTAAATAATCTTTTAGCAAGTAATAACCAAGCAAAGACTTGAAGTCATGCTTTTAAATTATGTACCTAGATGTTTAGCAAAATGTGTATACTAAAGACATCATTAAAGAACAATGTCCAAAGCTGCAACGTAGCGCCTGCCAAAAGGTAACCTCAGCGCTCCATCGACGTCTCCAGCATTCAAAGATTTAACGACCGGTTAAAGTCTTCACACCGGTCTCGGAGACTTCGGACCAGCTAGTAATTAGTGGCCAGCAAAACTTCCAGGCCATTAGTCCCTGTGGCTCGTTACACCACTAATTGCGGTCTGACGGACCCACGCCCCACAGACCCCCTTGTTTTTGCACCCAATTACTTGCTCCACGAAATATAATAGTTTTAGGACCTTTCGAATCGGGGCTAATGATGCTGATGGTGCAGATCGGATTTGCTTACCTTGTCTGAATAGCTGTTGTTTTGTTCAAAGATAGTTAAAGTTCTGGCTACGTTGCAGGCAAATATTTGTTCGTAGCATTGTTTTAATATTTTGAATTTTCCCCATAGGCAGCTTTGTTTAACTATAAGTGGATTGAATACAGCTTGGTTAATGGCGTGCCTTAGTGTTTTTTTAATATAAACTATACTAGCTGCAGGATTTCACCTGCTTCCCAACAAGAACCATGATTTTTTTGTGATAAAAATTAGCCCATATTCTGAAAAATTCAAGCTATTCCAAACCAAATTTCATACAAATCCATTCGGGTATTTTCGCGTGATCGAATAACGAACATTTGAACATTTTGTCTTAAAGAGACTTTACAACTAGAACCTAAATGGTATATGTAACTAAAGATCTTTAACTAGCTATAAGTGGCTAAGTAAAAGAAAGAGAAGCAATAAAAAGACCAACAACACGCAGTTCAATAACCTATAGCCATTTCTTTTCTATTCACCCCGAAACCATTCATCTTGGTCCCTAAGTACAGAAACACAGGCTACGGCCAATTCATTAGATCGAGCCGTTCGCCCGCAATACAACGCAATCACAAGCAATAAAGGCGTAACATGTTGTATCCATTCATTGGATCGCTGAGATTTGTGGTATGCTCGTATAAGAGCGGCGGGTCGAAGGAACTTTGGCGCCGACGGGACGACGTTGCAGGGTTAAGGAGGCTGGATGAGACTGTGTGTGTGGGCGATCTTAATATTTCAATGAGAAATAGAAATAAAATGAGAAATTATAATGTGACCGTAATACTAGGAAATAAATAGCTGAGATGCCACAATCGTTCTTGGAATCTATTTGTTAGATAACCCAACACAGAAAATATTACCGCCACCTGGACTAAGAGTTTATATTTTTTTATCGAGTTTTTTAGACAAAAAATTGGAAGTTTTTTTACAACTATTTTGATGTTCGCAGATCCGTGGTCGCCACGGAAAGTCGTTCTGCCGTAATCACGTTCACGAACCAGACAAAAACATAAAATAATGAAGAGGATTGAATCAAACAAGCCACAGAACGAATAACGTAACAAAGTAGAACACAACACACTTGTTTCTTTAAAGAACTCAGTGTCACAAGACCACAAGATTCCGTGCAAAATCCATTGAAATCCCTGGCCCAGTGCGCTGGCATCGCATCGCACCGGACACGCCTGCGGGTGCGACGCGCGTAATTTATCGCCGCGTCGGAAACGCTCGTGGGGCTGCACCCTAATGTATTGCTGTCTCAAGGAAACTGCATGTAACGAATGTGGCTATTTGATTGCTGTAACGGAAGTAAAGGATATTGAATATTCTTTTCGGTCCTCTATGAACATTTCCCTTATGGAATGAGTAGGTGATAATAATAATATTAAGAAACGGAATTGAGGCTATATAAATAATACGCAGTGGTTGTCTTTTCAAACACTCGTAAAATTTTGAGTAACTTTTAAAAGGAGCAGATCTTTCTCACTTCATAGGATGATGTTACATTTGCAAAATACAAAACGACCAAGGCCTTCGAAGTGGATTTAATTAGGTGAATCGAATTAACGGAAAATTCACTAAAAGCGTAAACGATATCATTAGATTTCGGTAATCAATTATCATGTCATACATCGAACAGTACGTCACACAATTTTGAAACAAAAACAAATCAGTACAATATTGTTACCGCAAAATTCCAGCACAGATCCCTATTTACCCAATAGGTAGGCATCTACTCAAAACTCGGCGCCCAGTCCCCCGCGTATGCAGTCCTAGTCGATACGTCATATTTAGCCGAGCGATCAATCAGGGGACGCCATTACTCAATTAGCCTGATGATGGATGCGCCGGGACGGTTTACAAGTGTGGTTTTGAACAAGTTTGTTTATAGCCATGTATTTGTGTACCTACAAAAAACTGTGGTTATTTCAGTGCTAAGGTACAACAATGACATGTATGACAAATGTATGTATGACAAATAAGGCCGCTGCTGCTAGATAATGGGTATTTATATTTACTCTAAATAAGTTAAAACGTCAAGTAGATTGTTTAATCGTAATAGACACAACTGATAGTTACCGTTCAGTAAATAGAAAGCACTCTTAGCGTAGCTCGACTAGCTGTTTGTAACCAATCACGAAAGTTAAGCAACGGATGACACGGTCAATCTTCGGATGGGTGACCGCGGTTGTCATTTACAACTGAGCGCTACCGTTGGTCGTATGATACGTTAAGTTGTAGGTCTCGGTTGTTTGTCCTTTATTTAACAACATGTAGTGGTAGGGCTCTGTTGCAGAGCCCGCCTGGGGAAGTACCACACCTTTGCCAGTTATTCCACCGCCAAGCAGTAATGTGCAAACATTACTGTGTTTCGGTTGGAAGGGAATTGTTTCCAGAGAAATTACAGGGCAAATAAGAGATTAAACATCTTATATCTCAGGGTGACGAGCGCGGTGCTGTGCCATGCAGGGTCTTGAATTATAAAAATTCAAAATTCTGGGTGGCGCAGACCTGTTTATGGGTAAACGTGACGTTTAACATCAGGCGAGCGATTTGCTCGTCTCGTCTCTCAATAACATAAAAAAAAAACATAAAATAAATCGATTTTTTTAATCGAACTAAAGCCCCTCGCATTTAGAAACATATCCTAGTCTAAAACAAACAACAACAACAACAAACAAGCTTAAATATGATACCCCACACCTGAACATGGGCGGCGTTGGCATTGGTATGTCTAAAGAAATCAAACTGCTAGGTCTCACCATTGATGAAAAGTTGACTTTTAATAAACACGCTGCGAACGTCTGTCGTAAGGCTCTAAACTTCTACAAGCAGCTGTCAAGGGCCGCAAGAATTAGCTGGGGATTGCAACCCGAGATCATAAGGACTATATATACAGCCGTAGTTGAGCCCACAATTCTTTACGCTGCTAGTGCGTGGGCACATACAACAATAAAAATAGGTATTAAGAACCAACTAAATGCAGTACAGCGTGGCTTTGCACTAAAAATAACCAAGGCATATAGAACGGTGTCTCTAAACTCGGCGTTATTGCTCGCTGGGCTGCTTCCTTTAGACATCAGAGTCCGGGAAGCAGCCTCGCTTTATGAGATAAAGAAAGGTTTCACCAGTCGAATAATAGGAGACCGCGAAATGGAGACACCGGTTCTATACATCGAACGGCCTCACCCAGCGCAACAGACGGAGTTAACTTTTACGTGCCTGGCGGACAGAGCAGCATTAGACCAACACAGCAATAACGGCCTGAATATTTTTACTGATGGCAGCAAAATAGAAGGGAAAGTCGGAGCGGCACTATCCGTCTGGGATGGTGCCGTCGAGATCAGTACCCGAAAACTAAAGCTCATAGAATGCTGCTCTGTTTACCAGGCTGAACTGCTGGCTCTGAATGCGGCCACAGAAATAGTTATTAAAACGGCTAAATCTACATACAATATTTATTGTGATTCCCGATCCGCCTTAGAAACTGTGACGAATTCGTCTTCCCTCCATCCCCTCGCAGTACAAATAAGAATTAATATACGAAGAGCCAAAGAACAACACAAAATATTGAACTTATTTTGGATCAAGGCACACGCGGGGCTGGAGGGAAATGAACGAGCGGACGAACTAGCAAAATTAGCAGCACTACGCCTAAAGACCAAACCTAATTACGATAGCTGCCCGGTGTCATTCGTCAAGCGACAAATCCGAATGGAATCGCTTGACGAGTGGAACCGGCGCTATCGTGAAGGTAAAACGGCGGGAACAACAAAAGCATTCTTCCCAGACGCTCTACAATGCTACAAGATTGTAAAACTCCTAAAACCAGAAGGTGTGCTCACCCAAATGTTAACAGGTCACGGTGGGTTCTCCCAGTATTTACATCGTTTTAAATTAAGGGACAGCCCATCGTGCATCTGCGAACCGAGCAAGGAGGAAACGCCTCTCCACATTTTATTTGATTGTCCGGTGTATGGTAGAGAGCGGTTTGATGTAGAGATAGAAATAGATTATAATATGAAGATAGAAAATTTGCAAGAAATAATTAGTGATAAAAGTAAAAGAAATAAGTTTATAGATTATGGAACAAAAATATGTAAATTAGTAATAAATAGAAATAGAGATAAAAAATAACAGGGCTGAATATTTATATTGACAATATACATAAATCAGTCCTAATACGTACAAATCAACGTTTATTAAATTAGGACTTATAATATGTAATTAGAAGATAAATAGATTTAAGTAGAAAAACCCCTAGCTATGTTAGGGATAAGTTCGCGGGACGGGCCAAACAGCGCCCGGACCCAAATAAAAAAAAAAAAAAAAAAAAAAAAAAAAAGTCTAAAACAAACGCACAAAACTGCTAGCTCTTCTAATTGGCACTAAGCCCCGAGCAACAGTTCAGTGACAATCCCCTGCTTGGTCGACAAGCCCTAGTTAGTGGACTGTCATTCATCTCAACTGTTAATCTCGGAGGGTGTCAGGATGGCCTAACTCCTGAACTCGGTAAGACTGAGCAGTAAGACGCAGCGTCTATGGGGAGGGTGCGCTGCTTGTACAAAGAAAGCGACTTAAAATTATACGAAGCTACTAGCTGACTCGACAGACGTTGTCCTGTCAAAAGCCATTGCGTAACTATAGCAACCGTAGTATGTTGATGCTAACTTGTCAATTTATAGTAAAAATTATCAGTATATATATAATTTGCAATGAGATTTAAACTATCCTATCTCTCAAGTTGGATCGAACTGCACATGGTGTGCGAATTTTATTATAATCGGTTAAGTGGTTTAGGAGTCCATTGAGGACAAACATTGTGACACGAGATTTATATATATTAAGATTAAGATAACTTAGTTTAGTTTTAATTAGTATGGTTGTTTACAACCTAAATCCATAATCATTTTCCAATTTTATTTTATACTTAACAGTCAAGTTGGCGCTTAATATGAATGAAAGTTTTGACGTTTGGTTACAAAATAACGTGAAGTCATCGCTCGCGTGGCCGTCACAGTAATCACACTTGACTATTACAGACTGCGACCGCTTTTTAACTCGCTGTATAACAGGTAGTATTTACCCGAAAGAAATGGGTTGCCAATGTAAATAGTAATAAATCAACAATCTCCACAAACAATTTATCCACACTAATAAGTAAAGTAACATTTGGTTCATCAAAAGAGCTGTTAATAGAGTCTTCAAAGGTCGACAACGCATTTGTGGCGCCTCTGGTGAAACAAGCCAGGCGACGGTAATCACTTAGATATGGGCGATTTGGATATAGGCGGCCCGTTTCGATATTTGCAGACTAAAACATAAAAAGAAAACGAAAACACAAGTTTGAATGTACCTACTCAATTCGAATGTTCTCTTTGCTTTGGTAGCCTTACGAGTCCTAATTTCCGCTACTCTCACCAAAGTAACCGCACCCGCGCCCATTGCAAGTGGTGTTAGCAAAGTAAATATTTGTGCAAGTAATTACGGAGCTGCAAGCTTCCGGAGTAGCTCACCCCGAGCCCTGAGCCGCGCCGCAGTGGGTTGGATTTCGCAGCCTCTAATTGTTGTTGTTGGAGCTTGTAAACATTGTACTTAAGAGTATTTGACGAAGTCGCCAAATTTGATACAAAAATTAAGCCTGTGTCATAGGGTTGGGCGTTTCACATCACCGCAACCGGATTTTTTGGAAAGTCTCGATTCAGACTACGGGGTAAAACTATCCTTCCCTTTTCGTACGTCCGATTTGGATTCATATTTAAAATTTAAGGATTCTAATTATTCATTCGTAGGTCGTAGGTTCGTAGTTTTAAGTGTTATAATCCTTTTGTTTGTAATTTATGGTGTGAACAATAAAGAGTTTATCTATCTATCTATCTATCTATCGATCTATCTGTAGGTACCTAAAAATGACGTGCGAGTAAAATTACCTTGACATACTGAAAATACCAATACAAACATGTTGTATGCACTGTCAGTTCTTTACTTTTTACGAACAGTGGGTGAAATGATTGTGATGCTTTTGGCAGGGCACATGATAAAAATGGTTTTATGAGATAAATTCACCCTTGTGCTACCATTATGATAAGTATGGCTTAATTTTGAATTTTAAGATATCTGTGTACTATTACATATTGTGTGAACATCTTATACATATACTTATCCCTGAAAGAGTTTAGCTTGGAGAATTTCAACCTAAATGATTAATCAGGCATAAGACCCAAGGTATTTCTAAGAACTGCAAAACTTGGGAAAGCTAAACATATCTTCGTTTATTTATTTTTTTGCTGATAGTCTGATAACTGAACCTTTTATTTTTCTCTCTCAGCTGAAAACTATTTTTGCCGCCTAAGCGGTATTAAAAGCTAATATCAAAACGCGCGAGAACTCATCAAGCAACTCGCGGATCGATTGGAAAACTTCAATCGTTAAACAGTTTCTGAAAACGTGGAGCTGCAAACATTCGAACTTGCTCATCCTTGAAGCGAAGTGTTTGTAGAGACAGTGGCTAAAGTTAGCTTATTTTGCATTTAACTGTCAACTGTCAAATGCAGAAAAATTACAAACGAACCCGCATTAATTTCTAGTGGATATTGATAATGCTAGGTATATGATCTATTTTTCTAGAAGCTACGGAGCTGTAACCGCGTAGCTGCTACGTAATAAGAAATATCTTTCTATTGCTACGAAATAATGTAGCACTGTATGTCGGCCGAAAACGTGAAGATTTTTTTATAAGATGAAACATAATCTTGCGTTTGTCCACCGTCTTGCCTGATGTTGAGCAATGAAGCGGTCGGTCGGTAGAGATGATGTCTGGCATGTATGTACCTACTTGTTTTAGATAAAGAAAGATGACGCTTCTTAGTATGGAAGGCCAATACACAATATACTACGATACATAGTCGATGGTGTCAATCGATGGTATTACCATCTTGTAAGAATTAACGTTTAACGGTTTGTTTGAATGTTAGTAATGGCTTACCACCTTCGGGATTTCCTTCAAACTATAATCTTGGCTGCTTCAGAGGTAGGTAACGCACTGAAGATGCCTTGGGGACTAGAGGTGTGACCACTTACCATCAGATGGCCCGTCGCCTGTTTGCCACTTATTTTCATACAAAAAAAAAAATGACGGGAAGAAGTCAGCGATCTCAGCTACTGTTTTCTACCGTGTTCTTGGGACAAAGGTGCGAGATTGCCCCAATTTGGGGGAGGCACGTGCGGGGCGAAGTTCTTACTGATAAATTGTTGTGATTATATTATTATCATTGTGGAGTACTTCGTTCTTATAAAGAAAGACCGCGAAATAGAAAACACATTTTTCATGTTATTTTAGAAAAAAAAACTACAACTCGTTACCAACTTACACTGAAGATCCAACTAGCTGTGCCGTGTGGTTTTACTCGCACGGTAATGTTATCCTTTTCTGTACCCTTGACGACGTGTATGCAAAGTTTAATGATGATCGGTTCAGTAGTTAAAGCGTGAAAGCTATAAAGGGCTATAAACATCGCCTATCGCACTCAGGGATAGTGCACCTTTTAGTGCGAGAATTTTAAAAATAGAACCAGTTATCTCCGAAGGTTAGCTTGTACAAACATTTATTTTATTTCTTTATAATCTTAATATATATAAATTACGTGTCACGTTGTTTGTCCGCTATAGACTCCTAAACTACTTAACCGATTTCAATCAAATTTGCACACCGTGTGCAGTTCGATCTAACTTGGGAGATAGGATATCTCACATCTCAATTTACAGTAAAAAAACATGAAAAATTAGAAAATTTAAAAATACTTAAACCATAATTTAACTTTAGCGCTTTGGACAATGTAAACTTTTTTAATGTAACTTTTGACATTTGACATAGAATTGACGCAATGGCTTTTTTATCAATTCGAATTAAATAGTCATCGTTAAGACAGGACAACGTCTGTCGAGTCAGCTAGTATTGGTATAGATTTAAGTTGAATATCTGGTAAGTACAAGCATATATCAAAAACGAAGATCTTCTTTATCTGATCTATACATCACTTTAAGTGTTTGTGTTTAAGGAGTGGTTATTTGTCATTTAAATTATTAATACTTGCTGAACTGGATTTGTAATGCGTCTTATAAATCACGCATAACAAAGCCTAGACTCGCCAGACCATAATAAACCTGTTTTAACTTTATACATCTCTATTGTTGATTCTTTCGCACTAAAATTTTACTATCACTTAAAATCGAATAAAAATGCCGTAACAATTGTGATGGTTTTAACGAGTTTTCTACTATATTCCGGTCGGTAAACCTAGTCTGACTGCCTCGGTTAAATCTATATATAAAATAAATATATAAATTAATGTTATGATGTTTGTTATTTGTCCCTTATAGATTTCTTAGTAACCTTTTATCAAAGTTTAAAATTTAAATTTAAATTCATAAACCTAGATGAGTACCTATGGGTACATATTATTACTTTTGAGATCTCTATACTTTTTAGATGCTTTGTCTGACTATTAAAATGGACTCTGGGATACATAAAGACCGATGAAAAAGATGATATTGTCTCAAATTGTAATAAAATTAGTGTAAGATCTATTTATTTCATTCCAATTTACAAATAAATGCATTAAAATCAAACAACCAACAAGTTCTCTAACGAAGTTCGAAGCACTTTCCCGAAATGAACACGAAATCGCCTGTAGCGTTACAAAGTTAATATCTTTTCCGTTTCAGTAATTCTCTAACTAGATTCAAAATAATTCGCATAGAGCTTTGATCCCTATCCGGCTAATCGAGTCGGGAAGTAACAATTTAACTTCTATTTGAAGTCATTTGTCGCGAGGAATTTCATTATTTGAAAGAAAAAAGCCGGCCAAGCGCGAGATTAGAGAGTACGTAGTGACTATTGAGTCATCTGTGGGGCGGGGTTGGGTGGCCGATAATGAACGGTTTTTTTTTTGTTGAAACGCAAATTGTTGTAGTTGTAGCTTAATTAACATAATTTTTAGTACGAGTATGTATTTTAACAAGCTTTTGTTTATATTGCAATTGCATTTATATGTCTGTTTTTGTTTTGGTCTTGTAACTGGATTTGAACCACTTCCCGATTTCCAATTGAACTGAATTGTGGGCATACCTGTGTAACTCCGATGAAGATGCAATAAAAGCTAGTTCACAAAAAAATGTAAGTATCTTGTTTTGCCGTCTTATTAGTGCATTTTTGAATACAAAAATAGATTCTTATTCTTATTTTGCGTGTAGGTACAGTGTACACTAGATGATGACTGTCAACTTAACAAACTTCTCTCTGTCTTGTGGCAAGTGAAATAGCTACACTAATAGGCGTGACGAAAGATTTTAAAATCCTCTTCCATAATGTGAGTACACATTTACTATTTACAAAAAAGCCTTTATTTCGGTAATAAACTTAAGTTTAACGAAGTTTGAAGCCATTTTTCACATATTTTTTCAACAGTGCCCGAAAACAGCTTGCTTGTGTCATGGCGTCGATTTGACGTCACGGCTAGTAAACATGTCATTGTGTCTATGCGTGATGAGCGGCGGATGACCTGAGTTCACTGAAGCGTGACGTCATACGCTGTGATTGTTGTTTCTGACAAGATGGCCGATTGCTGTATTTTAATGTTTTAATTTATTGAAAATGTTAATAATCTGTTTTAAAAAAATAAAACTAAACGTATGTTTTAAATTTTTTTAATCTGGCTAGTCCCCTGAAAGCATTGAATCGGCGATTTTTTGATACTGTCGTCATGCCTATTACACACATACTTACCATCTATGTAGGTATGTATAATTGCGTCGCACGTACAAAGTAAAAAAAAGTATACGTGACAGCATGCTGTCGTAAAACGTGGGCATTGTCATCCATCACAGAGCCATAGTGTGTAAAATTGTAAGATGTTATGCAACTACTTTACTGCACAATGTTTCATGTGATGGAGTGATAGACGAACGTCTAAAAAAAGTCGTCAAATATTAGGTGAGTAAATGGTCAAACCAATAAAAAAAAGGAAGTGTAAGAAGTAGCCAACACTTTTTTCCTTCTCCTAGCGAGAAGTTAAAAGTTGACTGCGTCTTTATGTCCTTAAATTCAACGTAGCTTTAACAAAAAGTCAACTATGTATATATTTCTGAAAGCTTTATTTATTGAAAATTCTGAATATATCCGCCGTTCAACACCAGCCCCGTTCGGATTAAAAAAACTAGTAGTAGTAGTAGTAATAGTAGTAGGTAGTTATTGGGCATTTCAAATCACTTTTTTATCTCCTGTTAGTCGACAAAAAATTATTTGAAATGCCCAATAACAGATTTAAAAATCTAAACTTACCGTAACGGCAGCAGTAATCCATAGAGCACTTTATGAAACGAACGAACCAAATCACTAGTTATTTGTGAAAGTTTTATGAATGAACTTTACAAAAATTAAGGTTTCACAGTGTTGAGGCCGGTTGCTCAGGGAACGATTAAATCTCTAGACCGTTTGCCCATGGCAAATTTTTGACACCAAGAGACATTCCCTCACAACACGAAGCAAGCTTTTGCTAAAGTATTGTGGCCGATTGCTCAGGGAACGATTAAATCTCAAGGCCGATTGCTCGTGTCAAAATTTTCGCTACCAGAGACGATTGTTCCCTCACAACACGTTAAAACCTAAGTTAAAGTAAGTCACTCAATTTTCACTTTCACAAGCTATTGTCCGATCAGACCTTATTGCAAGTATGATTTCGACCGACTGAGGATCACATTGATGTCGACTTTAACGCAAAGTGCAATTGCTGAATGGACATATTATTATCGGCATAACCCGTGCAACACTCGGATGACCAAACTTAATGAGTTTTAGTATTTTATAAATATACGCTTTATGTTTTCATGTACTTAATAATCTTATATAAAATAATATATAATAAATAGAGATAAAAATAGTTTCAACCTTTGATATCATATTTAGAGCTTTTGTCGCTTATAATTATAACATCATTATCACCACAAGAGATAATTAATAAAAACTGGGCAGAATCTAGATGAGATTGAAATTATTTTGATTTAAAGTGACTACATATTCATGTTATGAGTTTCAATTTACAAAATTATATCCTAGTCTCACAAAGATTATGGTGACCCTAATACGATATTACTTAGAAAGCAGGCGGCTTATGATAGAATATCAAATGACTGCATATTGTAAATTGAATTTGATATTTTTGTTTGTGCAGTGTGCAAAGTGCAATTGCTGAATGGACATATTATTATCGGCATAACCCGTGTAACACTCGGATGACCAAACTTAATGAGTTTCAGTATTTTATAAATATACGCTTTATGTTTTCATGTACTTAATAATCTTATATAAAATAATATAAATTAAAAAGAGATAAAAATAGTTTCAACCTTTGATATCATATTTAGAGCATTTGTCGCTTATATAACATCATTATCACCAAAGGAGATAACTAATAAAAACTGAGCAGAATCTAGATTAGATTGAAATTATTTTGATTTAAAGTGACTTCATATTCATGTTATGAGTTTCAATTTACAAAATTATATACTCGTCTCACAAAGATTATGGTGACCCTAATATGATATTACTTAGCAAGCAGGCGGCTTATGATAGAATATCAAATGATTGCATATTGTGAATTGAATTTGATATTTTTGTTTGTCGCAAACGAATACGTAAGTTGCGCAAATGCATAGGTACATCCGCGAAAACTGATCAGGTGTTGTAAACATTTTGGAAAACAAATGCGTTACTCAATTTATATGTGTAAGAAACAGACTGGCTGGGGCAGAGTGTACTATAATGGACTACCATTCTGTCTATGTGGTTTCGATTCTCTTCACCCAATGCTGTTTTTGCACTCTACGAGATATTTAATTTATTCTAAGTTTTCATGAAATGTTTTTAAATATGTATAAGTATGTAACAACCAAAGTATTCTTTTAAGTACTTTCTTAGTTGAGTATATTTTTATTTTAACGGCACATACATATTTATGTTAGTTCCTAAATATCGAGTAACTTGTACCTATTTATTATACATTTATTTTTTGCTGAAGTGTTTGCCACCACTGCATTTTTGCAATACGTATAAAAGGGAAAAAATGCATAAGCTCCAATTTCAATTTATGTTGAATAATTACACGCGGTTGCCATTAAGTCCGAGTGCCGGTGCCAGTGCATACCTACCTACCTACAGCCGTCGGCACCACGACCTCAGCTTGCATCAATTGAGCTGCCCCGTCCACCAGCTCGAGTATCGCTGTTCATCAAACCTGCCTTATTATAATGTTCGTAAGTTTTTAATTATTATTTTTTTTTATAAAAACAGTCTTTGTAAATTTTTAATATCGTGCCTTTATCTCAAAAATGTATAAGTAGGTACATAATAATATAGGATATTCAAACCTAATTTTTTTTAGGTCGGATACTGAGTATTTCAAGAGAGCGCGTCAAACAAAAAGATGCTTTTCCGATTCAGAGGATGAAGTCGAAGAAAGGTAATGAAGATCTTTTTCGTTTAAAAAATATATATTATTTATAACTATTTATACATTTAATTAAGCGCCGCTGAGCGCTTATAATATATACATATTTTTTAATTTCGTTTTGCTTATATTACAGATCTCCAAAGAAAATTGGAAATAAAATCAAGGCTAAACCGAAGCGTTTAGCGCCTAGCATCCAAGATTCGGACATCGAAGTACTCGCAAGGTAAGTCTCGTTAAATTTATTATTATTTTTTACTAGAATAAAAGATACCAAGTTTCTCTATCGCGACATCACAGTAGTTTTTTGATGATTTAATCTTGCACTTGGATATTAATGGGTAGATAGTATTCTCGTAAAATCGTAAAAAAATGATATAAAAAAATTATATAATTTGTATTCTTATTACAGAAAAAAGAAAAGCTCTACCAAGCGCGCAGGAAACAAAACGTCTGCAGCCTCCAAAAGCAACGTCCTCGGCTGGCTGAACAAAGATGGTGACGATGGCGGCGAATCCGAGTCTGAAGTGATCAGAGCCTGGAAGAACTCACCGCCACTGCTGTCTTCTTACACGCGTCGCGTCGCTGACGGAGTCCTGCGCCACACTGCGCAACGTGAGGGTACTATATTCATAGAATTAAAAGTATACGAAACCAACGAAATCAAAAATATTGACCCCAAAAATAGATGGGAGAAAGCATCAGTTAATATCAAATACTGTTGTGACGAAGAGGAACTAGACTATCTAAAATCATTTATAAAGGACATAAAACACAACTTTAAGTCGGAGGGGACTTTTTTTGCAAATAAAAAAAAGTAAGGATATGATTTCTTTGGAGTCGGATTATATTTTGATAGTTTTTTCTTTGTGGAGCGCTGTTGGTTAATTTTTATTCCATTTCATTTTACTAAATACTTATGTTAGGAATTATTTCACGTAATAATGTCAAAAAACAAAATATATTGTACTGTTTGTGACGTAGGAGTCAATAATAAAGGCTTTTCAGCACATCTCAAAAGTAGTGCTCATAAAAATAATAGCGCAATTGAAATTAGTGATGGCATTCAAAAAATAAGCACTGCATTTCGTAGTCGCATAGCATCGTATAGAGTAGGGCCGGTGTCAGAGGCGAGCTCGACTCAGCCTAGTTCAGCATTTGTGCCGCCACCACACTTTTTGCATCAACTTTGCAAGTCTGTGAAAGCCCTAATCGAGGCGAGGAAGGCTGTACATAACACAATAAAAGTTAATTTTGAATTTTTCGCTGAGTTTTCACTGCCGAAAAATGATTCTATTGAAATAAAATCCTTTGCTACGGAAAATATAATAATTTACGGGAATTCAGATTTTAAAGCGTTATTCTCTCAAGCAGTTCGTACTATATGCACTAAAATTGAACAGTTTGAGCAAAAAGAGAGCGGATGGAGCTTTGTTAGAAATTTATACTTAGAAGTGAATATCAATAAGTACAATCCCTTGCGAGCTTCTAGCTTTATAGACCTACCGCGATGGTTAATTAATAAAAGAGCATGTATCAATATAAGAAACAGGGATAATTTCTGTTTTTTGTGGTCGATCATGGCGGCTTTATTTCCAGCAAAGCTGAATAGTAGCAGAACACGTTCATATCCTCATTTTGAGAACGTTTTGAATACCGAAAATATGACGTTTCCAGTTGGTTTTTCTGATATTAAAACATTTGAGATACATAACCAAGACATTAGTGTAAACGTTTATGGATTAAAAAAAACTAGTATTGTGGGTCCTCTCTATAAATCACGCTGTAAAAGAAAACATCATATTAATTTGTTGTTTATTGAGAAGGGTAATCGAAATCATTACTGTTTGATCCAAGACTTAAGTAGATTACTTAGATCACAAGTTACTAAACATCATAGCAAAATTTTTTTCTGTGAGGAATGTATGTTGTTTTTTAGAAACCAAAGTCAAACTGATGCTCATATATGCGGCGGTGTCGCTACTATTTTACCGGAAGAGGGCAGTTTTATAACATTTAAACATTACGAAAGAATGCAAGATTTACCCTTCGTTATATACGCAGATTTTGAATCACTATTAGAGCCGATTACTCATGATGACTCAGGTACCAGCAAAACTACGTGTTTGAACAGGCACACACCTGCTGCGTTCGGCTATTACGTCGTATGTTCCTACGACAGTTCATTCAATAAATACGTTTCCTATAGAGGTAAAGATTGTGTAAGTCAGTTTTTGAAAAATCTTCAAGAAGATGTAAATAAAATACATAATCTTCTGAGCAAAACTGTTCCGATGATATTCACAGAAAAAGATTTTCAAAAACACTCTACTTCAAAATTTTGTTTTCTATGTAATAATCTCTTGTTTGATGACAAGGTTAGAGATCACTGTCACTTGACAGGATTATATCGTGGGGCCGCACATTCGTATTGTAACTTGCGATTCCAACTTCCCAAGTTCATACCAGTTTTTTTTCATAATCTGTCTGGATACGATTGTCACTTGTTTATACGTGAGCTAGGTGAAATGGAAGGCGCGATAAAAGTAATTGCTAAAACTAAAGAAAACTATATTTCGTTTACAAAATTTTTTGTTGCAGACAAAAAGCAAACTGTTGTAGCTGTTCGATTTGTAGATTCCTTTAAATTTTTGGGCAGCAGTTTAGAAAAACTGGTTGCAACTTTGGATGATCTGGACTTTATGCACTTATCTCGTTTTTTTTCCCAAGAAAAACAATTGAAATTATTAAAACGTAAAGGAATTTTTCCATATAATCATATGACTAGTTGGAATTCTTACAATGAAGAAACTTTGCCTCCAATTCACTGTTTTTTTAATACTCTATGCAATGAAGTTATTTCTCAGAAAGATTATGAACATGCAATGTGTGTTTGGAAAACTTTTCACATAGTCGACATGGGTGAATATACAGACTTATATCTTAAGTCCGACGTTCTCCTTCTAGCAGATATTTTTGAAAAATTTCGTAAAACTTGTAAAACAAACTATCGTTTAGACCCTGCTTTCTATTTGACCGCTCCGAGTTTAAGTTTTGACGCAATGTTGCTCGAAACTGGAGTAAAGCTAGAACTCATCAGTGATTTGGAAATTATAAGAATGATTCAGAAAGGTATTAGAGGAGGGGTTTGCTTATGCTCTACTAGGCACGCGTGTGCTAACAACCGATACATGGTGAATTACGATAAATCTCTCCCAGATAATTATTTACTGTATATTGATTGTAATAATTTGTATGGTCATGCTATGTGTGCCAACATGCCGTGTTCAGATTTTAAACTTTTAACGGAATCAGAGTTAAAGATATTTAATGTTTTAAGCATTCCTAATGACTCTAATGATGGTTATATTTTAGAAGTAGACTTAGAGTATCCTGAATATTTGCATGATTTGCATAACGATATTCCATTTTGTCCTCAGAAGTTTATACCACCGGGCTCAAAGAATGAAAAATTAATACCATGCTTATATGATAAATTTCAGTACGTTATTCACTATGTGCATCTTAAAACTTGTATGAAACATGGGTTATTATTAAAAAAAATTCATAGAGTTATAAAATTTAAGCAAAGTCCATTTTTGAAAAAGTATATTGATTTAAATACAGAATTACGAACAAAGGCTAAATCAGCATTTGAACAAGATTTTTTTAAGCTCCTTAACAATAGCATTTTTGGAAAGACATTAGAAGATAGCGAAAAAAGAGTGAATATTAAGTTGGTCAATCACTGGAATGATTCAAATAACAAAACTAAAAAAATGAATACTGCAGAACAATTGATAGCTAGACCAAACTATCAGAGCTCAACTATATTTACAGAAAATTTTGTCGCTATTCAAATGAAACCAGAAACAATAGTACTCGATAAACCCATTTACATAGGATTTACTGTATTAGAAATATCTAAAAGCCATATGTACGACTTTCATTATTCAGTAATGAAACCATTTTATGGCCAACATTTAAAATTGTGCTATACGGACACCGATAGTTTTTTGTATTCAGTACAAACTAAAGATATTTACAGAGATTTAAAAAACCATTTCCTATCATATTTCGATACAAACAACTTTTCAGAAAATAATGTTTATGGTATACCTAGATGTAACAAAAAGGTTCCCGGATTATTTAAAGATGAGATGAGTGGGAAACCTATTATTGAGTTTGTAGGGCTCAGATCTAAACTTTACTGTATTAAAACTCAAGATGAGGAACATAAAAAAGCAAAAGGGGTAAAAAAAAATGTAATTAAGCATCTGAAATTTAGAGATTATGAACAAGTTTTTTTAAATAATTCTATTCAATCAAAGAAAAACATTTTATTTAAGTCTATTAGACATCAAATATTTACCCAAGAGTTGAACAAAGTGTCTCTTTCTTCGAATGACGACAAACGCATTCTTCTGAAAGATAAAACATCTACTCTATCTTGGGGCCATTATAATTCTCTTTTATAATTTTTTATTACTAATTAATGAAAACTTCGTAATCATTTTTTACTACTCACAGCGCTCTTACAAAGAAATAAATCGATTAGACAGTAGAAAGTTGGTTCTTACATGTGTTTAATAAGTCTTTATAAGCTGCTTAAAGTTTTAGTCAGTAAGTACTGCGCACATAATTTTTGTAATGCGCAAAAACTAGATAAGAATTAACAATCAAAGCAACGTTTATACGTGTTATGTTATTGTTTTAGAATAAGATATGAGGGATTGTTTTACTAATGTATCTATTTTTCTTCAATAAATGGTATTCATAATAATTATGTCTTGTTTTCTTTAATGACCCTTTACAAACATAGAATGGTAGAGTCACATTTTGTTTTTAACCGTAATTCTAAAGGCCCAAGTTTGAAGGCATTTTAAGACAGATCTAAACTAACTAAAAATATACTGTCTTTATCATTGCAAGCCATTAGAGAAGGATGCCAATAGTTTTAGAAAATTTAGATCTGTCTTGAAAAGCCTTCAAACTTGGGCCTTAAGTCTATATAAATAATGCTTTGTTTTATAAAAAGTTGTAAATGACTCTTAGGTCGATATGAAGTACTCAATTTTGTAGGTTTCGTCAAATTACAATTACTTAGGTGTAGGTAATGCATTCTGGCGATGTTTACATTCTTATTTTGCTGGAATGCACGTTTAAACACGTTGCATTATTCTTTGCGGCGCATTCGAGGAAGGTTGGACCGGTTCTCTTCAAAGCAGTTGTAAGTAGAATTTTATTATTAAATTGTTTACACAAACTTTTGATCTATTGATTTTAGCAATACTAAGCATATATTTGAATTTGTTTCAGAAAATGAGTGATGATACAATTTGTTTTTCACAATACGCGCAAACGTACGACGACCCCTTCCCTGACCCTGAGATATCGGCTGAAAAGAACAAATCTCCAGCTTCAAAAGGCACGTCGACCAGATCTCGATCCAGCGCATCAGGCAAGTGTAAACAGAAAAGGGAAACCTCGAATAAGCTGCATGGCAAATCGTATGTCATCACCAAAAGAGCAGACAAATGTGTTAGATTAATTAAAATTAAGGTGATAGACATAAGCGAAGACTCCAACAAAACAGATGTGGAAAGTGATCCTGACTTAAATGTGGTGCTTCAAGCGCAGTACATGGCGAAAGATCTGAATGATACGATTTTGGCGGAAACTGAGGGGATCATTCATAATATCTCAAAAAAATTGTGTGAATCGCAAAGTTTTTTCTATTAGTTAAAATAATATATATCTATGATTGTATAAAAGTAGTATTTAGTTTAGATAAGTTTCATTTATAATAAAAATGTAAATATTTAAGAGTTTTTTTTATTTATTTCTTAGCATTATTATAATTTTTAATTTGTCATTTCTAAGCTTGTAGTAATAATAACGTAATATTATACTATGATTTAAAATGTTAAATATATGTATGTAAATAAATTTAATTCTTAAACAATATGTTTTTTTTAATTCCCTATTCTATTATACCTTAGTAAAACCATTGAAAAACTAACTAATTTCTCTTTATAACGATATTCAAGGTTTATAAAAATAAAATTAAACAACGAGTTGACGTTTTGCTTATTTTTAATAATAATTATTTTTGTATACAGTTATCAAAATACCATTTTTTTATACATATAACATTTTTGAGAGCACAATATTTGCTATGGGACAAACAATTGTAATAAAATTCACTTTCACAATATGTTGTATATAATAACGAAAAATTAGGACAACCTTGATCTTCAACGTCTATCAAAAAACAGTCAACACAAAATTCCTTTAACCATTTCTGTTTTTCGAGACCCTTCATAATTATCGTTTTGTTTTTCAATAGTTGCTTAATTATTCTTTTGAATTCTCTATAGTCAATATGTCCTTCACTCCACGTAATACCTCTATTTCGTTCAGTCCATCCAACTCTTCTTTTTTCTTCGGTTGATAATTTTGCATATGGATATGGAGGTTTTATTAAAAAAACCTGAGTAAAGTTTGCGGTTGAGATTGCAAGCTCTTTTAATATAAACTGGTTTAGAGAATCTTTAAAACCTTGTATATCAACAAAAATTGTTGGATTCATGATATCTTCCGAACAATATTGGTCAAAGGTTTATATTCAACGATACAATCATTCAAAATAAGGCAATATGCTGAAGTATGATCAGGTATCTCTTTATCACTTTCTAATTCAAGACGAATATTTATTACAGGTCCGGTTTTTATATTGTCGTTTTGTCGAGAGCAATCTATTACAAACAATGGTGCTACGTCTTTAAACTCTTGAGCACTGAGCAAGCAACTAGGTCTACGTCCATAGTATGACTGTTGAAAGTTTACATATTGTTCATATATTAATGCAAAGTTATGTTTTGCAAAGTTAGTATTATAACTTTCATACGGATAATAAGTAGAATTCAAGAAAACCTTGACGTCACGTAGATCGCAGTGATCAAAATGTGACATATCTTTAGAACTATTGTTTTTTCTATCAGTTTGCAACCCTAAAATAACATATCTAGGTTTTTCAATTTGCGTTGAAGTTTTAATCGACCACGTATGTTTTGTCGTCTTAGGCAACATAGGGTACTCATAAAGATCCCAATTTCTAAAAGCTAACTGAATTGGTCGGTCTTTCTCAAGAAGCTTAAGCAAATTTATTTTTTCTTTATCTGAAACTTTGACATGAGGCACTCGCCAAATTAGTTTGTGTATATCAATGCTTTGCACTTTCTCTCCAGTAAATAGTTTCAACGCATTAAGGTCGGTATTACTTCGCAACAAAACAAGTTCATGTTTACAATTAATAATAACTTTGTTATAATCTTCTGCAAATCCGAGTATGTTCCTGAGAGGTACTGACGCAGCAAAATGTCCTCCGATATTATTTTTAGTTCCGTTTATATCCCAGCCCCACGTTTTAGATATTTTTGATTCGGCATCATTCATCGATAACAATGATTTCATGGTAGTCGTTATGCCTGCGTTTTTCACTTTATCTATTTCAACACCATTCAATTCATATCGTATATCTTGAAATAGGTACATCAGGGGGTTATTTGTGAAGTTAACGACAGATGTCAAATCAGTACTATCTTTTTTACTAACTTTGACTACAGCCTCTATATACAAAGTACTTGCACTTGGTAAAATATTAACATCTTGCTGATTAATTGGGATGCGGATTTCATCGTTACTGTTGAAACTAGTAATATACGGTTTATATGAATGAAATTCCACACTCTCTATAGAGTTGTCATATGCCGGTGTGTTTGTAATATTTAGAACATTCATTTTATTAATCCAATTGATTTTAGAAATTGCTTATTGACAGCTGACAATTTATGTTTTTTAGCTCGGGTATGTGTTAACTTTCGAACAGCTCGATTGATACTAGTCTTCTGAGTGCATACAGTTGTATATTTATTATAATCAATCATATTTTCTTAAAATGCAAGTACACCTGTATTTCTTCACCGCGCAGATTAACTAATTGGTTGTTTGTATTTAGTATCCTTATGCTTAAAGCATAGATACGTGTTCTGTTTACAGGAAAATAAATGGTGTTTTTTGGTATTTCTATTATCCTGTAACCCGGTGGTACGTTAGGAGCAAATTCGTGAATTATATGACTTGGTCTCTCGTTAATATATGAACCACTTGTAATATCACATTCGACCCTGAGCACAGCTGTAGGCAGAATGTTTACGGGAAGAGGTGACTCGTGTAATATATTACTTTTCAGAACTACTCTATTAAAGCCTAGTAAAGCTGCAATTGAATAAGGTTTATAAAAGTGAATGTCTTTGCTGCAAAATATAGAGGTCTTAAGGGTGTTATTATTACAATACAACTTAAATACGCAATTGGTCATTTTAGATTGTATATAGTCACATATATCTTGGAGCTCATAAGCTCCCTCAGGAATTTCGATAACTTTATCGTTATCATAATGAAACTTGTTGTTATTTGCTGTTATATTTGGTATAGAATTAAAAGTAGATAAATGTAAAAGAGCGCACTCGTAATCACCTTCAAGGTCCAAAGGAGGTGTATAGAGAGTTGTTAATTGAGAGCTATTTCCAGTTATGGACAGTGTGAAGGACATTGTAGAAATAACACACTTATAAAACAGTTTATTATTATATAGTATATTTATTCCAAAAATTATGTAAAAATTGTAGACATAAGTGACCGCATATAATGGTATCAAACTTTTGAAATCGAGTGTAGTTATAATATACGTTAATTTTATCTAAATATTTTAATATTTCTAATGGTGGTTTTAAATCACCAAAGCTGTCAAAATATTCACAATATTCATTTATTTTTACATAGGCTACCCAGTGAGTTCCGTTACTCTTAAAATCGTCTAAGTTAACAATAGCGCACTCTATTGCTTGTGGTTTGTTTGGTAATCTATCTCTCATGTAAACACCGCGAAAAAATGGTATATTTTTTGCGTGTTTGATAATATCAAAATTTGTAAGAGCTCGTTGAGGTAGCCTGTCAATTAGTTTTTTGAGTTTTTTATAATTAGCCCATGGCCTTTTTTGTACGGCTTAAGGTAAAGACCTTTCCCTATAGCTATAGCCTCCATGGTTTTGTTGTGACGTTCAGATTCTTGTAAATTTTGTTTTGCTGTTTTAAAGTCGTTTATAGTTTTTGCTACACCGGCTGCACCGCCAGCTAAAGCCCCAAGTGCTGATAGACCAGCAAAAATTGGTATCAAAGGTAAAATTCCTCCTGTCTTAGGTATCGGTATGATTCTCGGTAGTCGCACATGACATTTTTTAGGTATAAGTTTCTTAGCAACTTCGTAAGCATATTTAATTGCAGTTTTATTATCGTGACATTTTAATTTTTTTATATGTGATCCTATTTTGGATACAACTGTCTTAAATTTCTTCATTCCTGAGCCTGTTTTAAGTTTAGCTTTCATTACTTTGCTGACCAACCATGACGCTAATTTTTCACCTTTTCCAGCGTCTTTGGAATCTAATCGATTTTTAGCCATGTTCAATAGCTCTAAATCTGCTTTATGACGATCAGTTAAATTATTATAATTAGAGTATGCGATATCGTGGTATTTGCAAGCTTCGTCCAGCTTATTGATTCCTTTGTCACCTCTCAATAATCTTTCTTTTAATTTAGTACCTGGTCCACAGTAGTTATATCCTGGCAAATGAAGCTCAAACGGTAAATTATTTATTAAATTGTTAACAAGTCCTCCGCCTTGCATTTCTTGATATATAATGATTACAACATATTATAGATATTGTTTATATTACAATAGAACTTCTATCCACCCAACTGTTTTCATGATCAGGAAGGCCCAACCATTTCACAAAAAGTTTGTTTCCTTTTGTTTTTATAATTTTTTCAATCAAATAAATACTGGGATACTTTGTCTTTTGCAACTCTTCTTGGTAAAATGAACCCAATATATCTTGTTTTCTTTGATCTTGTATATGATATGTAACTGGATTTGTATTATTAACAGTTTTAATAGTAAATATTTCCGTTGACCAATTAGGTGTATATCCTTTTGCGAAACTACTTTTATATTTACTTATTCGAACACTGTCACCTTCTCTAAATAACTTCTTAGTTGATTTTACTCTTTTTTCCTGAAATTTTCTTATGTTTTTTTTCACGAGTGGTTCGTTTTGCACATTAATATCGATGGGTTTAAATTTAGTCACGCGATGTTTACTGTTATTATAAGCAACCAAAACGTTTTCTAAACATTTGCCTATCCACTTATAGGTGCCATTATAACTAAAACATTTGTATAATTTATTCTTTAATGTTCTAATTAATCTTTCTACTATGGACGCCTTTTTAGTTGAATATGATGAATAATGATTGATTTTTAATAAATGCATTTGTTTCTGAAACATGTCGTTATAAAATTCTGTTCCCATATCAGTTTGCAAATTTCGAGGTCTGTGACCATTATTTTTAATAATATGATTAAATGCATCAATGACTTCTTTTTTTGTTTTGGTTTTCAATGGGTGCGCCCATGCATATTTCGTAAAACAATCCATGACAACTAAAATAAAAGTAAATCCATTGTTGTATTTTTGTAGAGACTTAAAATCAATGAGGTCAGCTTGCCACAAGTCGTCTATTCCTTTTAGTATAACAGAACGTCGGTGAAAATTTCTGCGTGCTGATCGATGAATTTCATTTACTACTAGCTCTTTGGACATTTTGTGGTTTCTTTAGTAATTTGTCGACATACTCCTTAGTGCAATACTTTGTTTCAAACTGTGTAAAATGGTTTTGTACATCTGCTTTTAAAGAATTTACAAAAGCCGTGATTTCATCAGCAATCTTGCTATCAACGTATTTCTTACTCGCGGCGTCGTCGGGTTTCACAGGAATTTTAATTCCGGTTAATCGGGACGATAATTGCAAATCAAAATCTCCCGTTTTAGTTTTAACTAAATAATTTTCTGAGTTATCCAGTAATTCAGATAAACGTAATCTTCTATGGACATGATGGCCAAATTTATCAATATTCATTTTTTATAATTCGACCTCCTTCGTTTGAACTCAAAATCTTGAATAAAACAAACATTAAAATGGTTACTAATTTATAATACCATTTTCACGTAGTTCTTCAATAATTGATATGATTTCATTGTCAAGACCAGTGTTGCCTGCATCTCTAGAGGCTATAAGCAATTTTAGCCTTTCTACAAGTTCATTAGGATCATCCCAGTAAATATAATCTGTATTCTTTTTAAATTTCTTCTTAAGTATTAACCCATTCCCTTCTGCAAAATCATCAAGATTGCTAGTCGATGATGACATAGAAGATGTGGAAGGTTTACGATGCTTAAAAAGAGGTTTGATTATTTGTAAATACTTTCGTCCCTTATTAGACTTTATCGGTTTGTTAGAGTCAAAATCTCTTCGATGAGCATTCGTTTCCTTTAATATAGCTTTGTAGTTTTGACTGTCCTCCTTTGTTATTAAATTTGGATCAGGCATCTTTTTAAATAATAGTTCCCAAAGTCCTAGTGTTTTGTTATAACTATGTCCGCCTATAGATATTGTATCATCATTTACGATAACACGTGACGAACCCATCATTAGTTTACCCCGTTCGCTTCTAACTCCAAACGGAACATCTTCAAACACTTCTGAAGAAAGTGACCAAGATGAGAAATCTTCAGGAGCACTCGATGTAGAATTTGCTGATGTAAACGAACTATTACTGACGTTTATTTTCTCAGTTTTATTATCTACGTCATCTGCGTCAATTTCATCATCAGAGGAATCTATTTCGGAAACGGTACCAAAATTATTTTTAATAGTTTGGTTACCACTGTTTGATGATGATGGAGAAATGAACTCGTCTTTCATTACAGATGATTCACCTACTGCATTAAATTTAGTTTTCGAAGGTTCGAAATGCTTCGTGTCTCTGATTATAGCGTTTAGTGGATCCGTTATAGGTTTAAAAACAGTTCCTAAAATGTTATCATTATATGATTCCATAGAACGCATGTCCTTTATTTTCTTTTTAACAGCTTCTGCAACTTGAACTACTTTCGCCTTTAATTCTGTTTCCATTTTAATTTTACGTTATATGTCTAACAATATAAAAATTACAATGAAACTATTTAATAATAGAAACCTTTTTTATATATAATTGTTAGTCAAATTTGACAAATGTATCGAACTTCATTCTGTAACAACCATTATTTTTTGGACAATCTTTATTTATAATCAAATAGTTGTAAGGTTCTCCCCATATTTTAGAACACATTTCTCGAAATTCTGTCCATGTCATATCTGTATTAACATGTTCATCATATACATGACGTAAATTTATATCGTCCTGCTTAAATAATATTAGAAGGTTTGCATTATCTCTGACGAGTTGTTTTGGAATTTTGCTGTACGTTTGATTTAAATAAAAACAATCTATATTTTTATGTCTTCCCATAGCAAAATAATCCCTCATATTTGATTGATTTTCACAAGCAACATCATCAAATATTATTACTGAATTTGATTTTGCTTCATGTGGACTCAATATATGTTCCCCAGCACTATATTTTGCAAAAGATACACCAGGTACTAAACTCAACACCTTCTCTAAAAATATATATTTAGGTTGGTACAATGTTTTAGAATACACATATACGTTTCTAAAACGTAAACCACTCTCATGTAATAAAAGACCTATTACAACATTCGTTTTTCCGCAATTTGATGGTCCACAAACTATACATCTGATTGTGTTAGGTAAAAGACTCCCATGACGGCTTACAGGTGTCTCTGCTTCCGGAAATATCTTGTCCAAATGTAACTTTTGAGATTGCTTTACAAATTTCATTGTAAGAGTAGTATTTACCAAGAATGTTTTTAACATAATGATATAAATTTTTAACTTTTTCTTATATATATATACACAGCATTCTAACCACTTAATATACTATTGTATTTTATGTTGTGACAGAGCTATCGCCTTTATGTGTCGTAAGTTTGGTATGAGCAAACGACCAATTTTGGTATTAGCAATAGATTCCTTAAATTTTTTCCAATACGTTATGTGCTCTATGGATTACTGCACGTTACGGTAAGTTTTTAAATCTGTTATTGGGCATTTCAAATAATTTTTTGTCGACTAACAGGAGATAAAAAAGTGATTTGAAATGCCCAATAACTACCTACTAGTTCGAACATATATTGAGTCCACATGAAGCAAAATCAAATTCAGTAATAATATTTGATGATGTTGCTTGTGAAAATCAATCAAATATGAGGGATTATTTTGCTATGGGAAGACATAAAAATATAGATTGTTTTTATTTAAATCAAACGTACAGCAAAATTCCAAAACAACTCGTCAGAGATAATGCAAACCTTCTAATATTATTTAAGCAGGACGATATAAATTTACGTCATGTATATGATGAACATGTTAATACAGATATGACATGGACAGAATTTCGAGAAATGTGTTCTAAAATATGGGGAGAACCTTACAACTATTTGATTATAAATAAAGATTGTCCAAAAAATAATGGTTGTTACAGAATGAAGTTCGATACATTTGTCAAATTTGACTAACAATTATATATAAAAAAGGTTTCTATTATTAAATAGTTTCATTGTAATTTTTATATTGTTAGACATATAACGTAAAATTAAAATGGAAACAGAATTAAAGGCGAAAGTAGTTCAAGTTGCAGAAGCTGTTAAAAAGAAAATAAAGGACATGCGTTCTATGGAATCATATAATGATAACATTTTAGGAACTGTTTTTAAACCTATAACGGATCCACTAAACACTATAATCAGAGACACGAAGCATTTCGAACCTTCGAAAACTAAATTTAATGCAGTAGATGAATCATCTGTAATGAAAGACGAGTTCATTTCTCCATCATCATCAAACAGTGGTAACCAAACTATTAAAAATAATTTTGGTACCGTTTCCGAAATAGATTCCTCTGATGATGAAATTGACGCAGATGACGTAGATAATAAAACTGAGAAAATAAACGTCAGTAATAGTTCGTTTACATCAGCAAATTCTACATCGAGTGCTCCTGAAGATTTCTCATCTTGGTCACTTTCTTCAGAAGTGTTTGAAGATGTTCCGTTTGGAGTTAGAAGCGAACGGGGTAAACTAATGATGGGTTCGTCACGTGTTATCGTAAATGATGATACAATATCTATAGGCGGACATAGTTATAACAAAACACTAGGACTTTGGGAACTATTATTTAAAAAGATGCCTGATCCAAATTTAATAACAAAGGAGGACAGTCAAAACTACAAAGCTATATTAAAGGAAACGAATGCTCATCGAAGAGATTTTGACTCTAACAAACCGATAAAGTCTAATAAGGGACGAAAGTATTTACAAATAATCAAACCTCTTTTTAAGCATCGTAAACCTTCCACATCTTCTATGTCATCATCGACTAGCAATCTTGATGATTTTGCAGAAGGGAATGGGTTAATACTTAAGAAGAAATTTAAAAAGAATACAGATTATATTTACTGGGATGATCCTAATGAACTTGTAGACAGGCTAAAATTGCTTATAGCCTCTAGAGATGCAGGCAACACTGGTCTTGACAATGAAATCATATCAATTATTGAAGAACTACGTGAAAATGGTATTATAAATTAGTAACCATTTTAATGTTTGTTTTATTCAAGATTTTGAGTTCAAACGAAGGAGGTCGAATTATAAAAAATGAATATTGATAAATTTGGCCATCATGTCCATAGAAGATTACGTTTATCTGAATTACTGGATAACTCAGAAAATTATTTAGTTAAAACTAAAACGGGAGATTTTGATTTGCAATTATCGTCCCGATTAACCGGAATTAAAATTCCTGTGAAACCCGACGACGCCGCGAGTAAGAAATACGTTGATAGCAAGATTGCTGATGAAATCACGGCTTTTGTAAATTCTTTAAAAGCAGATGTACAAAACCATTTTACACAGTTTGAAACAAAGTATTGCACTAAGGAGTATGTCGACAAATTACTAAAGAAACCACAAAATGTCCAAAGAGCTAGTAGTAAATGAAATTCATCGATCAGCACGCAGAAATTTTCACCGACGTTCTGTTATACTAAAAGGAATAGACGACTTGTGGCAAGCTGACCTCATTGATTTTAAGTCTCTACAAAAATACAACAATGGATTTACTTTTATTTTAGTTGTCATGGATTGTTTTACGAAATATGCATGGGCGCACCCATTGAAAACCAAAACAAAAAAAGAAGTCATTGATGCATTTAATCATATTATTAAAAATAATGGTCACAGACCTCGAAATTTGCAAACTGATATGGGAACAGAATTTTATAACGACATGTTTCAGAAACAAATGCATTTATTAAAAATCAATCATTATTCATCATATTCAACTAAAAAGGCGTCCATAGTAGAAAGATTAATTAGAACATTAAAGAATAAATTATACAAATGTTTTAGTTATAATGGCACCTATAAGTGGATAGGCAAATGTTTAGAAAACGTTTTGGTTGCTTATAATAACAGTAAACATCGCGTGACTAAATTTAAACCCATCGATATTAATGTGCAAAACGAACCACTCGTGAAAAAAAACATAAGAAAATTTCAGGAAAAAAGAGTAAAATCAACTAAGAAGTTATTTAGAGAAGGTGACAGTGTTCGAATAAGTAAATATAAAAGTAGTTTCGCAAAAGGATATACACCTAATTGGTCAACGGAAATATTTACTATTAAAACTGTTAATAATACAAATCCAGTTACATATCATATACAAGATCAAAGAAAACAAGATATATTGGGTTCATTTTACCAAGAAGAGTTGCAAAAGACAAAGTATCCCAATATTTATTTGATTGAAAAAATTATAAAAACAAAAGGAAACAAACTTTTTGTGAAATGGTTGGGCCTTCCTGATCATGAAAACAGTTGGGTGGATAGAAGTTCTATTGTAATATAAACAATATCTATAATATGTTGTAATCATTATATATCAAGAAATGCAAGGCGGAGGACTTGTTAACAATTTAATAAATAATTTACCGTTTGAGCTTCATTTGCCAGGATATAACTACTGTGGACCAGGTACTAAATTAAAAGAAAGATTATTGAGAGGTGACAAAGGAATCAATAAGCTGGACGAAGCTTGCAAATACCACGATATCGCATACTCTAATTATAATAATTTAACTGATCGTCATAAAGCAGATTTAGAGCTATTGAACATGGCTAAAAATCGATTAGATTCCAAAGACGCTGGAAAAGGTGAAAAATTAGCGTCATGGTTGGTCAGCAAAGTAATGAAAGCTAAACTTAAAACAGGCTCAGGAATGAAGAAATTTAAGACAGTTGTATCCAAAATAGGATCACATATAAAAAAATTAAAATGTCACGATAATAAAACTGCAATTAAATATGCTTACGAAGTTGCTAAGAAACTTATACCTAAAAAATGTCATGTGCGACTACCGAGAATCATACCGATACCTAAGACAGGAGGAATTTTACCTTTGATACCAATTTTTGCTGGTCTATCAGCACTTGGGGCTTTAGCTGGCGGTGCAGCCGGTGTAGCAAAAACTATAAACGACTTTAAAACAGCAAAACAAAATTTACAAGAATCTGAACGTCACAACAAAACCATGGAGGCTATAGCTATAGGGAAAGGTCTTTACCTTAAGCCGTACAAAAAAGGCCATGGGCTAATTATAAAAAACTCAAAAAACTAATTGACAGGCTACCTCAACGAGCTCTTACAAATTTTGATATTATCAAACACGCAAAAAATATACCATTTTTTCGCGGTGTTTACATGAGAGATAGATTACCAAACAAACCACAAGCAATAGAGTGCGCTATTGTTAACTTAGACGATTTTAAGAGTAACGGAACTCACTGGGTAGCCTATGTAAAAATAAATGAATATTGTGAATATTTTGACAGCTTTGGTGATTTAAAACCACCATTAGAAATATTAAAATATTTAGATAAAATTAACGTATATTATAACTACACTCGATTTCAAAAGTTTGATACCATTATATGCGGTCACTTATGTCTACAATTTTTACATAATTTTTGGAATAAATATACTATATAATAATAAACTGTTTTATAAGTGTGTTATTTCTACAATGTCCTTCACACTGTCCATAACTGGAAATAGCTCTCAATTAACAACTCTCTATACACCTCCTTTGGACCTTGAAGGTGATTACGAGTGCGCTCTTTTACATTTATCTACTTTTAATTCTATACCAAATATAACAGCAAATAACAACAAGTTTCATTATGATAACGATAAAGTTATCGAAATTCCTGAGGGAGCTTATGAGCTCCAAGATATATGTGACTATATACAATCTAAAATGACCAATTGCGTATTTAAGTTGTATTGTAATAATAACACCCTTAAGACCTCTATATTTTGCAGCAAAGACATTCACTTTTATAAACCTTATTCAATTGCAGCTTTACTAGGCTTTAATAGAGTAGTTCTGAAAAGTAATATATTACACGAGTCACCTCTTCCCGTAAACATTCTGCCTACAGCTGTGCTCAGGGTCGAATGTGATATTACAAGTGGTTCATATATTAACGAGAGACCAAGTCATATAATTCACGAATTTGCTCCTAACGTACCACCGGGTTACAGGATAATAGAAATACCAAAAAACACCATTTATTTTCCTGTAAACAGAACACGTATCTATGCTTTAAGCATAAGGATACTAAATACAAACAACCAATTAGTTAATCTGCGCGGTGAAGAAATACAGGTGTACTTGCATTTTAAGAAAATATGATTGATTATAATAAATATACAACTGTATGCACTCAGAAGACTAGTATCAATCGAGCTGTTCGAAAGTTAACACATACCCGAGCTAAAAAACATAAATTGTCAGCTGTCAATAAGCAATTTCTAAAATCAATTGGATTAATAAAATGAATGTTCTAAATATTACAAACACACCGGCATATGACAACTCTATAGAGAGTGTGGAATTTCATTCATATAAACCGTATATTACTAGTTTCAACAGTAACGATGAAATCCGCATCCCAATTAATCAGCAAGATGTTAATATTTTACCAAGTGCAAGTACTTTGTATATAGAGGCTGTAGTCAAAGTTAGTAAAAAAGATAGTACTGATTTGACATCTGTCGTTAACTTCACAAATAACCCCCTGATGTACCTATTTCAAGATATACGATATGAATTGAATGGTGTTGAAATAGATAAAGTGAAAAACGCAGGCATAACGACTACCATGAAATCATTGTTATCGATGAATGATGCCGAATCAAAAATATCTAAAACGTGGGGCTGGGATATAAACGGAACTAAAAATAATATCGGAGGACATTTTGCTGCGTCAGTACCTCTCAGGAACATACTCGGATTTGCAGAAGATTATAACAAAGTTATTATTAATTGTAAACATGAACTTGTTTTGTTGCGAAGTAATACCGACCTTAATGCGTTGAAACTATTTACTGGAGAGAAAGTGCAAAGCATTGATATACACAAACTAATTTGGCGAGTGCCTCATGTCAAAGTTTCAGATAAAGAAAAAATAAATTTGCTTAAGCTTCTTGAGAAAGACCGACCAATTCAGTTAGCTTTTAGAAATTGGGATCTTTATGAGTACCCTATGTTGCCTAAGACGACAAAACATACGTGGTCGATTAAAACTTCAACGCAAATTGAAAAACCTAGATATGTTATTTTAGGGTTGCAAACTGATAGAAAAAACAATGGTTCTAAAGATATGTCACATTTTGATCACTGCGATCTACGTGACGTCAAGGTTTTCTTGAATTCTACTTATTATCCGTATGAAAGTTATAATACTAACTTTGCCAAACATAACTTTGCATTAATATATGAACAATATGTAAACTTTCAACAGTCATACTATGGACGTAGACCTAGTTGCTTGCTCAGTGCTCAAGAGTTTAAAGACGTAGCACCATTGTTTGTAATAGATTGCTCTCGACAAAACGACAATATAAAAACCGGACCTGTAATAAATATTCGTCTTGAATTAGAAAGTGATAAAGAGATACCTGATCATACTTCAGCATATTGCCTTATTTTAAATGATTGTATCGTTGAATATAAACCTTTGACCAATATTGTTCGGAAGATATCATGAATCCAACAATTTTTGTTGATATACAAGGTTTTAAAGATTCTCTAAACCAGTTTATATTAAAAGAGCTTGCAATCTCAACCGCAAACTTTACTCAGGTTTTTTTAATAAAACCTCCATATCCATATGCAAAATTATCAACCGAAGAAAAAAGAAGAGTTGGATGGACTGAACGAAATAGAGGTATTACGTGGAGTGAAGGACATATTGACTATAGAGAATTCAAAAGAATAATTAAGCAACTATTGAAAAACAAAACGATAATTATGAAGGGTCTGGAAAAACAGAAATGGTTAAAGGAATTTTGTGTTGACTGTTTTTTGATAGACGTTGAAGATCAAGGTTGTCCTAATTTTTCGTTATTATATACAACATATTGTGAAAGTGAATTTTATTACAATTGTTTGTCCCATAGCAAATATTGTGCTCTCAAAAATGTTATATGTATAAAAAAATGGTATTTTGATAACTGTATACAAAAATAATTATTATTAAAAATAAGCAAAACGTCAACTCGTTGTTTAATTTTATTTTTATAAACCTTGAATATCGTTATAAAGAGAAATTAGTTAGTTTTTCAATGGTTTTACTAAGGTATAATAGAATAGGGAATTAAAAAAAACATATTGTTTAAGAATTAAATTTATTTACATACATATATTTAACATTTTAAATCATAGTATAATATTACGTTATTATTACTACAAGCTTAGAAATGACAAATTAAAAATTATAATAATGCTAAGAAATAAATAAAAAAAACTCTTAAATATTTACATTTTTATTATAAATGAAACTTATCTAAACTAAATACTACTTTTATACAATCATAGATATATATTATTTTAACTAATAGAAAAAACTTTGCGATTCACACAATTTTTTTGAGATATTATGAATGATCCCCTCAGTTTCCGCCAAAATCGTATCATTCAGATCTTTCGCCATGTACTGCGCTTGAAGCACCACATTTAAGTCAGGATCACTTTCCACATCTGTTTTGTTGGAGTCTTCGCTTATGTCTATCACCTTAATTTTAATTAATCTAACACATTTGTCTGCTCTTTTGGTGATGACATACGATTTGCCATGCAGCTTATTCGAGGTTTCCCTTTTCTGTTTACACTTGCCTGATGCGCTGGATCGAGATCTGGTCGACGTGCCTTTTGAAGCTGGAGATTTGTTCTTTTCAGCCGATATCTCAGAGTCAGGGAAGGGGTCGTCGTACGTTTGCGCGTATTGTGAAAAACAAATTGTATCATCACTCATTTTCTGAAACAAATTCAAATATATGCTTAGTATTGCTAAAATCAATAGATCAAAAGTTTGTGTAAACAATTTAATAATAAAATTCTACTTACAACTGCTTTGAAGAGAACCGGTCCAACCTTCCTCGAATGCGCCGCAAAGAATAATGCAACGTGTTTAAACGTGCATTCCAGCAAAATAAGAATGTAAACATCGCCAGAATGCATTACCTACACCTAAGTAATTGTAATTTGACGAAACCTACAAAATTGAGTACTTCATATCGACCTAAGAGTCATTTACAACTTTTTATAAAACAAAGCATTATATAAATAGACTTAAGGCCCAAGTTTGAAGGCTTTTCAAGACAGATCTAAATTTTCTAAAACTATTGGCATCCTTCTCTAATGGCTTGCAATGATAAAGACAGTATATTTTTAGTTAGTTTAGATCTGTCTTAAAATGCCTTCAAACTTGGGCCTTTAGAATTACGGTTAAAAACAAAATGTGACTCTACCTTTCTATGTTTGTAAAGGGTCATTAAAGAAAACAAGACATAATTATTATGAATACCATTTATTGAAGAAAAACAGATACATTAGTAAAACAATCCCTCATATCTTATTCTAAAACAATAACATAACACGTATAAACGTTGCTTTGATTGTTAATTCTTATCTAGTTTTTGCGCATTACAAAAATTATGTGCGCAGTACTTACTGACTAAAACTTTAAGCAGCTTATAAAGACTTATTAAACACATGTAAGAACCAACTTTCTACTGTCTAATCGATTTATTTCTTTGTAAGAGCGCTGTGAGTAGTAAAAAATGATTACGAAGTTTTCATTAATTAGTAATAAAAAATTATAAAAGAGAATTATAATGGCCCCAAGATAGAGTAGATGTTTTATCTTTCAGAAGAATGCGTTTGTCGTCATTCGAAGAAAGAGACACTTTGTTCAACTCTTGGGTAAATATTTGATGTCTAATAGACTTAAATAAAATGTTTTTCTTTGATTGAATAGAATTATTTAAAAAAACTTGTTCATAATCTCTAAATTTCAGATGCTTAATTACATTTTTTTTTACCCCTTTTGCTTTTTTATGTTCCTCATCTTGAGTTTTAATACAGTAAAGTTTAGATCTGAGCCCTACAAACTCAATAATAGGTTTCCCACTCATCTCATCTTTAAATAATCCGGGAACCTTTTTGTTACATCTA
This sequence comes from Alcis repandata, assembly GCA_949125135.1. Taxonomy (NCBI): domain Eukaryota; kingdom Metazoa; phylum Arthropoda; class Insecta; order Lepidoptera; family Geometridae; genus Alcis; species Alcis repandata. The sequence continues at coordinate 12,858,015 of OX421225.1, forward strand.
GGTATACCATAAACATTATTTTCTGAAAAGTTGTTTGTATCGAAATATGATAGGAAATGGTTTTTTAAATCTCTGTAAATATCTTTAGTTTGTACTGAATACAAAAAACTATCGGTGTCCGTATAGCACAATTTTAAATGTTGGCCATAAAATGGTTTCATTACTGAATAATGAAAGTCGTACATATGGCTTTTAGATATTTCTAATACAGTAAATCCTATGTAAATGGGTTTATCGAGTACTATTGTTTCTGGTTTCATTTGAATAGCGACAAAATTTTCTGTAAATATAGTTGAGCTCTGATAGTTTGGTCTAGCTATCAATTGTTCTGCAGTATTCATTTTTTTAGTTTTGTTATTTGAATCATTCCAGTGATTGACCAACTTAATATTCACTCTTTTTTCGCTATCTTCTAATGTCTTTCCAAAAATGCTATTGTTAAGGAGCTTAAAAAAATCTTGTTCAAATGCTGATTTAGCCTTTGTTCGTAATTCTGTATTTAAATCAATATACTTTTTCAAAAATGGACTTTGCTTAAATTTTATAACTCTATGAATTTTTTTTAATAATAACCCATGTTTCATACAAGTTTTAAGATGCACATAGTGAATAACGTACTGAAATTTATCATATAAGCATGGTATTAATTTTTCATTCTTTGAGCCCGGTGGTATAAACTTCTGAGGACAAAATGGAATATCGTTATGCAAATCATGCAAATATTCAGGATACTCTAAGTCTACTTCTAAAATATAACCATCATTAGAGTCATTAGGAATGCTTAAAACATTAAATATCTTTAACTCTGATTCCGTTAAAAGTTTAAAATCTGAACACGGCATGTTGGCACACATAGCATGACCATACAAATTATTACAATCAATATACAGTAAATAATTATCTGGGAGAGATTTATCGTAATTCACCATGTATCGGTTGTTAGCACACGCGTGCCTAGTAGAGCATAAGCAAACCCCTCCTCTAATACCTTTCTGAATCATTCTTATAATTTCCAAATCACTGATAAGTTCTAGCTTTACTCCAGTTTCGAGCAACATTGCGTCAAAACTTAAACTCGGAGCGGTCAAATAGAAAGCAGGGTCTAAACGATAGTTTGTTTTACAAGTTTTACGAAATTTTTCAAAAATATCTGCTAGAAGGAGAACGTCGGACTTAAGATATAAGTCTGTATATTCACCCATGTCGACTATGTGAAAAGTTTTCCAAACACACATTGCATGTTCATAATCTTTCTGAGAAATAACTTCATTGCATAGAGTATTAAAAAAACAGTGAATTGGAGGCAAAGTTTCTTCATTGTAAGAATTCCAACTAGTCATATGATTATATGGAAAAATTCCTTTACGTTTTAATAATTTCAATTGTTTTTCTTGGGAAAAAAAACGAGATAAGTGCATAAAGTCCAGATCATCCAAAGTTGCAACCAGTTTTTCTAAACTGCTGCCCAAAAATTTAAAGGAATCTACAAATCGAACAGCTACAACAGTTTGCTTTTTGTCTGCAACAAAAAATTTTGTAAACGAAATATAGTTTTCTTTAGTTTTAGCAATTACTTTTATCGCGCCTTCCATTTCACCTAGCTCACGTATAAACAAGTGACAATCGTATCCAGACAGATTATGAAAAAAAACTGGTATGAACTTGGGAAGTTGGAATCGCAAGTTACAATACGAATGTGCGGCCCCACGATATAATCCTGTCAAGTGACAGTGATCTCTAACCTTGTCATCAAACAAGAGATTATTACATAGAAAACAAAATTTTGAAGTAGAGTGTTTTTGAAAATCTTTTTCTGTGAATATCATCGGAACAGTTTTGCTCAGAAGATTATGTATTTTATTTACATCTTCTTGAAGATTTTTCAAAAACTGACTTACACAATCTTTACCTCTATAGGAAACGTATTTATTGAATGAACTGTCGTAGGAACATACGACGTAATAGCCGAACGCAGCAGGTGTGTGCCTGTTCAAACACGTAGTTTTGCTGGTACCTGAGTCATCATGAGTAATCGGCTCTAATAGTGATTCAAAATCTGCGTATATAACGAAGGGTAAATCTTGCATTCTTTCGTAATGTTTAAATGTTATAAAACTGCCCTCTTCCGGTAAAATAGTAGCGACACCGCCGCATATATGAGCATCAGTTTGACTTTGGTTTCTAAAAAACAACATACATTCCTCACAGAAAAAAATTTTGCTATGATGTTTAGTAACTTGTGATCTAAGTAATCTACTTAAGTCTTGGATCAAACAGTAATGATTTCGATTACCCTTCTCAATAAACAACAAATTAATATGATGTTTTCTTTTACAGCGTGATTTATAGAGAGGACCCACAATACTAGTTTTTTTTAATCCATAAACGTTTACACTAATGTCTTGGTTATGTATCTCAAATGTTTTAATATCAGAAAAACCAACTGGAAACGTCATATTTTCGGTATTCAAAACGTTCTCAAAATGAGGATATGAACGTGTTCTGCTACTATTCAGCTTTGCTGGAAATAAAGCCGCCATGATCGACCACAAAAAACAGAAATTATCCCTGTTTCTTATATTGATACATGCTCTTTTATTAATTAACCATCGCGGTAGGTCTATAAAGCTAGAAGCTCGCAAGGGATTGTACTTATTGATATTCACTTCTAAGTATAAATTTCTAACAAAGCTCCATCCGCTCTCTTTTTGCTCAAACTGTTCAATTTTAGTGCATATAGTACGAACTGCTTGAGAGAATAACGCTCTAAAATCTGAATTCCCGTAAATTATTATATTTTCCGTAGCAAAGGATTTTATTTCAATAGAATCATTTTTCGGCAGTGAAAACTCAGCGAAAAATTCAAAATTAACTTTTATTGTGTTATGTACAGCCTTCCTCGCCTCGATTAGGGCTTTCACAGACTTGCAAAGTTGATGCAAAAAGTGTGGTGGCGGCACAAATGCTGAACTAGGCTGAGTCGAGCTCGCCTCTGACACCGGCCCTACTCTATACGATGCTATGCGACTACGAAATGCAGTGCTTATTTTTTGAATGCCATCACTAATTTCAATTGCACTATTATTTTTATGAGCACTACTTTTGAGATGTGCTGAAAAGCCTTTATTATTGACTCCTACGTCACAAACAGTACAATATATTTTGTTTTTTGACATTATTACGTGAAATAATTCCTAACATAAGTATTTAGTAAAATGAAATGGAATAAAAATTAACCAACAGCGCTCCACAAAGAAAAAACTATCAAAATATAATCCGACTCCAAAGAATCCTTACTTTTTTTTATTTGCAAAAAAAGTCCCCTCCGACTTAAAGTTGTGTTTTATGTCCTTTATAAATGATTTTAGATAGTCTAGTTCCTCTTCGTCACAACAGTATTTGATATTAACTGATGCTTTCTCCCATCTATTTTTGGGGTCAATATTTTTGATTTCGTTGGTTTCGTATACTTTTAATTCTATGAATATAGTACCCTCACGTTGCGCAGTGTGGCGCAGGACTCCGTCAGCGACGCGACGCGTGTAAGAAGACAGCAGTGGCGGTGAGTTCTTCCAGGCTCTGATCACTTCAGACTCGGATTCGCCGCCATCGTCACCATCTTTGTTCAGCCAGCCGAGGACGTTGCTTTTGGAGGCTGCAGACGTTTTGTTTCCTGCGCGCTTGGTAGAGCTTTTCTTTTTTCTGTAATAAGAATACAAATTATATAATTTTTTTATATCATTTTTTTACGATTTTACGAGAATACTATCTACCCATTAATATCCAAGTGCAAGATTAAATCATCAAAAAACTACTGTGATGTCGCGATAGAGAAACTTGGTATCTTTTATTCTAGTAAAAAATAATAATAAATTTAACAAGACTTACCTTGCGAGTACTTCGATGTCCGAATCTTGGATGCTAGGCGCTAAACGCTTCGGTTTAGCCTTGATTTTATTTCCAATTTTCTTTGGAGATCTGTAATATAAGCAAAACGAAATTAAAAAATATGTATATATTATAAGCGCTCAGCGGCGCTTAATTAAATGTATAAATAGTTATAAATAATATATATTTTTTAAACGAAAAAGATCTTCATTACCTTTCTTCGACTTCATCCTCTGAATCGGAAAAGCATCTTTTTGTTTGACGCGCTCTCTTGAAATACTCAGTATCCGACCTAAAAAAAATTAGGTTTGAATATCCTATATTATTATGTACCTACTTATACATTTTTGAGATAAAGGCACGATATTAAAAATTTACAAAGACTGTTTTTATAAAAAAAAAAATAATTAAAAACTTACGAACATTATAATAAGGCAGGTTTGATGAACAGCGATACTCGAGCTGGTGGACGGGGCAGCTCAATTGATGCAAGCTGAGGTCGTGGTGCCGACGGCTGTAGGTAGGTAGGTATGCACTGGCACCGGCACTCGGACTTAATGGCAACCGCGTGTAATTATTCAACATAAATTGAAATTGGAGCTTATGCATTTTTTCCCTTTTATACGTATTGCAAAAATGCAGTGGTGGCAAACACTTCAGCAAAAAATAAATGTATAATAAATAGGTACAAGTTACTCGATATTTAGGAACTAACATAAATATGTATGTGCCGTTAAAATAAAAATATACTCAACTAAGAAAGTACTTAAAAGAATACTTTGGTTGTTACATACTTATACATATTTAAAAACATTTCATGAAAACTTAGAATAAATTAAATATCTCGTAGAGTGCAAAAACAGCATTGGGTGAAGAGAATCGAAACCACATAGACAGAATGGTAGTCCATTATAGTACACTCTGCCCCAGCCAGTCTGTTTCTTACACATATAAATTGAGTAACGCATTTGTTTTCCAAAATGTTTAAAACACCTGATCAGTTTTCGCGGATGTACCTATGCATTTGCGCAACTTACGTATTCGTTTGCGACAAACAAAAATATCAAATTCAATTCACAATATGCAATCATTTGATATTCTATCATAAGCCGCCTGCTTGCTAAGTAATATCATATTAGGGTCACCATATTCTTTGTGAGACGAGTATATAATTTTGTAAATTGAAACTCATAACATGAATATGAAGTCACTTTAAATCAAAATAATTTCAATCTAATCTAGATTCTGCCCAGTTTTTATTAGTTATCTCCTTTGGTGATAATGATGTTATATAAGCGACAAATGCTCTAAATATGATATCAAAGGTTGAAACTATTTTTATCTCTTTTTAATTTATATTATTTTATATAAGATTATTAAGTACATGAAAACATAAAGCGTATATTTATAAAATACTGAAACTCATTAAGTATGGTCATCCGAGTGTTACACGGGTTATGCCGATAATAATATGTCCATTCAGCAATTGCACTTTGCACACTGCACAAACAAAAATATCAAATTCAATTTACAATATGCAGTCATTTGATATTCTATCATAAGCCGCCTGCTTTCTAAGTAATATCGTATTAGGGTCACCATATTCTTTGTGAGACGAGTATATAATTTTGTAAATTGAAACTCATAACATGAATATGTAGTCACTTTAAATCAAAATAATTTCAATCTCATCTAGATTCTGCCCAGTTTTTATTAATTATCTCTTGTAGTGATAATGATGTTATAATTATAAGCGACAAAAGCTCTAAATATGATATCAAAGGTTGAAACTATTTTTATCTCTATTTATTATATGTTATTTTATATAAGATTATTAAGTACATGAAAACATAAAGCGTATACCTATTTATAAAATACTGAAACTCATTAAGTTTGGTCATCCGAGTGTTGCACGGGTTATGCCGATAATAATATGTCCATTCAGCAATTGCACTTTGCGTTAAAGTCGACATCAATGTGATCCTCAGTCGGTCGAAATCATACTTGCAATAAGGTCTGATCGGACAATAGCTTGTGAAAGTGAAAATTGAGTGACTTACTTTAACTTAGGTTTTAACGTGTTGTGAGGGAACAATCGTCTCTGGTAGCGAAAATTTTGACACGAGCAATCGGCCTTGAGATTTAATCGTTCCCTGAGCAATCGGCCACAATACTTTAGCAAAAGCTTGCTTCGTGTTGTGAGGGAATGTCTCTTGGTGTCAAAAATTTGCCATGGGCAAACGGTCTAGAGATTTAATCGTTCCCTGAGCAACCGGCCTCAACACTGTGAAACCTTAATTTTTGTAAAGTTCATTCATAAAACTTTCACAAATAACTAGTGATTTGGTTCGTTCGTTTCATAAAGTGCTCTATGGATTACTGCTGCCGTTACGGTAAGTTTAGATTTTTAAATCTGTTATTGGGCATTTCAAATAATTTTTTGTCGACTAACAGGAGATAAAAAAGTGATTTGAAATGCCCAATAACTACCTACTGATAATGCTAGGTATATGATCTATTTTTCTAGAAGCTACGGAGCTGTAACCGCGTAGCTGCTACGTAATAAGAAATATCTTTCTATTGCTACGAAATAATGTAGCACTGTATGTCGGCCGAAAACGTGAAGATTTTTTTATAAGATGAAACATAATCTTGCGTTTGTCCACCGTCTTGCCTGATGTTGAGCAATGAAGCGGTCGGTCGGTAGAGATGATGTCTGGCATGTATGTACCTACTTGTTTTAGATAAAGAAAGATGACGCTTCTTAGTATGGAAGGCCAATACACAATATACTACGATACATAGTCGATGGTGTCAATCGATGGTATTACCATCTTGTAAGAATTAACGTTTAACGGTTTGTTTGAATGTTAGTAATGGCTTACCACCTTCGGGATTTCCTTCAAACTATAATCTTGGCTGCTTCAGAGGTAGGTAACGCACTGAAGATGCCTTGGGGACTAGAGGTGTGACCACTTACCATCAGATGGCCCGTCGCCTGTTTGCCACTTATTTTCATACAAAAAAAAAAATGACGGGAAGAAGTCAGCGATCTCAGCTACTGTTTTCTACCGTGTTCTTGGGACAAAGGTGCGAGATTGCCCCAATTTGGGGGAGGCACGTGCGGGGCGAAGTTCTTACTGATAAATTGTTGTGATTATATTATTATCATTGTGGAGTACTTCGTTCTTATAAAGAAAGACCGCGAAATAGAAAACACATTTTTCATGTTATTTTAGAAAAAAAAACTACAACTCGTTACCAACTTACACTGAAGATCCAACTAGCTGTGCCGTGTGGTTTTACTCGCACGGTAATGTTATCCTTTTCTGTACCCTTGACGACGTGTATGCAAAGTTTAATGATGATCGGTTCAGTAGTTAAAGCGTGAAAGCTATAAAGGGCTATAAACATCGCCTATCGCACTCAGGGATAGTGCACCTTTTAGTGCGAGAATTTTAAAAATAGAACCAGTTATCTCCGAAGGTTAGCTTGTACAAACATTTATTTTATTTCTTTATAATCTTAATATATATAAATTACGTGTCACGTTGTTTGTCCGCTATAGACTCCTAAACTACTTAACCGATTTCAATCAAATTTGCACACCGTGTGCAGTTCGATCTAACTTGGGAGATAGGATATCTCACATCTCAATTTACAGTAAAAAAACATGAAAAATTAGAAAATTTAAAAATACTTAAACCATAATTTAACTTTAGCGCTTTGGACAATGTAAACTTTTTTAATGTAACTTTTGACATTTGACATAGAATTGACGCAATGGCTTTTTTATCAATTCGAATTAAATAGTCATCGTTAAGACAGGACAACGTCTGTCGAGTCAGCTAGTATTGGTATAGATTTAAGTTGAATATCTGGTAAGTACAAGCATATATCAAAAACGAAGATCTTCTTTATCTGATCTATACATCACTTTAAGTGTTTGTGTTTAAGGAGTGGTTATTTGTCATTTAAATTATTAATACTTGCTGAACTGGATTTGTAATGCGTCTTATAAATCACGCATAACAAAGCCTAGACTCGCCAGACCATAATAAACCTGTTTTAACTTTATACATCTCTATTGTTGATTCTTTCGCACTAAAATTTTACTATCACTTAAAATCGAATAAAAATGCCGTAACAATTGTGATGGTTTTAACGAGTTTTCTACTATATTCCGGTCGGTAAACCTAGTCTGACTGCCTCGGTTAAATCTATATATAAAATAAATATATAAATTAATGTTATGATGTTTGTTATTTGTCCCTTATAGATTTCTTAGTAACCTTTTATCAAAGTTTAAAATTTAAATTTAAATTCATAAACCTAGATGAGTACCTATGGGTACATATTATTACTTTTGAGATCTCTATACTTTTTAGATGCTTTGTCTGACTATTAAAATGGACTCTGGGATACATAAAGACCGATGAAAAAGATGATATTGTCTCAAATTGTAATAAAATTAGTGTAAGATCTATTTATTTCATTCCAATTTACAAATAAATGCATTAAAATCAAACAACCAACAAGTTCTCTAACGAAGTTCGAAGCACTTTCCCGAAATGAACACGAAATCGCCTGTAGCGTTACAAAGTTAATATCTTTTCCGTTTCAGTAATTCTCTAACTAGATTCAAAATAATTCGCATAGAGCTTTGATCCCTATCCGGCTAATCGAGTCGGGAAGTAACAATTTAACTTCTATTTGAAGTCATTTGTCGCGAGGAATTTCATTATTTGAAAGAAAAAAGCCGGCCAAGCGCGAGATTAGAGAGTACGTAGTGACTATTGAGTCATCTGTGGGGCGGGGTTGGGTGGCCGATAATGAACGGTTTTTTTTTTGTTGAAACGCAAATTGTTGTAGTTGTAGCTTAATTAACATAATTTTTAGTACGAGTATGTATTTTAACAAGCTTTTGTTTATATTGCAATTGCATTTATATGTCTGTTTTTGTTTTGGTCTTGTAACTGGATTTGAACCACTTCCCGATTTCCAATTGAACTGAATTGTGGGCATACCTGTGTAACTCCGATGAAGATGCAATAAAAGCTAGTTCACAAAAAAATGTAAGTATCTTGTTTTGCCGTCTTATTAGTGCATTTTTGAATACAAAAATAGATTCTTATTCTTATTTTGCGTGTAGGTACAGTGTACACTAGATGATGACTGTCAACTTAACAAACTTCTCTCTGTCTTGTGGCAAGTGAAATAGCTACACTAATAGGCGTGACGAAAGATTTTAAAATCCTCTTCCATAATGTGAGTACACATTTACTATTTACAAAAAAGCCTTTATTTCGGTAATAAACTTAAGTTTAACGAAGTTTGAAGCCATTTTTCACATATTTTTTCAACAGTGCCCGAAAACAGCTTGCTTGTGTCATGGCGTCGATTTGACGTCACGGCTAGTAAACATGTCATTGTGTCTATGCGTGATGAGCGGCGGATGACCTGAGTTCACTGAAGCGTGACGTCATACGCTGTGATTGTTGTTTCTGACAAGATGGCCGATTGCTGTATTTTAATGTTTTAATTTATTGAAAATGTTAATAATCTGTTTTAAAAAAATAAAACTAAACGTATGTTTTAAATTTTTTTAATCTGGCTAGTCCCCTGAAAGCATTGAATCGGCGATTTTTTGATACTGTCGTCATGCCTATTACACACATACTTACCATCTATGTAGGTATGTATAATTGCGTCGCACGTACAAAGTAAAAAAAAGTATACGTGACAGCATGCTGTCGTAAAACGTGGGCATTGTCATCCATCACAGAGCCATAGTGTGTAAAATTGTAAGATGTTATGCAACTACTTTACTGCACAATGTTTCATGTGATGGAGTGATAGACGAACGTCTAAAAAAAGTCGTCAAATATTAGGTGAGTAAATGGTCAAACCAATAAAAAAAAGGAAGTGTAAGAAGTAGCCAACACTTTTTTCCTTCTCCTAGCGAGAAGTTAAAAGTTGACTGCGTCTTTATGTCCTTAAATTCAACGTAGCTTTAACAAAAAGTCAACTATGTATATATTTCTGAAAGCTTTATTTATTGAAAATTCTGAATATATCCGCCGTTCAACACCAGCCCCGTTCGGCTCTATCAAAACGGTCCTTTTCACAACTTTTGTGTAAAAACTCGTGAAAAATGAAAACATCAGGAACACGTCCCCGCGCCCCGCGGCGTATTGTCGCACTACTCCCCTACCAGCCGGAAAAATGACAACGAGCAAAGAGTAAATAGAAGAATAGATAGATCAGTATGATTTGAACACTGCCTATTTTGTTTGACAAGTTGTTAGAGCAGCAAGGACTGCCGATTCACTCATACTTTAATACTAACATTTCCTGTATCAAAGAGGCTATGGAACAAACACCTATACCCAGAGAACCTAAAATTATTAAAGAATAGTTGATTAAAAAATTTCTAGCCTATAATTTTTCTGTTCAAGATCTGGGACCCTATTCTTGGGTGCTCGAGACTATATCAGTCACTTTCACTATCATGACATTTCGAATAAAAGTGACAGTGTACGAAATAATATCTCACTCGTCAGAATAGGGCGAATAAGGCCCCGACGTACGAGTAATAGTTTTGTTCCTGTCACTCTAAATCCGTAAAAATTTGAGTGACAGCGCCAGAAACTATATATTCCCAGGAGTAGGAGGCGATATTTGTATCTCTTTAGTAGCTAATGGTCCGTCGCATCTGTCTCCTATTCTATGTCCTCCACAAAGGCAGGATATGGTGCAAATTTTTCAAAAGTTCGCCGTATCCTGCTTGTTGATTGTATGCATCCAAGTGAAAGAGCGATTTTTTCCCGCTGTCCCACTGAAAGGAACGTACAAATGTATGGAAACGTGAGCCAGTCACGGCATAAAGAAATAATAGTACAAGTCACGGGCAGGACGCACTGGCTGTAAAATGAGGTTCACTTTAAAATAATGTAGTGAGAACGAGCCAATGCGACGGTTGTGAACAAAGCGGCTATTTGTTTACATGATAACATTTGCGACTAAATATTCACTGAAATTGAAAACTAACGTGGTTTTGACACATTTTATTTTAATAATACAAGACTACACGTGTTTTATGGAGTCGAACTCTAACTATAGTTTTTAATCACATTTGGTGATCTTCAAAACAGAAGAATCGTGAAAATTTTATGGTTTTTAAAAGTGGCTAGGATACATAAATCAAATCATACTAGCACTTAAGATTGTAAAAGTAAAATAATCGCTGCCGTGTCCTTGTTTTTTCTATTTTTAGACTAAAGGCTAAACTGAAAAAAAAAGTAATAGGTAATTGTCAAGATAGCATAGCATAGTATCGAAAACCTTAGAATACCTACATTTTATTATTTTTGAACATATAAATTAGAAAATAGTAGGCGGGGGTGGCAGGCGAGACTTTAGTACCAAATAATATGCCATTTCAGAAGCTTTTAATGGATTCGTTATTTCGTGACTTAATTAAAAATAAATCTTTCATTCAAATAGGGAAATAAATCAAAGACAAAAAGCTTCAAAAGCTCTTATCGATTGGGTCACTTAAAAAGGTCGAGAACGTCAGCAAAAATTCTTTGGCTCACTCTAACTCAAACCCAAAGAGAGACACTTGGGCCTGTATAATATTGACATCTTGAGTTTTGTCGACTTCTAACGCCGGGTGGATACTCTCGGTGAGGAACCCCGAGACAGGTTGAACGGAAAAATGTATCTAGAGCCTTTGCGTCACTTTTGGTCGTGCGTGTGTCACCTCTCTAGGCGATATTTGCAACAAACTGAAAGGACTGAGACCCTATTCTTGAACGCTTGAGATTATCTCGATCACTCACTGGCATAATATTTCAAATTAAGCGACAGTGACCGACATAATATCTTACGATCAAGAATAAGGCCCTAGGCAGGTGGGTCTTTGTAAGAAAGCACGATAGTATCGCGAGAGTGTACAGCCAGAATCAGATCAAACGATCATTAGGAATGCACCCACGTAAGATGATCCTGATCCTGTTATATCAATCTTCGCTGACAACCTAATGGATTATATAAAAACGTCTTCGAGGGGAGGCTAGAGAAACAAAAAGTTTGAGACGCACACATAGAAATGATCTGTTTATGTTGATTCAATGGATGTAAGGTCCTGAAATGCAGGGAGGGTCTTCGAAGTTGGTAGGATTGAGAGTTTATGCCGGTCGGGTATTTAATCAAAGCCTTGAGAAAGCTGTTACTAAAATATATTGATTTTAACATTTTTCTGTGATCGCCATTGTAGAAATAAGGTATGTTTAGCAGAGTCGATAGATCTACAGTACCTAAAAGAAAAACTAAGAAAAGTAATCAAAAAAACAAAGATTACATTTATACTACAATATTAATACTACAGCCAAAAAGTCGGTCGCAAAATTTAAGTCGAGTAGTATGTACGATGTCGTTGGGAGAAAAAATGATTCATAGAAAATGTGTGGGACTCGGTGTCGTCACCTCATTTTAACGAATCGGGGGATGCTGTCATGACTTCTAGTAGTAAGAAGCGTTGAGGCTGAGTGGGTAGTCTGTAGTCTGTAGGTTTTCGACAGGCCTGAATCATAAATGTTGTTCTACCGGGCCCTCCGTTTACCGAGACATAGTTCTTATTGCGGTCCAATAATTGACCGGAAGGTTGGCTGCACCAGAAGCGCTGTTTGACAACAGTTAGAAGCGCTACATTTCAACGCTAGCAAAAACATTTTCTATCTACAAATAGTAAATACGATCACTGTTTCACCAGCCTCGCAGTCACCGCGTGTAAAACTGCAACAGTTTCCAAAATCAAATTTCGAAACGCACAACGTAGTACGTGTAAAAATGCAACTTTACTCTTTTCCCAAATCAAATTTTGCACATAAATCCATTTCGGCGCCGCGTAGTCGCGTTGCATGCGACAAGCAGCCCGGACGTTTCTCCCTGAACCCGGGGATTTATATCAATGGCATCTCTGGCGGATAGAGAGGACTCACTACAAATAGTAAGAGAACTACTGACCTCTTGCAGTCTACGCTTTATATTGGTGCCTAAGGCCAACTTGACCTGTCAGTTAGCAATTTCCAAATCACGAAAATGCAGGGCAAAACACTCTCTTCTATCTCTTGTTTCTTTATTTTACGTGCTTTGGATAGAATATTTGTTAGATCTGTGTGCTGCCATATTAAGTATAGCTGAACAGATACAGTCATATACCTACAATTTAGTTATTTGAAGAAATTTTATCCCAAAGGTTGAGGAAAAGTTAAAGGTTGACCAGTGAGTTAAAGTTAACCGGTGAGTTGAAATAAATATCCCGAAGTAAAATAACAAAGCGCTTCTTTAAAAAAAAACATAAGAAAAAAAAAACATAACATAAAGTGGCAAACAAGCGACAGACCACCTGATGGTAAGTGGTCACCACCGCTTATGGACACCTCCAAAGCCCAAGGCATCTTCAGTGCGTTGCTTAGAGGAGGCTACTATAATAATATGATACTTATTTAGACTTTAATTTGAAAGTCAACTTAAGCAACTTTATCCAAAAGTTGCTACGTTCACGGTACTGCTATGTAACCCCTACAGCTACACACTGGGTAAACTTTACATACTGCATGTGTACAGGCATCGCGCATATATGTACTACGAACGCACCTAATAATTTTTTCGGATATTTTTTACTATTATTGGGAGACCATTGTCTTTCTACGCCGAAATCCGTAACGAAGGGAACGTTAAAAAAATGTGTTAAGCCATTAGGGTTGTACAAGGGTAATCAGCTCTAGGATTTTTAAAGGCTATTGTTTTTTTTGATGTCGGCGTCCCGCAGACACGGATGCGTTAGAAAGCGCGTAATATTATAATGGTTGCACATGTACGGCCAAATACATTTTAGAACTATTGTTTAACTTCACAAAGATCTCGGAAATATTAGATGGTTTATGGCAGGACAGAAAAAAAAAGAGAAACTAGGAACTGACAAAGCGCACGTGTAGGGAAAAAACCCACGTTTGTATGGGGATGTTGTCGGGTGAGCCGATAGTCGGTAGATGGTAGGATCACTTAATTCAGGATACTCACAGAGTAAAGACGGAAGTCTCCAAGCGCCTCAGCCTTGTCTAAACTGTGATTTTATTTGGTTTTGATTTGTTTAAACTTGTGAATACTAAGGCGCGCCTTTATTTGTTGTAAACCTTTTATATAGAATCAAGTGCTAGATTGTTGTAAAGTGTGTAATGATTAAATTCAGTGCCAAGGCGTCGACACATTGTTGCTGGTAATGTAATTACAACTATAAGTTTGTACGAGCATTGAATTCACGTAAGTGATAATTTATAAGTGTCAGTATGGGATTTGTCGGTTTGTTAAGTGATGATAATGATTAAATACCCAGCAGTAGAAGAGAGGAGGCTATAGATGATGATGATGGTAGCGGCGAGGCTAATCAATGTACATGAGTACATAAGAAGTACCTGCATAAGTTACTTCTCCTTCGGTATTCCGTGTGCGAAACCGATGATGTATGTGATGTATTGTTTTATCTTAAAGATGTATAACCCAAAAAGGGCATATCGCGGGTCTCCTAGAGACTACGCAACCGAATGACTAACAGATAGATTGGGAGAATCAAATGACACGATAAACTAAGTATCGGTCAGATTATCTTGCTTTCACTACAAGATACATACAAGGTTTAATGATGATGATGATACTATACAGTAAATACCCAGCTGACCATTCTTAGAATGTTGTTCTATAGAGCCTAATCAAATGCATATAGATTAAACCGCATGGTAGAATCTAGATTATCCCTGTTGTATTTTTCAATGACTTAAATTATCCAGACAATGCCAAATATTACCAAAGATTTATTTTTGGGCTATACAATCACTCTGTTAACAAAGACGGCTCTGGATAAATTAGGGTCATTGTGTTTGTCTTATGATTTTATTAATGTTTATTGTCTCGTGTACTAATGATTTTGTTGTAAATGTGTGTCCGTTAAACTCAATGAAATTCCATGTTCATATAAAACCCAGCTATACCCTGATCGCGATAAAGGGCTAAATTCGAGTCCGTAAAGACTAGATAAATGTACATTTAAATGCCACATGTCGTCAAAGTTACAAAGATATGCATTATGATTTTGAACAATGACTTACTAATGCAACATAATGCCACAGAGCTCAAGCCGGTCCTAGATGACCCTGCTGCAATAAAACTAAACTTAATCATGAACAAACCCAGTCATGTTATAAAGTGATAATACTAATAAATTAAATAAAATGCATCTAATAATGCAACGATTAAAAGGGTCTTATATTGCAAATAAATTACAGCAATAAATACCGATCCACTAATAAACAATAAAGATATCTCAGGGTATAGTGACAAATATAAATTGAAATAGTTTTGGTATAAATAATAATTATACAAAGGGCGATCGCGAATCTCCGTTTTCTATTCACCAAGTAGTTATTCCGGCTCACGCAGTTTTCGCTTGGACTATCGCTTTCTGTGTGAATAAGCCTAGTAGTCGAATGTCCTACAGATCATGAATCCTAACCGATTCATGGAATGTATAAACCGAGCTTAGCTTAGGGCTAGTAATGACGATCACTCGAGCTATAATAAATATATAACAATATAAATACTCGAGCGTTAACCGATTTACCGTAAATAAACCTTCATATCGCCCAAATGACTTGTTTGATTTATTTAATTAAGCTACAATTCCCGATACCTCACTAGGTAGACACAAGTATTAACTAAAGCTTGATCTCAGACTATGACACTCTCCTTTAAGTAAATTTCATTGCACAATACAAATATCCATTTATCATTAAAATAACGAGAGTTGAGTCTAGGGACGATTCGTAGGTAGTTGTAAGATTTACAGCTATAGCAACGAGCGTACTTCGGGATTACAACCTACGGGACTTCACTACCGACGAGTTTACCTGCAGATAACGTAGGTATAGGAAGTATCGATTACCAACTATAATCTATAAAATCAATTACCTATAGAAGTAGATTCGAACCGGAGATAATTTGAGACACTCACTCTCAGTCATTATAGACATGTACTTGTATGTCCATGATTAGGTATGTATATACATACCTAACCTAACTATGACATTGGCTTCGATGCCAATAAAAGGTCAACCGGCCGAGATATTATCTATTATGAACAGAATGCAGAATTCACATGTGTCTGGTATGTACGCACACTCAATTAACGTGGCTTCAATGCACACGTGGGTCAACCGACCCCTTATACGATGTATTACAAATATGAATTGACATTAGGTATTTGGATACCTAATCTTACTAAGACATTAGTTTCGATGCTAATAAAGGTTAACCGGCCGAGATATGATATGTTGCGTAAAGAATGTATAGTACATTACATATGTGTTTGTCATGCACAAACACTCAAGTAACGTGGCTTCGTTGCACACGTGGGTCAACCGACCCCCTATATGATGTATTACGAATATAAATCGATTATATACTCGATTAACACTTTACTAGGACTTTATGTGATGATCTAATATGCTTTATGAGAAACCCTAGTCACTATTTTCCAATCTAAGAGAGATAGAGTGATAAGCGACCCTATTCCCTGATGTTAAGGACTGAAACGATCACCGAACGGGATCAACGTTTCACTACTCATACGATAGATGTAACTCGACGTTAGTTTTCGTATTAGAATGATTTTATGGTTAGACGGATTGAAACTCATAGTATCTTATTAGAACTCTAATCACTGGTAATATTGCGAGACGTAAGAGGCGTGTTGTACTGGCAGGGAACGTATTAATGTGACTATGATAAACGAGTGCGCTAAATATCCAATTGGACTCTCTGGTACTGCACTTGGCATGTACCTAGGTCGAGAGTGTACGACCCAAACAGCTTAACCTCCGTGCCTGACGACAATAGTGGTCCTGGCTTGCCCCTTACACGTCCTCCCCCGAGAGTATGATGCTTAGCTCCTCTCGCAACCACTTAGCCACTGTCAGCGGCCGTTGACTTAGCAAACATAAAACCATGGTATATAAAGAGCTGTATAGCCACACTAAGCGTGTCGATACGCAAGGCGAGTGAGTTGCAAAAAGACATACACGGTATGCGCCTGTACGCAGGAATTAGGCCTTGCGAGCAGAGTGGGCCAGTTGTACGATCAGTTGTTATTGCATAATTACCACAGACCAGTCACTTGGATAATATTCATTAGAATACCGTTTTATTTCCAACTGGACATATTTCAGTTCCAGTTAGAATTCTAATACTCGCGCTACAATACCTAGACTGCCAAGCCTGGAGGTATAGTTATGCGATGGCATGAGCCGTGAGGGCTGTTAATAAGCTATATGCATTAATTCGCACACATAAAACATGAACCACAAATATTTAGCCACTTTAATATTATCCCAGCTAGAATAGCACTAAACTCGTAACGAATCACTTATAACTAGACGATCACTTATCATAAGACTTCGGCAAATATACGTCGGTATTCCACCACCAGGTAGAACCGACCTTTAAACTGAAGCTTTGGCATCGGGTACCACTACAGAAATGGTGAACGTGACCAAGATTTAGCTACGTATTAAACTGATAATACGACTAAATTATTCAAATTACAAAAAATAACACAACGTAGAAACAAAGGGTCCTCATGAAGTATATTTGGCCATATATTATATACATGTGCTTTTCAGAGATTCAACTTTCACAGAAACGAAGACTACGAGATAACAAAGGGTCTAAAATGTTTTATGACATGCTCAATTGTGTATCTCATTTGCAGATATTGTGACTGATGTCGTGAGATGGATGTCAGCATTCAACGTGGCAGATACGGCTTCAATAATTACATTGTAATTAACAATGTAGCGATTGTATATGGATAGCATTAAGATAAACTAGATTATGTTTACATTTTATACAAACTAGGTACTTCTAGGGTGTTTTAGATTAAGTTATCTTTCAGCTAACACACTGACACCTGATTGTTATAAACTAGGCTTTATGTGTAAATGTATAATAGACCTTACTTTCAATCTAGCCTTTCGAGATAATTCTACACTAAGTGATATACATTGTACATTAGGTATTGTTATTAACATGCAGACGTCATTGATTTTGTAAGATGTCTGATAGCAGTAGGTAGTTGAGCGCTTGGTCTGAGGTCTTAGTAATCTTTGCGGATAGACAGGGTTTTAGTTAGGTGCATTTTGGTTTCAAACTTATTACGTGTAGAGCTAGTTACATACGCCTATTTGAACAGTTTGATACCGGGAAGATGAGTCAGAGTAGGCATAGAAAGAGACAGAGTCGTAATGCAGGTAGTGCGAACAAGCAAGGTTATACTTTAGATGCGGCAATAAATGCATTAACGGACGTTATTCAGGAAACTTCAACTACTTCAGGAAGTAGTGAGCTAAAGCAGGTCTTGTAATAGATAGATGATTGCGAGCGTAAAATTACGTCATGAGACATGACTCATTAGAAACCTAATAACTGTGGGTCACACATGTTACAGAGAACCATCAAACAGTCGTAATAGTAGGCTTCCTTTAAAGTCTAAAACAAAATATAGTGACGACAAGACGCATGGCAAACGTTTTAAATGGCACCAACAGGCGCAATAGATTTAATGAAACACGTGGACAAGGGGGAATGAGACTATTAGCCATAGTCATCTCCGCTAGTCCTAAGTTTAGTAAAGGCGGCACAGATCAAGA
Organism: Alcis repandata; assembly: GCA_949125135.1. Classification (NCBI taxonomy): domain Eukaryota; kingdom Metazoa; phylum Arthropoda; class Insecta; order Lepidoptera; family Geometridae; genus Alcis; species Alcis repandata. The sequence goes on from OX421225.1 coordinate 12,876,668, forward strand.
GAGACGAGACCGACATGGTCGAATTAATTGTAGTCCAGGTAATTACACCCGGGCGTGCCAACGCCATAAAGTGTGAAAAAAAGACGCTACTTCGTCTTAGACGCAGTATAACAGTGCAAATACCAATAACCGCAAACTACTAAATGTCGTTTGAACGACTTTATGTTTTGATAGGAATGATAAAATAATATCTAGGGAGAATACTGCGTTGAAGCGATTTTGCGTTTGTTGAAGTTGAAAACCTTAGCAAGGTCGTGGGGGAACGAAGAATTGGTATCAAAGTACTTATCTAAATCGATTTAAATCAAATCGAGATTTGTAACTTGAACATACGTTTAGTAGGAATTGAGTTGTTATTAGCGAATCAATGTAACAATACTAAGGTATTCGAAGTGGAGGCGTCACGGACGCTTATATATAATGTATGATGTTTTATGACTTAGATGAGGCGCGTGACGATAATGACTACTTCTCTTTACCGAAATTGTCCGAGACGAAATAAAAAAAAAAATGGTTAAAGATAGAAGAGATATCAATTGGTATTCATTGATAAGTTACGCGACTATAACTTTGTACATTAGAAAGATCTACGCACTTCTAGAAACAGAGAGACGATCAGCGGGACAGCAGAGAATATATGAACACGAATGTAATACGATTATTTAAAGATATATGAAGTATTTGGCAGGTGCGTTGTTTGAAATTCCAATCACAGATGTATAAAGTGCAGTAAGTGCGTTTCAAATCGAAAATGAGTCGAGATACTCTAATCAAACTCTATACTAACAGAGAAGACGACATCGGGTCGATAGTATGGGTTAGACACTAGACCACAATGTAAACACGTTCATAGGACACGATAGTTGAAATATACCTAAACATGAACGCGCTAGCTGAGCTTAGTCAGGAAGCTTTCAATTCAGCTTCAGGAAGTAGAGAGCTAATAGCAAGTAAGACGAGATGGCCGTCAGACGCAGGCCGATTGATGAATAAATAAATAAGTACTAAAACGGCTAGAAATTTTCGGTAGGAAATTACACAAAAAAAAATTGGTACGCATATCAATGTATAGGAAACATGATCATTCGAACTGATCATATGAATTTTTTATGGTTGTATACGTGTAACTTACAGTAAATCGGTATGCATAACAATGCGGTGGAAACGTGATCATTTGAATTGATTATTTATGAGTGTTATATGTTACATAGGTGTGAATTACTCCATGAAAGAATTGGTAGATGAGTGCATTTTCTAAGTAAATTCAATTGCACGATAGAACATGTGTCGGGAAAGACTAGAGTATGACATTTTGTCACGACATGTAAGTTAAAGCGAATAAACCGAGTAGCTCTGTTCGAGACAACGTTAAGAAGCGTTTACCTATAGATACATGTGTAATTATTACGTAGGCTACATAACTCTTTGATATTAGATTACTACATATAACCTAGAACGGTTCAAGGGAATGATAAAGTAGAGGGACAAGACGGCGTTAACGTTATAGTATCGCGGGTTAGGCTCAGGTAGAAATAAATTCACTCTGTATCGTGGTTGAGTCATTTGCTTTGGAAGTTGTTGATAATAGTGAGATACTATAATTGACTATGAAAATAGTGCGACGATTAGTAACGAATTAGTAGAGCGTTGAAAGAGTCATTGACTAGACTTTGAGATTTAGGAGTGCTGAATGCGTCAAATTTATTAATAGAACAAAGAGATTTATAATAAAACCAGTCAGTGTTGCGATAATATTATGAGACTTTGGCTAACAATAGAGGTTACTGATAAATAGATATGAGGAAGCAATAAAGTAAATTGTCAAGATTTTGTTCGTAAAGCGTAGCTTTTGGTACCTCTTGTGTATGGAGAACTAGGCAAGTAATTGAATGGAGTAGACTAACTTGGGTTGATCAGTTAAGAAGTCGTATCGTATTGCAGTCCACTTACGTATATTAGAAGGAGATATGGACCAATAAGATTTCTATTAGAAATACGCGAATCAAATAATAAAGAGTTGTTTCAGTTTGCAATGCCTTGCACATGAGTTTTGGTAGTTTGGAGAAATATTACAAACAAGACGTTTGTTTTACTGCAGTTTGCTTGAAATATTTCGGGGGAATTATGTACAGGCATCGCGCATATATGTACTACGAACGCACCTAATAATTTTTTCGGATATTTTTTACTATTATTGGGAGACCATTGTCTTTCTACGCCGAAATCCGTAACGAAGGGAACGTTAAAAAAATGTGTTAAGCCATTAGGGTTGTACAAGGGTAATCAGCTCTAGGATTTTTAAAGGCTATTGTTTTTTTGATGTCGGCGTCCCGCAGACACGGATGCGTTAGAAAGCGCGTAATATTATAATGGTTGCACATGTACGGCCAAATACATTTTAGAACTATTGTTTAACTTCACAAAGATCTCGGAAATATTAGATGGTTTATGGCAGGACAGAAAAAAAAAGAGAAACTAGGAACTGACAAAGCGCACGTGTAGGGAAAAAACCCACGTTTGTATGGGGATGTTGTCGGGTGAGCCGATAGTCGGTAGATGGTAGGATCACTTAATTCAGGATACTCACAGAGTAAAGACGGAAGTCTCCAAGCGCCTCAGCCTTGTCTAAACTGTGATTTTATTTGGTTTTGATTTGTTTAAACTTGTGAATACTAAGGCGCGCCTTTATTTGTTGTAAACCTTTTATATAGAATCAAGTGCTAGATTGTTGTAAAGTGTGTAATGATTAAATTCAGTGCCAAGGCGTCGACACATTGTTGCTGGTAATGTAATTACAACTATAAGTTTGTACGAGCATTGAATTCACGTAAGTGATAATTTATAAGTGTCAGTATGGGATTTGTCGGTTTGTTAAGTGATGATAATGATTAAATACCCAGCAGTAGAAGAGAGGAGGCTATAGATGATGATGATGGTAGCGGCGAGGCTAATCAATGTACATGAGTACATAAGAAGTACCTGCATAAGTTACTTCTCCTTCGGTATTCCGTGTGCGAAACCGATGATGTATGTGATGTATTGTTTTATCTTAAAGATGTATAACCCAAAAAGGGCATATCGCGGGTCTCCTAGAGACTACGCAACCGAATGACTAACAGATAGATTGGGAGAATCAAATGACACGATAAACTAAGTATCGGTCAGATTATCTTGCTTTCACTACAAGATACATACAAGGTTTAATGATGATGATGATACTATACAGTAAATACCCAGCTGACCATTCTTAGAATGTTGTTCTATAGAGCCTAATCAAATGCATATAGATTAAACCGCATGGTAGAATCTAGATTATCCCTGTTGTATTTTTCAATGACTTAAATTATCCAGACAATGCCAAATATTACCAAAGATTTATTTTTGGGCTATACAATCACTCTGTTAACAAAGACGGCTCTGGATAAATTAGGGTCATTGTGTTTGTCTTATGATTTTATTAATGTTTATTGTCTCGTGTACTAATGATTTTGTTGTAAATGTGTGTCCGTTAAACTCAATGAAATTCCATGTTCATATAAAACCCAGCTATACCCTGATCGCGATAAAGGGCTAAATTCGAGTCCGTAAAGACTAGATAAATGTACATTTAAATGCCACATGTCGTCAAAGTTACAAAGATATGCATTATGATTTTGAACAATGACTTACTAATGCAACATAATGCCACAGAGCTCAAGCCGGTCCTAGATGACCCTGCTGCAATAAAACTAAACTTAATCATGAACAAACCCAGTCATGTTATAAAGTGATAATACTAATAAATTAAATAAAATGCATCTAATAATGCAACGATTAAAAGGGTCTTATATTGCAAATAAATTACAGCAATAAATACCGATCCACTAATAAACAATAAAGATATCTCAGGGTATAGTGACAAATATAAATTGAAATAGTTTTGGTATAAATAATAATTATACAAAGGGCGATCGCGAATCTCCGTTTTCTATTCACCAAGTAGTTATTCCGGCTCACGCAGTTTTCGCTTGGACTATCGCTTTCTGTGTGAATAAGCCTAGTAGTCGAATGTCCTACAGATCATGAATCCTAACCGATTCATGGAATGTATAAACCGAGCTTAGCTTAGGGCTAGTAATGACGATCACTCGAGCTATAATAAATATATAACAATATAAATACTCGAGCGTTAACCGATTTACCGTAAATAAACCTTCATATCGCCCAAATGACTTGTTTGATTTATTTAATTAAGCTACAATTCCCGATACCTCACTAGGTAGACACAAGTATTAACTAAAGCTTGATCTCAGACTATGACACTCTCCTTTAAGTAAATTTCATTGCACAATACAAATATCCATTTATCATTAAAATAACGAGAGTTGAGTCTAGGGACGATTCGTAGGTAGTTGTAAGATTTACAGCTATAGCAACGAGCGTACTTCGGGATTACAACCTACGGGACTTCACTACCGACGAGTTTACCTGCAGATAACGTAGGTATAGGAAGTATCGATTACCAACTATAATCTATAAAATCAATTACCTATAGAAGTAGATTCGAACCGGAGATAATTTGAGACACTCACTCTCAGTCATTATAGACATGTACTTGTATGTCCATGATTAGGTATGTATATACATACCTAACCTAACTATGACATTGGCTTCGATGCCAATAAAAGGTCAACCGGCCGAGATATTATCTATTATGAACAGAATGCAGAATTCACATGTGTCTGGTATGTACGCACACTCAATTAACGTGGCTTCAATGCACACGTGGGTCAACCGACCCCTTATACGATGTATTACAAATATGAATTGACATTAGGTATTTGGATACCTAATCTTACTAAGACATTAGTTTCGATGCTAATAAAGGTTAACCGGCCGAGATATGATATGTTGCGTAAAGAATGTATAGTACATTACATATGTGTTTGTCATGCACAAACACTCAAGTAACGTGGCTTCGTTGCACACGTGGGTCAACCGACCCCCTATATGATGTATTACGAATATAAATCGATTATATACTCGATTAACACTTTACTAGGACTTTATGTGATGATCTAATATGCTTTATGAGAAACCCTAGTCACTATTTTCCAATCTAAGAGAGATAGAGTGATAAGCGACCCTATTCCCTGATGTTAAGGACTGAAACGATCACCGAACGGGATCAACGTTTCACTACTCATACGATAGATGTAACTCGACGTTAGTTTTCGTATTAGAATGATTTTATGGTTAGACGGATTGAAACTCATAGTATCTTATTAGAACTCTAATCACTGGTAATATTGCGAGACGTAAGAGGCGTGTTGTACTGGCAGGGAACGTATTAATGTGACTATGATAAACGAGTGCGCTAAATATCCAATTGGACTCTCTGGTACTGCACTTGGCATGTACCTAGGTCGAGAGTGTACGACCCAAACAGCTTAACCTCCGTGCCTGACGACAATAGTGGTCCTGGCTTGCCCCTTACACGTCCTCCCCCGAGAGTATGATGCTTAGCTCCTCTCGCAACCACTTAGCCACTGTCAGCGGCCGTTGACTTAGCAAACATAAAACCATGGTATATAAAGAGCTGTATAGCCACACTAAGCGTGTCGATACGCAAGGCGAGTGAGTTGCAAAAAGACATACACGGTATGCGCCTGTACGCAGGAATTAGGCCTTGCGAGCAGAGTGGGCCAGTTGTACGATCAGTTGTTATTGCATAATTACCACAGACCAGTCACTTGGATAATATTCATTAGAATACCGTTTTATTTCCAACTGGACATATTTCAGTTCCAGTTAGAATTCTAATACTCGCGCTACAATACCTAGACTGCCAAGCCTGGAGGTATAGTTATGCGATGGCATGAGCCGTGAGGGCTGTTAATAAGCTATATGCATTAATTCGCACACATAAAACATGAACCACAAATATTTAGCCACTTTAATATTATCCCAGCTAGAATAGCACTAAACTCGTAACGAATCACTTATAACTAGACGATCACTTATCATAAGACTTCGGCAAATATACGTCGGTATTCCACCACCAGGTAGAACCGACCTTTAAACTGAAGCTTTGGCATCGGGTACCACTACACATGTAGCGTTCAGCTCTGGAGAGGACACATTCCATGCAAACGCTGGAATGTCTGAATACTTCTCTTTAATAAGACGCTAGAATGGACTTGTGTAGAATATTCGGAGCTGTCTCGACAATCGTCCTTAAATGCTTGTGAAGTTAGAACATCAAACTTAAGTATCCCTTTGATGAGATTAATTCAATAAGGTTGTATTTACTTGTAGTATACACAGAATAAGACTACGTAATATTTACTGTATCTACTATGCTTGTGCTTCTCTTGACTATTTATTATTAGAAAATAATGAAGACAGTCATAGATACTTTTGTCCAGCTACATGCCGAAAACTCGTAAAACTTTGACTAAAACAACTTGGACACTGGACAGTTTGAACTAAGTATCTACTGTTTTATTCCACTAGCAAAGAAATCATGGTGCGCTAGTGGTGAATGCTATTTTTTCACTTTGCATCGGTTAATATTTACAGCGTAAACCTATGGCCACAGTTTGAATAGCCTGAAAATCGTGAATGATTACTGCAAATACCATAAGTAGTAAGTACGTAAATATAACATTTTCCTATTTTGTTTTACGTATCCTAAACATCAATTTTTTAATAAAACATAGGAAGGAAAGACTCTGAGCCATTTATTATGTATGAACCCTGTCTGTCGCGAGATGAAATTCAAATGAGCAGTAATAAATGTTTACGCGTTTGATGTTAACCCTCGAAAACGCGAGATGTTCTAAAAAAGCATAAAACTTCGCCGACGGTCACCGTTGAAATATACTCGTAAAGCTTAGGGAGCGTTAGCACCGGCGATGTTATCGCGAGCGGGCAGTTCGCGAGTTTGAACGGTAATCCAGTAATTGTGAGTCGAAGTGCTCTCTGACCAACCCCGCGAGAGTTGTATTTAGACATGAGAAAAACACACCTATTAAATCTTATAAAAAAATATAGGTGTGGAGTCGTTACGGTTTGCTGTATTAGCGGGTTAAGGTAAATTACGCGTTTTGTTTCTACGTGTAGGTATTACTAGGTATGCATAAAGTCTGTTTCGACACGACTGATAAATTTTGATGACTTAGTATTAATATTACTTTAAAACTTAAAATATATCAAAACACGATCATGGACATGTTAAGGGTCCGTAATGATAATACTCGTAGTAAGAAATTTTTTGGATTAAACTTCAGATTCAGATCATTTATGTGCAATGAAACTTCAATGTCAATGTATTTTTATATAAATATCAATGGTCACAGTGTTGTGTTTTTCTCAAAATTTAGTTGATAGATTGGATTAGGTGATAGTTTTACATAGATGGAGCATGTTTTAGGCTATAATTGACGGTAAATGTACCCAATGGAAACGCTCACTAAGAAATTATGGTATTTATTATTTGAGGTGGTTGTTTGAATTTATTAACATACGTTATTTGAAAGGGTGTGTTGATCTTTACGAAAATGCCTACGGTTGTATTATAAAAATAAAAACAAGAACTTGGTATATTTGGTTAAATATCTCAAACGTCAAACGGGTAAGTAAGTAAATAAGGTAAATACGTAATAATTTTTTAAATATGTGTTAATGTTTTAAATACGTAACATTTTTTCTTTGGATAAGTATACACTTATCCAAAGAAAAAACTCATTATAAAAAGTAGGTATAGCAGTTTGTGGGTGTTTAGTTTATAAAACCTGTGGTCGAAAAAATACAAAAAACAATTCAAAGGACATCAGTTTTTGTCACATAAGTATCACGACACGATCTTCTAAGAGATATTCGGATCTTTCTCTTTAAAAACTTTCAACAATTATTCCAGTTTATTCCAACGAGTCAAAAATTAACAGCCATAAGTTCAATCAAAACATGAACAGCAAATAAACCCTAGGTTTAACTGCAGAAGCTATAAACTACCAGCGATCAAAACTTTTACGACAAATAGCGAATACTATCGCAAAACAAAAACTGCTCTGTCAACAAAACTGACTGGCTATTATTTTAGAAAACTCGCCAAAAGATCTATTCAGACCACGCTATAATAATACGCGTCCTTACTTTGTCTGTGTACGCAACATAGGACATCGCTTTAGCTATAGCTTATCTTGCATTGTGTTAAAAGTTAAAACTAACAATGTTGATTTATGACAAAAGTAGTACTTAGTTTGTGTAAAAGTGCGGACCACATATTACCTGCGAGGTGCTTTGAAATCAGAAATCTGAAAGTTGAGATTAAACATAATAGACCTACCATTATGTTCAATTTGGAAAAGTTGAGGATATAATATATTTTTTCATGTAATTGTTAAATTGTTAAACGTCACGTTTTTAGAGCATTACGAAAAATCTGTTTAATTTTATTCGCTGCAAACTAAAGCATATACCTATATTACGTAGTTAGAACTAAAACTGAAACATGTTGAATCAATAAAATCAGATTTTGCTGTAATTTCAGAGAGTAAGTCACATGATAAAAGTTGTACATAATAATTACAGAGTAAAGAGACTCCTTTTCGGACTAGGTATAGCAGCTCCGTCAAATCTACCTCTAGTTCATAATAGCGTGCTCTGAAGAGTTCTAAGTAAGTTTGTTATCTCATTGTCTGAGCGTCGGTACAGCGATGCCGATTCAATAGCTTCAGGACAAAGTTTCCGATATTAACATAAAACATCAGAAGTCGCATTAAGTGTCCAAATTCAGCCCCTCGGAGTTTTCCCCTCGGTTCTGTGGAGCGCTGAAGCGGGGACTTTACTCTGGGCGCCGCGTCCCAAGTGAGTATGGAAATGTCAGATGGGAAAATGATTGTTGATGTATTTGAACTATTATTTTTTGTATTTAATATTAATTTACCTTTTAGGTGATTTATACTGATTAAAGCAACAAATGTTGTGCAACACATCATGGTACATTTTCATGGGTGTGAATTGATAAAGAACAGGCAGTATCCGCTGCCAAAAAAACTAACTTGACTTCTTTTAACTTTTTACCGTTCGAAAATGTTTCTTAATTTTTGTAAAATTGGAAATAGATTAAATATAATCTAGATATTTAAGTATACGATTCTAAATGAATGAACACCTATCAGTATTGTCACACTTTTCTGTAACTTTATTATTAAAAAAAAAACTACATAAAATACTATAGTCGTATAGCACTCATTATACGAATAAAGTCGTGCTCAAACCGATCGCTCCCAACTCGAGCCACGCAACAACACAGTGCCTATATTTTATTCAGCTACATCGAAATACTTGAACAATATAATAATTATCATTTATCGTTCAGGTTTTATGTCGCGGAAGGAATCGGAGGGACGAGCCGCCAACTTGTGAACGATAAATCTGAACTTAGTAACAGATAACATAAAACGGGTAAAAAATAGAGTTGAAACGTGGAAAATGGATTGAGTTGTGCTTGTAGTTCATTTTTTAACTTGCGCAAAAATATTTTAATTAATATTAAAATAGTAATTAATTAAATTAAGTTTAATTAACATATAAATTTTAAAATAGTATCTCTATGAAATGTTATTGACAAAGCAAATAAACTAAAATATAGAAGTAGGTATGACTTATGATAGATAGATAAACTCTTTCTGTACACATCAGAAGTTTCAACTTTAGTTTTGTAACGGATTAACATTCCGCATTCAAACTTTCAAAATATGACTCATAACACAAGGGTGTTATGAGTCGTACAAAAATAAAGTTATGAAGAAATGAAAAAGAAAAAGAAAAGTTATGATGAAAAATAAAATAAAGTTAACAGTTATAATTTCTGGTGTGATCAAAAAATATTTATTATACTTACATATCTAAAGTCATGTACCTATCTACTTTTATATTTTTATCTATTTGTTTTATTACTAACTAGCTGCCCCCAGCGGTTACACCCGCTGTTTTTTTTACTTTTAAACCTTCCCTGAGCTTCTAGAAATGTTTCAAGATCAAAATTAGCGAAATCGGTGAAGCTGTTCGCGAGTTATATTTATATACTTCACTTAACGTAACTAAGATAGTTTAGTCAATCGAAAGTAAGTGTTAAAATTCTAACTTCCGATGTTTAGTATTTTGTAGTACAATTTCCTGTTTTTTTTTAAATAGTAGAATCTAAACAGTATCTAAACATTTCCATTTACAAGTACAAAGTCCTGCACAAACCTTTGTGCGTACATCGTCCTTTCACCCAACAAAAGTACTCCCATCATCTGTCAGCGAGCAAAGTGGCTGAGCTTTCTAGACGAGTGCACCCGTCACACGTCCCGTCGCCGTGCCGGGGCTTGCTTACAGGTGACGACACTATTGTCACAAGCACGCACGAAAAGTACCTACGTTACCTATGGTTAAAAAAATATATGAGTACCTAAATTAAGGAACATAAAAATACCTAAGTTAAGGTAAGTAACAATAGATACCCTTTTGGACATACGCAGATTAGTCAAAGTAATGTCACTCACGCATTATAAATACAACAAAGCTAAGCTCAATATTGTTACGTGATTTGCACAACAATTACTTAGACAAAATGCTTTTACGCTACGTCTTCTTAGTTTTTGCTTGAGAATAAATGCAATTTGAATTATTTTGAATTTGAATTTGAATTTAGCGCGAGCCTAAACTGGATCTCCCGCAATACAATTTTTTGGCATGTCGATAATCTCCCTAGCTTTTGTTTAAGTTCGCTAAGAACTCATACCTAGTACGAGTCCAGAAATCAACAAAAAATCAGGTTCACTTTATGATAATTCTTAAGCCGCTTGCCAATTAAGTTATCAAGTGACATCGTATTGCTTGTCGCATCGTAGCCTATAAGGATGAGGGTCTCGTCACGCGCCTTTGTCTGGTGTGACGGCGTGACGGGAGCGGGACGTCCTTCCGGGCGCGCTGGATCGTGAACTTTGGATTTGTCACGCTTGCGAGATGGAAGGGAAATGTCGGGATAGCTTCGTGATTGCGATGTATTCGACGGCCTATTATAAATACTTACATGTATCGTAAAACTAGATAATATGGGTCTTACTTTTACATAGTTATAAATAAAGGGTATGTGAAGCCGAATAGAGTTCGTAGTACTCACCATTATGAACAACTTTTACTATGGGACAAACCGTGAAATCGCGAAAAAAATCAGTTCGACAAAATGTATGGAACAGCTGATATTTTGTTTCGATATTTCAGAGTTTGTCGCGTAGTAAATATCGATGAGTACCTCCTATGACCCTTTTTGGCTTTGCATAACCTTTTCTTATAACCATGTAAGCCCTGCTAAAATTATCATAATCGTTGCTTAAAATGCTCCAACATTCTCTTATACGATATTCCCAGAAATGATTCCCAAATCTCAGTTCCAAAGAAATCGGAATAACATCCTTAAACCAGAAATTGTTTTCCGTTCCAGACAATGATATGTGGCGGAGATAAGCGCGGTGTAATGAGCCATTCACTGCCGAGAGTCGGAGAGACGCAATCAAACCGAGGATTCAGACGAGATAATACCAGGAACATACCACATTCATATGATTCAAACTGGGGAAGGAAGCTAGCTCGAGCGTTTCGTAGAAAGCATGAAATGTTGACCGAAATACTGAAAAACCAAAACAAGACTTGAGAATTTTCACTATTTAGGGCTGTAAGGTAAAACCAATCGTAAAATGAAGCTGAAACGATTTTGAAAAAAAATAGGGACATTTAACTGTTCGGGTGAAAATAAATAACTCTTCATCTATCCACCATATTGTTTTTCTTTTCGTATAAAATGTACCCTTTGTCACACAGACCATAATAATTAATTGATTGATACCGCGTTCATTGAAATGGTGGTTTTCTACCACAGAGCCAAACAAACATACACAAACAAATACGGACACTATGATTAGTTATACGAATACGCATACGTAAATATAACATTATTACACTGCAAAAAGCATGACCCTTCCTTCTGTCTTTGCTGTGGTATAGTAAAAAACAGCGCGCACAAAATTTCCAAAACTGTTACTTAAAAGTATCTATTTACCAAATAAAAATAAACACGCAAACCTCGGCTACGCAAACTATACCCGGATTATGACAGGCGGTAAGTAACTTTAACAAATAGCTCTCAGTGTCAATCAGAGGGGTCGGTGGGGTGGCAAAGTGCATAGCTGTGTTGGGAGCTGCGGAACCCAGTCGCTGGAAAGCAGGGATGACTCACTGTCTGTCGCGGAGCAGTGATTGGAAACTGGAAAGTATGTCGTTATCAAATAAACTGGTTGTTTACCGCGAAAACTGGTTCTTCCAAATTTTCTACTTTAAATTTTGTTTTACGGAACCTCAATTTTATTCCTATTCGAAATTAAACATTGTTAAGAATGAACTGGAAAAGATTGTTATTAGCACTACAGTCCCTTTTTCAAACTTTCACTTGTCTGTACTGTGTTGTATGTATTGTACTTGCCTATAAAATAATTAATAAGTGTAGTAATTTTGGATTAATTATAGAATTAGTCGTATTCATCATCATCATCGTCCACAGCCTTCCTTATCCCACTGCTGGGTATAGGCCTCTTTCACTGTGCCATCTGCCTCGATCCTGCGCCAATCGGATCCAGGTTCGACCCGCGACTTTGATGATGTCGTCGATTATTAACTAATCATTTTGGAAAAGAGTCTGATAACGAAGCTTTTCAGTACCTATCAAAACTTTCATTTTTCCAAAATTACAAGAACATGAGATAAGCAAGCTAATCCAATCAAAACACCGAAGTCGGATTATCAAAATCATCTCAAACGCTTTTAGCCATCGTCAATAATAAATCGACATTTAACCCCAAAAAGTTTCCGAACTTATCAAAAAAATACCAAAAAGCTTTTACTTAGATGAAAAAAGTATATTATCTTGAGTAAACATAAAGTTTTGGCACCCACTAAGCATTAAGAGGTTTTTAAATTTATTCACCCTTCGATTTCGGAGTTTCTTGAGGAAAGTTTGAGGAAATTCGAGCGATTAAACCATTGGAAGTGCAGAACTTAAGGGTTGTATTAGCATTAGAAACACAGGTTACCTTTTCTAGATTCCGCAGTTGGGACAATCGAAGCGCATCAGTCAAAATACACCTATACAAGTTTGCTTTCATTGGTTAATTATAAGGTGCAGATAGGCGTTCCTCGCTGTGAGTTATTGAGAAAGAAAGCTGTCTCAGTGATGTTAAGTCGCTTTTCTTCAACTTTGGTGCGTTTTTATTGGAAAAAATCACTCGTAATAGATAGATAGACAAATTCTTTATTTTTCACATTAGAAATCACACACAAAAGGAAATTAACCTCTCCGAGCTGGCAAAGCATCATCAACGCCGCTAGTGTAGCAGGTGCTCATTACCTATTAGGTAAAACTAGAGCAATAACTGGCAGCCTTATTGCTAAGAGTAATCTCTTCCAGGCTTACTTAATACGGTATCTATAGAAAGTAATCTATGGTAACGATCGACCCGCGCTGTGGCGATGTTTACCGGAACATCTGAGATGAATATGCAAGCGGAGGCGGGGGCGGCAGCTAGTCATTTAATTCATGGAAGTCATTTGCATTGTCTTTCAAAATGAGCTTTAACTTCGTTAAGCGGCCGCACTATTATAAGCTGATGAAAATTTATAGACAAGTGGCTGCGTCCCGCGGTTTGCTCGCGCGGTGATGAAAATCGGTGACAATAATGATAAAAAGTAGTGAAATAAGTATGTCTTTGTCCATAACCTAATAATTATTATTAAATAATTTATTTATTGTTAAATGTTTTTTTTATTTATTCTTCTCATACTCATTCAAAATATTAGCATGAACTACTTTCTTATTATATTAAAAAAGAATGAACAACTTTTATAAGAAGTATTTTACATTTTAACAAAATAACCGTAGTCAAGGAACGTAGCAAAGCCAAAATCAAGTATAAGTACTGACTATGTTGTAAGACTCGATCGTTTCTCGTAGCACATTCTGCTAGCTACGAGTCGTAGCTGCGTAGTGCTTTTAGAAGTGCTACGACGTACAGAATTTTATGAGCCGTAACTACTTTTATCCATTAGTTTCAATTCTATCTTTTACAATGCACTGATTCCGCTTCTTTGTACCGTTATTACTGTAAAGGCATAGAAACTGTCCTACAAAGTAAAGCGTCTGTCAGCGGCTTTACCATCGCTTTACGATCTTATTCAAACATAAAATATATGCACGTATGTAGGAACGCATTAAAGTGTATGTGGCGTCAAATCCATATTTAAGTACAAGCTTTTATTTAACTTACATTGTATGTTACTTTATTTGATTAGATCAAATCTTGTAACTGAATTTTGTTCCGAATGTCCACTGAAGTTTTCACTGATCAGGCCATCAGTATAAAATGTACCAAATCACAGGATGTGTGTAGTTAGGCTGTGATCCATTTTTCTCATATCGATGGATCAGGCAGTCTGAGTTCTGCCACAACAAAAAAGTAAAAAAAATCACTTCCGCCAAACCATTCCCTCGCGCAACAGACACCGACACTCACTTTTGTTATCCTTCCCATATTCCAAACCAACAAAGGAAACGACCGAGCCGAGTATATTTGTCCATTCGAGTACAGTTTGCGCAAACATCTCTCATAACACTTCAGAACATAAAATCCACTCTTCAGAACAAACTGTTGGCACGTCCGCACAATGGCGATAACAAATTGTGCTTTTAACGTCTATCTAGAGGAGATATTGTTTCCGTGAAGGAGTTGATTTACGGGACTCATCAGGCGCTGGAGCGAGGCCGATCCGATGCGATGGGTGAAGCGAGCTCACAGGGGAAATGCTATCAGAATGACAGGACAGAGGTAAATATGTAGTGCGGCGAAATCGTGGACTAAATGTCTTAATTTGAAAAGCTTTGTTTTAAAAGTTTGTTTGATAGTTGATATAGGTGGTTTTACTGCCGTATTCATTTCTCAATCGGTAATAACGTTGATAATTATGTCCCGGTTTTTTCAATGGATATCTTAACATTGACACGTGCGGAAATAAAAATAATCATCCATTGTCAGAAATTTCGTAACTTAAAAACTAGTTTTTTAAGTGTTTGGATTTATTTGAATAAAAATTAAGTGTTTTAATAAGTAATTTCATACCAAAAAAAACTTTGTTAAAATATAATTCTATTAAATGCACTTCTCTCTTACAAACAGCCAAAATAATACCCACAGTTCCTATTTCTGCTTCTAACCGACCTTTATCTTTTCAGCTCATATTTATTTATGAACACGGCAGTCAGCGGATAGGGTTTAAGTTCCAGCCATCTCGAGAAGACGCCGTGAAGGGCTCGCGAGGCAAGCGCCCTCCAATTAGGGCCAGCCCTTGTGCATGCCTTGACACTGCCGCGGTAAGGAGAGACTTTTAAATGTTTCTGCTTTCTGGAAACCGCGTATTGTAAAGTTGTGGAACTGGATTGTGCTGTGGTGGGGTGTAGTTTTTACATAACTTCCCAAAAAATTGTGTTTTTTTAACGGGAATAAGTTTACGTTTGACCACCAACTCGCCTGCTAGTGTGTGGCCGAGGACGAAGCACACAGACTTAGAAGATTACTCTTACCTTAAAAAGCCCAGGATTATATCTCTCAGGAAACATGGAAGCCGGCAGTCTGTTACATTCCCTGGCTGTACGAATCAGAAAAGTAAATTCGAAACGTTTTAAGTTTGATGTATCGATATGCGTTTCTTACGTCCACGACAACTTCTGAATGCCTGGATCGTTTTTTTCTGTAGAATTTGTAAATGTTCGATAAGTTAAGCAATTCATTTCATAAAAACATAATTATCATAGTACGAGTAAGTGACTATGGGACACAAAAGATACTCGAAAAGACTGGATTATTTTTCCAAAATGCCTAGTTAGATTTATTATTATTGTAGTTTATTCAGCAGATACCAAAAAAATTGCCATTGACGCGATATAAAACATTAATTTTATGGAAATTTCATTGCAGTCGGACTTTTGCCATTCTATTTTGTCATGGTATTTTGTGAAGCAAAAATGTTACTTCGTCATACCGATCACTATTCGCCAAAAATTTAGCATGCACATGACATGAGCTAATGACATAATCTAGGACACCATTTAACTCTACATAATATTCAAATCTGTCCTCAACATGATAAATAAAAAGCCCTAAAGTGTGACCGAAGTTAAAAAGCGGACTTCCATGAATATGCAAAGTCCAATCAAAACCTACTAAACTGAAATCCAAAAGGCCGACCTATAAAACAGGTAAGACACTCACAAAATCTATCACGGGCCATATCTTATTCAGTGTTGGGTTGTCCCGAAATGTTACAACTACTTAATAATTTGTTTGTAGAACTTCAACCTACTTGTCACATTCAATAAGTAAATTTACAGACTAACACTTATAAAGTTACTTAAATATAGATTATGTATGAAAGACATATACGCAGCAAGAAATGTTAATATAGACTCTAATTCAGGTAAGTAATTTCTTGTTGTTTACAAAATCAACAAAAATGAAAATAGTTTTAAAATTAGTATGACCTAATTTGTTAACAAGTGACCGTCTATTAGTTTTACAAACTTTTTAGTTATTTTCTTTTGATTAAAAACCAATACATTTCACATTTAGTGCTACCAATAGTTAACTACATCCCAGACCAGCTAGCTACATTGCAGATCAGTCTTTTTGATAAGCTAGATACAGTTTTTAGGTCACCCATAGCTACATATACGTACTGTTATCGATCGAGGACTATCGAAAACTTGAACGACAGCTTTGTCTACCTAGACTAGAAGAACAGTCTCTTTAAAATCTTCTTTGAACTAGAGGCTAAGCATTTTTAATCAACGCATTTTTATTGTTTGCTGGTTTTAATTATTTCAAAAATTGTGTCATTCTTTGCAACTTTTTGGATTTATTATCCGCAAAAAAATATTTGAAATTCAAATTCAAATATTTTATTTTTTTATACTAAAAATATAAATGGTGAGCCCCAAAGCTAGCTATCTTAGAACTTACCTTATCTTAGCTGTATCTCGGCTACGAATACCTTGCCCTAGACCTGCCCACTCTGTAATCACGTGCCGCATTCTGCTCTGAGCTCGCCCCTACACTCGTGCCTGCAAGGTATCCTCCACAGGTACGTTTGACCTAGATACAGGTCTTCAAGTATTAACGCTAGGGTTGCGCGGGCAGACGATTGCATTGTTTAATAATTGAGACCGAGCTCCGGCGCTGTACTTTCAGGGGCCGTGGTTCAAGTCAAAAGCTAAAGGTACCATTGCGCTCCAAAACAACTCTTGAATGGCACTTTCCGTC
This sequence comes from Alcis repandata, assembly GCA_949125135.1. Lineage (NCBI taxonomy): Eukaryota > Metazoa > Arthropoda > Insecta > Lepidoptera > Geometridae > Alcis > Alcis repandata. The sequence continues at coordinate 12,894,061 of OX421225.1, forward strand.
ACATTTTTTTTCTCTGGTGAACTGTCAAAAAATTACATATAATGCAAGTTACAGAGGCCCATACAAAATAAATACCTTATAGACTTACAAACATATAAATCACATGAAACTTAAATAACACGTTGAGTGGTCAACGCGTTTTGCATTATTGGCGTAGTGCAATCGGATACAAATTAATTTGTTCGAATAATATTATACCTATATTATAATATGTAATAGTTTGCGAGGTTAGTTATCCATTCATCCAACTCAATTAATAGTGTTTGCAAGTAGTTTTAAGTACACAACTTCGGTTGGGTATAAACCCTGAAATTCACACTACGGGATTCGTGTGTTGTGAGATTTAGTAAGTTCTATCATATTATCTTTAGGTAAACTGCTTGTTTATGATAAAGTTAAAGATACGTATGATACGTGTACTTATCTATAAGGATACTTTAATAATAGCATATGAAATACCAATGCTAAAACTCATCTGCAAGAAGCTACATGATCACAGCAACAGTACAGACTTGTAATCTTCCGCATCTTATTGTTGTTTAATTAAAAATATAAAAAAACTTTTTGTTTGTTAAAATTTAAACGTGGAATTTTGTAATTGGTCTTCTTTATATATTAGTACCTAGTAGTAGTCTTTATATATAGCAGTATAAACCTTACTTATGTATTAGTACCAACCATAAACCTAGCTGTAAGATTCCCAGATCTGTTCAAATAAAGTAAAAATTTATACCAAGAAATCAGCTGTACGAGTCAGCGGTCCATGCTTTCATCTTCTACCTCAAGCAGTCAGGATTTCTACTATAAGTGCAAGCCAAAACCCATCCCATCCAAAATAAGAAAGTGTAATTGAAGAATATCAGGATCTCATATGGCTTGCACCAGAGCTCGGCAGTAACAGCGCCCGTTCCGTTATATTGAAGGAAACCCGTCATAAAGATGGAGTTGTTATGCTCTACGATTCCGATCCGCTCTCAGCGAAAGATTACAAAATCATGCACGGAACGTACCAAAGAACGTACCGTACCAAGTCTAATCTCTTACGTTTTTAGGTATTTTTCATTGCTCTGGTTTTTTATTTATTGAGGTCTTTAGAATTTTATTGCTTACTTTACCATCAATGTATAAAATAGCGCTGTTTGTAAGTCATGTAAGCGAATATAGTAAAACGTAGGTTAAAACTTTATTGATGATGTAAAATATAATATCCAATTTTGACACGATTATTATTGGAATAAAAGCAAAATTTCCAACTGCAAAAAGTAGCATGAGACATTTTCTGGTTTAAAAACGAGTCTAACAACACTTGATAAGCCAAAATCGAATAAGGCAGTAGAAATTAAGGCGGTAGCAGGTCACATGCCAACTGGAATTTTAACATTACAGTTTGCAGTCAGGAAAATAAAAGTTATTCTGAATTTTATTGCAAATTCTGAAGTTATTTATCTACAATACAAAAGACTTTTTTTAATGTAATTGAGTGACGAGACGAGCAAATCGCTCGCCTGATGTTAAACGTCACGTTTGCCATAACAGGTCTGCGCCACCCAGAATTTTGAACTCGCAGAATTCAAGACCTTGCGCGGCACAGCACTGCGCTCGTCACCCTGAGATATACGAGTATAAGTTGTTTAATCTCCCATTTGCCCTGTAATTTCACTGGAAACAATGCCCTTCCAACCGAAACACAGTAATGTTTGCACATTACTGCTTGGCGGTGGAATATCTGGCAAAGGTGTGGTACTTCCCCAGGCGGGCTCTGCAAAAGTGCCCTACCACAACAACTATTTACTAATCCAGAACTGAATCATAAATAAACTTAGCATTAAATAAATAATTATTTAGTTTTCCAATACTAAATAGCAGATTGGCATTTGTAGCAGAATACAAAAGATATCTATTACCTATTATTGTGTTTTGTGTTAGTGTATCTTGGTCATTGGTCTGATTATATTTTTGCTCTACCTGTACAGGGTTAAAAGTAAAGGGTATGCTAAGCCGATAAAGGCTCATAGTACTCTTTCCATATAATCCTGTATAAATTGTATAATACCTATAGGGTTATACTGAACGGGTAAAATAAAGCTGATCTGTTACTAAATGACTAATCCTGTGATTACGAAAAAATAATCCGAATATTTCGTAATGCTAATTTTTATATGGCACTGGTGTTTTTCAGGATCTGAGGTGAGGGTTGGGCCCAGAGTAAAATAATTACTCATCGGCCTAGTCTCTACTTTCAGCGTAGGTCATCTAATCTGTGTAACCTTGTATGAATCTCAATAGGCATGACGACAGTATCAAAAAATCGCCGATTCAATGCTTTCAGGGGACTAGCTAGATTAAAAAAATTTAAAACACATGTTTAGTTTTATTTTTAAAAAACAGATTATTAAGATTTTCAATAAATTAAAACATTAAAATACAGCAATCGGCCATCTTGTCAGAAACAACGATCACAGCGTATGACGTCATGCCTAAGTGAACTCAGGTCATCCGCCGCTCATCACGCATAGACACAATGACATGTTTACTAGCCGTGACGTCAAATCGACGCCATGACACAAGCAAGCTGTTTTCGGGCACTGTTGAAAAAATATGTGAAAAATGGCTTCAAACTTCGTTTAACTTAAGTTTATTACCGAAATAAAGGCTTTTTTGTAAATAGTAAATGTGTACTCACATTATGGAAGAGGATTTTAAAATCTTTCGTCACGCCTATTCTTTAGTTCATAAGTTTAATGTTCTATTCATATTATATTTTGGGATTTAAAATTTTAAATTAAAAACTTTAAACTAAAAACTTGTCTATGATGTTTGTTGCTTCCTTACGATGAATTGATAGCTTTTCAGATTAAATAGTATGAAGAATTGAAGATGCTTAATAGTCTAGATCAGTAGACTACTTTTGATTCGTAAAAAAATCATGGGTCCTATCCTATCTATTATGATAGCAGATAAAACCGAGGGTTGCTCCTAATGGGTTGATTACATGTAACGAGTACAGTGTCGAGACAGTAATTGGTTACACTTGGCCGAGCAAACAAATCTTCGATCTAGGATCCATGGTTTGTTGGATTTGTTTGTTTCTGTTGTCACTAGTGACTCTCTCGCCTCGTCAAAATGATTAAACAAACCCAGTACTCGGCCGAGCGCACTGCCTCGCAACTGTACCTGTTACATGTAATCAACTCCTAATCAGGAAAGAAAAAACACATTTCAAATATTTAATACTTTTATTTGAAAGTTTAAAATCACACTACTCTGTTATTAACTTATCTATTTCAAATACTTTATTCGTGTATCTAATTTTGGTTCGTTATAATTATATACAACTACGTAATAATATGTTTTTTAAACATCCATTGTCATACATATTAAGCAATTCTAGTATACAGGGTTATAATGAAAGGGTATGCTAAGCCGCAAAGGGCCTACAGTACTCATCATTATGAACAACATTTACTATGGGAGTGACCCCAAAATTGAGAAATAAAGCCGCAGTTCCATAAAAAAGTATCAAATACAATCGACAAAATGTATGAAACCACAGATTCCTTTCTTCAAGATTTTTATGTTGGCCTCGTACTATAAAAGTTGTTCATGATGACGTGCTATAAGCCCTTTTCGGCTTAGCATACGCTGTCCGTATAACCCTGTAGTTTTTTGTGAAAGAAAAATCTATTTGTTCTCTTACATGCATGATAAACTATTTATTGTGTAAACAGGTTTACAAAAGTTTCTTACCTACTTCAAGAGAATTACACAAGTTATCTAAACTAAGTGACAGAAAAGTGTAAAAGTGGCTTCAAACGTAAATAACATTTCTGTAATTATTATTTTGTTTAACACATACATAGATTTAGTAATTAAATGTAAGCTTTTGCTTGTGAGAGTATCTAATTAAAATGCATGGCTGTGAAGTAAGTAAAATAAAATTAGGCCATTCTTATTTAAGAAAAATCAGGAAAACTCTAGTAGACTCTAAACTAATAAAATTTCTTTCAAATACGTTTTTTGTTCCAACCATCTTTTGGAACTAAGAAATACTCTATCATTTTAATGAAATACCTACGTAGTGATGTCGATTCTGTTTACCATTTTCTAAACTAAATTTAATACCTTCCAAAATTTTTGTCATCTGTTTCTTACATATTGAAATGAAAAAAGATGTAAATACGTTTTAGTTAGGCTAGATAAGTTTAGTTTAGTAAGTGGTAGAGCAGAATCAACGCCGTTTTGAACTAGATACGAGTAAATGGTTCACGAGTTTCGATTAGTTCGGAAAGCATCTCCTTTCAACGACGGTAGCGCAGTCAACTCTTCCCATCTCCCTGAATATCCTCGACATATTCACCAGCATGTTACTATCGTTGTTCCTACACAACCAAAGGTTCAATATATTCTCCGACGGAGAACAAGTGTTCGAAAAATAGTAATAATACGACGTTATCTTCAACTTCTCAGCCAAAAGCCTCCAATCGTTGCCCTTAGACGACTGGGAGTCCAAAAGTTTGCACAATATCACGCGATCAGATTTCGTCAAAGCATTGCAACGATAGTTGTCCGTCGAAATACTACTTCTATAACTATTGTTCTTGTAAACAAAATCGTATCTACCCTCTTTTTTAGTCAGCGAGGAATAATTGAAAGGATTCTCCAATATATTGATAGTATCCGCACTCGAACAACTGTACCTTTTGCAGTTGAAATTGGAGTTTAAGTCGTTGGACTTAAGGTTGAAATTGACAGAGTTGGACTGCTTCTGTTTCTGGTACACGCACATATTTAAATCGAAGCAGTTTATCGCGTCCGTCTGTTGGAGCACGAATATGCAATGAAGAGATCTGACCGTCATGTTCCAAACTTGGGAATAACTTAACTCCTGATACTTCCCTCCCGATTGGACCTTCCAACCGACCCCTACATCTCTGATATTGAAACATAAATCAGAGCAATTTTCCTGAAAGGGAATAGTTTTGGGATCGCAAAGCAAGGACCCTCCTGACCGCCTTTCGTTTTCGAAACACTCGTAGAACGCATATGGGGTGTCGTTAAACACGTGTATTTTCAAACTGTAGTAGCTATCGTCCATTCTTTTCGACATAAACACGGCAAGTTTGAGCAACTTTGCGTCTAGCCCGCTGAAACTTCGGCCGACTAGAACGAAGTCGCTTAGAAATTCGCACACGAGGTAAACTTTGGCGGGGTCCACTTGGGCAAAGAGGGGAGTTCCGGGCGTTTCTTGGCCCAAAGTCAAAACTTTGCGCCATTCTCTTGTGTTGATCTCTTCGGGGCGCTGCAAGATGGATAGCAGCCAGCTGGTGGTCTTGAGAGCCGCGCAGTGCGGGAACGTGAGGACCACGCCCTTGCCGAAGTGGAAGTTTTTGGGGCCGCACCGAATTACCGGACTAAGTTGGGTCTCACCTATAGAACAATAAAAATTAGGCTTAATTTTAAACTTACAAAAATTAGACACCAGGGAACCCTAATTACAAACACTCCTTAACTTGCAATGCTAGCTGCTCTGACAAGTTCTTGCTGACATAAACACGTGCGAAAATAGAACGGACAATTTTAGGTAGCTAGGGTTTAAAAGTAAGATTCCAAATATGCTGAATGCAATTTAACATAAAAGTTATAATATACATGTATTATTAGTCAGTCGGCACTCATAGTTTTCGAATAAAACGAAAGCACAAAATTTTAAATGGAATATATAAAAATAAGTCTAACTAAAACTCAACAACACTTCTTCACGTTCCGAACAGACTCCAAAATGAAGGCTAAAAATATAACATCCGATACCTTCCACCTTTCCAGCCTGCTGCAGATTGCAATATAGCCTGACATTTCAGATCTAGGTCAGGCCATCTAAATCAGTTTCTAGAATGTACGATGTAACATTCGAAAATAGTTTGCAGGTCGCGCCGAAACTAACTTGGCAAAACGAATTTGGGGCAAATTGTTATCTTGAAATACTTAAACCAGATAACCTACAGTATGAAAGGTTTCAAACTATTATTGAGTAGTGCAAAGTTTTTAAATTGAATTTTCAGATAGAGCGTAAAATTATATCACTTTTTGGTAAGAAATGTAGACCGTTTCTAAAAATAACAGTTACGCTAAAAATAAAGACTGTGTATGTGTAGATGTGTAATAGTTTTGTTATAGAAGTAGATTTTTCATAAAATATGAAAACAAATCCGCACTCTATAAATATCAATAGTATTGTAGACGCCGAGTCGCTGACTAACTAAAACAATGCTGAAATTGTTACCATTTTTTTTTGTGAAATTAATATATTTACAGTATCTATTCAATTTGAAAGCCTTGAATATTTTTACAACTCTAATTCCTAAGCATTCGTAAAAAGTACGTAGAATAATTCTTGAAAGTTTATCTTAATTTCTAAAATGTTCCTAACCTAACTACCTAACCCTAGTGACAGATTACAACCACAAAACGAACTAAACAATCAAGAATCTTAATCCAGCTGCCAAATAACCCCGCACCCCGTAGGCCGCATGACATTTCGGATGTAGGTCGTACCTCGTACCTTGTACCTCGTGGCTTAACCTAATCCTGTCTCCGCCTCACAATAGCAAGGTTTAATATTAAAGAACTTTCTGGAAGGGTTGCAGGTGTTTTGACGGGACGCCAAATGTCGTTAGGGTTACTTTATTAGGGGAAGGTTTACCTGATTCGGGGCGTTTTGAATTTTGATGTCCTTATTTTGAAGTAGATGGATGGAACTATGATGATAAGGTTTGGGAAGTTAATATTAAACGTTGGAAGATAATGTGTATGACTTTGTGTTGTGTAGGTTAAATGAAAATGAATGAGGTTTTGGGGTTTAATAAGGAATTAAAAACAAAACTAAATAGTAAAGCGTAGAGTGTAAACAAACAACAACGAGAAGATTAATCGAATAGGTAACTTATTTAGTTGAGTTTCTTAGCCTTTAAGCGTTTAGGGGAAACATTAGTTAGCTAATGAAAATCCTAACTAGTATTATTTAAAAATGAGAATGTAAGTTTGTTACGACTTCACGCCTTAACTACTCAACCGATCATTTTGCGTACTCATTTTCAGGAGATGTAGAAAAAAATCTTTTCATCACCAACGGTCACCAGCTACTATACGAGTACCTATAATTTCTAAAATAAACAAAAAACCTTCGTACCTTCCTGAAGCAAAGGCCTGTTCCATTCCTCATCCACGACCTCCAAAGAAAACAATTCTTCTCCTTTCTCAACCACTCCATCCGGTACGAACAGGCTCACGCCGCATTTATCCAGTTTCAGCCAGTTACCATCGATCGTCACTATATTTGAAGTGGCTGTCTCTATGTTCCCGTTAGTATATTTGGACTCGATCGAAGCGTTATTTTTGAGAGATGGCGACATTTCCACACTTTCGTTACCGTATGATGAGTTAGCTGGAATTTTAAAAGTAGTTAAGAATCCATATAGATGTTATGTTAGCGTGTCAGCTAATGTTTAAGAAGTATGGATTCGTTGCTCTAGTTTAAAATTTCTTACAATTCTATTATCATATAGGCAAGTGACACGAAATGTCCCGAAATGAATTGAATTGATGAATTTCAATAATTAAAAATAAGGTTAATAAATATTTCTGATTTGTGTTTTTTTCAATAACGAGAGCGTGCAAGTGAAGTGAACTCACAGCTCATAAAACAGCTAGAGTCGGAGCGGTCGGAGGGCACGCTGTCCTTGCAGGGCAGCGTGCGCTCGCTGGCCGGCGCCGCCACGTCCAGCGGGGAGATGTAGCTGGAAGCGGGGGACGGGTTACAACTGTGGCTATTGTCGGAAAGAAAAAAGAGAAGAACGAAAATGAAGAAAGAAAAAAGAAAAGAAGAAAAACAAATAAATAAGGCAAAGTGAAGATAAAATTAACAAAAAGTATTAAAATAGCAATTTTTTGTCCAAAAAAAGAAAATAGTCATTTGACCGTCGAAAACCATATGAGTGCTAACACGTGGCAATCCAATGCAAGTTATGTTTTTTTTTTCCATTACAGTGAATACTTAGGGAAAATAGATTCGACTGACAAGGAACACATTAAAAAACAGCCCCTCAAAATAAAACGATTAGATACTATTTATAGCAAAAGACTCATATTTGACATTAATAAGACCAATTAAAATAAATCATTTAATTTTGTTTCCAATTATTATTCAAATACTAGAACAATTAAAAAGTAGTTAACACTTACCTATTGGCTAATTGTGGAACTTCATACAAGTGCTCCTGCCTCGTGTTTGTTGACGTGCTTCTGTGTCTGTGAGCTCGTCTCGAGTCTATCGTGTGGAACTCTTCGTGGATTGTCAGATCTGGCTGATTTGTTAATGTTCTTTTTAACACACTTCCTAAATAATGGGACCCTGTTAAAGATAAGTTAAAAAAACAAGTTTATATTGCATTGTCATCGGAGTTACACGTTCGATGTTCGATAGAGCTGAAATGAACATCGGGAAGTGGTTCAAAATTGAGTTGCAAGATTCCACCCGAGCAGACATAGTTACATACATGCAAGTTAAATAAAAGCTTTTAAAAAGATCTTTTGTCACCTTTGTCAACCATTGTCACAATGTTTTTAATCGCTAATGCAAAAGAGGTGCTATATTATAACTTTGACCGCCGCGCCGTGTGTTTGTGGTCTGTGGCACCGTAGTTATTTTTAAACGGGTGAACTGATTTGAATACGATTTTTTTTTATCAGGTTTTGTCGCGCAAAATTGGTTTTGGCTATTTCAACGTTCTTTAAAATACATATTTTTTTACTTTAAAACCTAGAAAAAAGCAAAATTTTTATTTTACAAATAGAAGTTAATAATTCAAAAATGTAGTTACCTGCAGCTGGTTTAACGTATGGAGAATTTTCATTTAACTTTATCTTCATATACTTTATACCCAATACAATAACAACAACAAATATCAAGAAAGCAATTGACAATGCTATCAACAATGGCCAAAATGATGTTCCTGAAATAAAAACAAACATTATAACACCTGAAAAACTAAGTTAATCAAAGATTTGAAATTGGACAAAAATTCGATATGCCTTATCACCTATGCTCAACCTTATTACTAGGGTCCGTAACATGAGCTCTTAGTGCAAGCCTAAATTGGATCGCCTTAGCATCCGTCCCGCTAGAGAAAAGTGAAACAAAAAATAACGTGATCCAATACAGAATCGCGCTTAAAATTCATGGTACGGGCCCGGAACTTGCAGACTAAACGTAACACAGATTAGGTACTAACACTTATAGAACTCACAGATTACTAAAAAGCTACTTTGGTTTAGCCTTTATTTTGTTTAGGTAATAAACGCTGACTTGATTTCCACTTTATTTTTTATCAAGACCAGTTCCTATTAACAAAATAGCTACAAAGTCTAGAACCTATTCCAGACTATTCCCCAGCCTAGTGACATCCCCACACGTACCATCCTGCATGATCTGAGACTTGGACGTCCTCACACACATGGGACACTGCGCCACCTGGTAGTCCTTCCCGAGGCAGGCCGAGCTGGACAGGCAGCGGCGGCGCCGCGTCTGCAGGCAGTCCGAGTCGCAGCGGGACCACTCGGACCATTGGGACCAGCGACCTGGGAGAACCATTTGCTTTTAGGTTTGCTATAGATTTTGATCAACCTATTAGGTAGCTTTGCTATAGGTAGCTTAAGCCATATGAGTAGGTAGCTTTTAATAAAGGTAGCTTTTAATAAAGGTAGCTTTTAGCTAAAGCTTTTGGCATGAGCACGGCGATTGCTTACTAGTACCGGCTTGGACAGACCCAGCGGTGATTGTTTATAGCCAGCGTTATGCTGCGTTGGAATCTTTTTTATGTCAAAAGTATGCGCACATTTCGCTCCTTTTATATTTCTTTATTGAATTTTTTTTTTTCTGTGGTTTTTTTTTGTAATAATATTTTTATGACACATAAAAATATTTATTATTTAAAAATATTATTAGGGGAAGCGATAGCTTGTTTGTCACCTATGGTATTAAAAAAAAATAAGTTGAACATTATGTTTAAAAGATTACCTAATACGATGTCTGATGATTCGTCCGCTAGTTCGTCTAAGCTATCCACATAAAGATCTGAAAATAAAAAATATTTTAAAAGGCTAGTTATAAATAATTTTATTTGGAGTACCTAGTTGTTTTTTTTATTAAAATTTTAAATTATGTAATAATATTTATATTTAGATGTTATAAAAGCTGAGGAGACTTTAGTAATTTTGGCCAGCAAAAAGAAGAAAACTAAATCAGAAGATTAGGGCCAAAACTCACAGATCTCAGAAAAAAGCCCTCTCACAGATCTCCTCGAAAACATTCCATTTTCCAAGATCTATGTCCTAGTTACCCATATCACAGTCAGCGCAGTCCTGCGTCTTCTGCACGTCGGGCCCCATGCAGGGCTGCCCCCCGTTGAGCGGGCGCGGCGCGGAGCAGCTCCGCACGCGGCGGCGGCCGGCGCGCCGCGACCCGCACTCGCACTCGCTCCAGGAGGACCAGGCGCTCCAGCCGCCGTTTACTGGTCGAATACAGCACTTGAGAATATAATGGAATAGAAGGATTGTAATTGAAAATGTGCGCCGCTACGACCGCAGCATCGTTTTTTATGAAAGAAAATTTTGACGACACATTTTTTTTTTTTTAGTTAACCTATGCTGTCCCACTGCTGGGCAAAGGTCTAAAAAATGCAGCAGCAGCTAGCAGTGTTTTAGTTGCAAACATAATCTTAATAAAGTATTGTGACAATTATAAGTCACAAATAGTACAGTACGAAGAAACAAGAGAAAAAAAGACAAATTTTCAGATAAAAGGAACAATTTTAAATCTGTTAAAGCAAAATCTAGAGGTCTTCATTCCATTTTATACAAAAGTGCCGATTAAAATAGCACACAACTGAAAACCGTCAAAACAATCCAACAGCTCTATTCAACAAACTAACAGCAGTTTCTCTACAATCTACATTCGTGCAATGCAGTCTCGTATTTCCTCAGATAAACCTAGAGAAAAAAATGGAGCACTGCGTTAAATTTGAATGACGCTAACTCCTCTACTATGCGGTACACCAGACGCACACATTGACATATCAAAATAATATTCCTCCACTTGCGGCACTATAGAGCTTGTGTACGTAAGCGCGAAAGTAGAGGAGTTCTTCGTTTGACCCAAATCTAATCAATCAATCAATATTTATTCAATAAAAATCATAATCACAATCAATTTATTGGTAATTTTAGTTGCACGTCAGCAAAACATAAACTATAATACATATAATTAGTAATACAGTTTGTACCTATAGTAATAACAAACAGTAAAATTAATTATTCACCTGCTTCATACAAGATGTGATAAAAATCTCATAAAATATCTAACACAGTGCTCCATCTTTCTCTGTTGGTTAATCTGAGCGTATAGTACGGATCGGAACATACCAAACACGGTGAGTAGCGCCGGCTCGGATATCCGCTTGCCTGCTAAGTTCTCCGCCACACACGTATAGTTCGCCATGTCCTGGGAAACGCCTTATTTGAGAGACTGAATAACGCCTTTATTTGAGAGACTGAAAAACGCCTTTATTTGAGAGACTGAATAACGCCTTATTTGAGAGACTGAATAACGCCTTTATTTGAGAGACTGAAAAACGCCTTTATTTGAGAGACTGAAAACGCCTTTATTTGAGAGACTGAAAACGCCTTTATTTGAGAGACTGAAAACGCCTTTATTTGAGAGACTGAGCCGATGTGTGGTACAAAATGGTAAGTAATTTGAGTATTTTAAAAAGTTTTTTTGTGCAACAGAATGTTACGGCTTACTGAGGTAGAGATAGGTATGTGGACTGTGGAGTGCAGTGATATTAATGTTAATTAATTGCCTTACTAACTATTATTAATAACTTAAGAAATTAATATTATTAATTGTATTAATCAACTTACCTAATTTAACCCCTAAAACCCTAAAACCTAAAAGAACCTCAAAAAGTTAGGGTTCCATAGCAAAATGGTTTAAATAATTATTTTATGGTAAAAGTCTGATGCCTGTTTTTGTGTATGTCACAGCAAATTATTATTATGTATAATCGATTCAAATTTTATTTACTTTTTATACAATGCATTGCATTGAATGGCGACGATTTCATTCCCAAAACAATGGAAATCGTAAAAGCGACAATTTTCTTAACAGTAACAATAACAAGAATCTAGTCTGTCTAACAGACTCTCTAAACAGTGTAAGCATAACCTAACAACTAACAACGTTCACAGTTTCGCGTTGCCAGTTTTTATGCCCTCTTTAAACCGCTAAATATTCATGAATTGTTCATGAGTTTAGCTCGATTCTGTATTTAGCCCGGTATTTCATTTGCACCGGAATTGTTTTTCAATGCGTTGTTTTTGTAGCTGGATTTTTTCGAACTTTTACTGTTTCTTGCTAGAAAAGACTTTATTAGCTTTAGTAGCAAGTATTTTTTTTTGAAGTCTTTTTTGTATTGTAGAGTTTGTGGATTTGAACTAGACTAAAAACTAGGACAAATTTCTTATGTGCAAAGTCCCAAAAGATTTCCCGCAAAAGACTGTAGTTTCTTGACATACAAAATATTTCGCGACAGTCTCTAAAACGACTTGCAAGAACTCTGAACTCAATACCTAATACCACTGACTGTAGTCGACGCTGTAAGCCTCAATAGATTGCTGCAAAAAACTGTATTTTCCAGAGTAAAAAACAATAGCTTCTAGACTGAACAAAACTGTGGTTTCTAGTGTGAAAAACAATAGCTTCTAGACTGAAAGAACTGTAGTTTCTACACACCAGCAGCGTCGCCTGCTTAACTCCCAGGTCTCCGTTCTTAGATATCTGCACATTGTCTCCCACCACGACCGGCGCGCCACTCTTCAGCCAGTACATCTGGGCGAAGGGTGCTGCGGGCGGAGGCTCGCAGCGGAAGGTGACTGGCGAGTACTGTTTCACCAGCTGAGACTGCGGGGCCAGTGTGAAGTGCTTCTTTATGTCTAAAATGGAGAAGGATATCAGGAAATAGCCGGCTAATAGAAGCAGCTTTGTTGTTATTCTAATATGCCTACTACAAAATTAACACACGTATAACTAAATTCTTCCTGAGTCCTGACGAATTTTACGTCAAGAAATATTACACTAAAAATAACACAACATACTTAGGCATAAGTTTGAAGGCTTTTTAAGACAAATCTAAATTTTCTAAAACTATTGATTTAGATCTGTCTTTCAATGCCTTCAAACTTGGGCCTTATAACAACATAAATACACAACATATCACATTTTTTTGTTTTAAATCCTTAATTTCTTTCTTTTATTCAGTAGCAAAATCCTATTTATTGTTGACATGGAACATGTTTAGGTAAAAATGCGAATATATTTTTGCGTCTACAGATATAATCGGCTACGTATTTGGATTCATTATCTAAACAAAGCTTTTCATCTTTAAATAAGGATTCTTCCTCGACGGAGGTTCAGAACCCTAAAAAGGATTTATTTTAACACTACCCATTAACTATTATTATTTTAACAACAACATGTATAGGGTATACCTATAAGAAAACTTACAAGCAAGCTCAATAGTAGCTGGTTGACTCCTAATATGCCCTCTGCTCGTCCAGGCGAAGCAGGAACATTGATACTTATCGCTTCCAAAGTACTCCTCCACATTCTCCCTGGATACTTTGTGCTCGCCTTCGATGATCCTGACTCCGGATTGGGGATCCACGAATTCGAAATCGGCCGTTTGGATTTTAATGCCATTACATTTGAAGTATATCTTGAAAATGAAAAGTAATTTGAGTGGAAGAAATAATTAATTAGAAATATTTTTAAAGATACTAGTATTAGGAATAGTTACTTTGATGTTTGAGAATTATATTTAGGACGGCCAAAGTGCTTATATGTAATATTTTAGAATAATCCAGCAGAAAGTTTACTATATGGATTATTTTTGGGTAAACAGTCATAAGCGATTGGACGGTTCAAAATACTTCCAAATAAAGTGAAAATTTTAATGTGGACAGGTTGAAAATGAATTTTTAATAAATCTACAGAATAAATTACATTCACACATTACATTACATAATTATATAATGCTATTACCAGATCTCAAAAAAAGTTAGCCAGCAAGAAAAAATACGTACCTACTTCACAAAAATCTCTGGCTATATTAATTTTAAGGTTTTAAGTTTTACAGGACTATCATAGAACTAAGAAACGATACTCACTTCCAAAGCATTAGCGGCTCTGCATTTCAACACCGCCGGCTTATTTTTAACAACATAAGTATTTTCCGGCTCAAGCAAGAACATTGGCAGATTATCTTTAGTAGTATGCAGGGGTATCTTATCATCTACTGCTGATTCTCCATCTGCAGTTTTAGCTGTTACAGCATCTGGAGTATCTTTATAGTTAGCGTCTTTATTGTCATAGTCGTAGTCTAAATAAGGACCTTCGTCGTCTTCTTCTTCTAAATCGTCGTTGGTGAAAACTGGTGGTAGGAAGTAGTCCTTAGCTTCATTGGGGTGGTTATATTCTAAGGGTTTGTCTTCGGCTTTATCTTGACTTGTGTCATCTTTGTGATGCGTTTCTACGAAATAAATGATTTCATCAATGAAAAGGCACTAAGGCTTTGTAATGAAATTGAAAAGGGTGGAAAATAGAAGGGAAATTGATACATACATAGATAGAAAGAAATTTGTCAGTATTACATGTGTTGTTTTTGAGAAATAATGCTAACAATTTGAAAATAAAAACTCCCGTAATAAATGTTATATTACGAATATGCAATGTGTTTAAAATATTACTAACTTGTATAATTGCACTTCAGATGGCAGGTCAATTTTTAAAATACTAAATAGGTACTTTAGGATAAGTAGATCCACAATAAGAACAATAGAAAAGCTTGTCTAATTTTAACTTTAACTTTATCATTACTAGGTAGGTACTTACTTTTGGGGAAATGTTCTCCGGTCACGTGAAAAGCCAAAAGCACGGTTACAATCGAGATGCATGTCCAAAAATTCACTTCCATTTATAAACACAAACGAACCCAAACTATTTAAAACAACTGCATTAGCTTCGACCACATCATTGTTTTCCATAACGGAAACTTTAATCACATGTTGAACTACACTTTCGTTTGTTTTTTATTTATATTCACTAATCCATTTCACTTTAAAAAACTAGGTAATCACTTTGTCAAAAAGCGGGACTTTTCAGTCCAAAATCACTTATGGTAGAGATTATTTTTGATCGTAAATTATATCGTAAAAGTTTATGTGCGATCATGCGAGGGTGAGGTATGTGTTGACCCCGCAACGGTTCGTAAGCCACTGAAGCTTGGGGTGAAACAAGTTCGTTTCCAACCCCTAACGTGCACTGCGCACGCCCGAAACTTTTACGAAGCAGTGTGGTCAAGTTCAAAGAAATTGATTCCTAATTACCGAGCGGTAGTTATTATTTTGGCATGTTTTCTTTTTTGTGTCGTTTTGGCGAATATCTTATATAAGTACTACGTGATTGCTACGTAATTATTTTACAACAACGAAAACCGGCAAAAATCTTTACAATGTCACCAAAAACGATACAGTACAATTTGTTTTTAAAATATTGAGGCCACGGAAGACCTCAATATTTTAAAATTAAGTTAATTAAGTTTAAGTAAGGGTATATTTTCATGACCTTGGATAATAATATTATAATTATAGTTACTTATACATAATTAAAAATATTGAATTGATATACAACCTGATTAATAAAAACATTTGTGGCTCTTTTTAAAATGGCTTTTATGGTTCGCTGTAGATTCCCGCAAACAGTTGTTCTCGATTAGCTTGAATGTAAAATAAGAATGGGCGGTTGGCGAGAAAACTTTGACTTACATGCGTACCGGACAAATAAGTGAGGTTTGTGGCTGAAAAGTGACAAACCTATTATGTATATTATAAATTTCTATATGATGGACATTTTTAAAACTTTTGATTTGACCATTACCCTGCCTAATGTTAAGCAGTGTTAGGGTGTATTTTTGGCACTTTCAGTAATGATTTTTTTTTAAATCTAGTTTTTCTTGCATCGGAATAATTAACTATTCTTGTAGGATATTGGGATTCAACTAGTAGCTGTATACGTTGCTCAAAATGTAGTGAAAAACTCCATTTAAGTCTGTTCTAAATATATAAATAAGTAAACTCTTTTTAGTTCGCACCATAAATTAGAAACAGAAGGATAATGTTGCGTTTTAAAATAATCAAATAATATTTTTACGAATTACCAATTAGATTTACCACTAAAACTAATTACCATTAAAATCTTCACGGATCACTGTAAATTCCGGCAAACAACTGCTCTCTATGGGCCTCCACGTAAAACAAGAAGGGATGGTCTGCGGTGAATTGAATCATATCTGAAGTATTAAGACGTGCCCCAGCCGCGTTTATAATCGCTGAAACACAAGTTTATCAAATGTACTTCTCCAATATAAAAAAAAAAAACAAATTGTTGGTATTGTATTTTGTTAGTGTTTCAGTCTGTGCCGTGCGCCTATGCTATGTGTCGTCCTACATCTGTGCCATAATTATTATGTCATTCTACGCTTGTACCATGCTACGCTCGTATCGTGCCATGCATGTGTCGTGCTACGTCTATGCCATGTTATGTCTGTGCCATGCTACGCAATACATATGTGTCGTGCTACGCCTGTGCCGTGCTATACACCTTTTACGTGCTACGCCGTGCCGTGCAACGCATGTGCCCAAAACATCAAGCAAAATAAGTATGATCTACCACCTATCGTCTATCGAAAGACATAAGTTGCTTTTGTGTCAATAAATAATCTGAAAACTTGGACATAAATAATTTATAGCCCGGGTCTGGTTGAAGCGGACAAGTCATCAGTCATACTGAAAAGACCCAACTAAGGACCCAATACTGTCGGCGGCTCGGAAGTTTTGGCAGTTTTCGAACCTTTGCCTTTCGTGCTGTCGGGGACCTAAATACGGATTTGCAGAGGATTAATTCGTGTTTTGAAGTTACCGCTTTTCTATCGGGGATTATTCTAAATGCTTACAAAGATGAAGACGGACTTTTTTTTAATAACGTGGCATCCTTTTTAAATATGACAGGTAACTATCATTCGGTTAGTAGATAATAACTATCAAAGAACTGCACGACGCCGGACGGTCTAACCTGCCCTTAAACCTAACCCTGACCTTTACGTAGATCTGTAAAGGTCAATCATTCTTTAAATTCTCCTTTAACTAAACGAACAACATCCATCGCAGATAACACTGCCTAATAAATGCAGGGTAGCGGTCAAACGCTAGTCTTAAACAAAAGCTTGTTTACTAGAGGTAGCAAACAAGGAAACGGGCAGCCTGAAGGTAAGTCACCGTCGCTTATACCTGCTACCTGATTGGTTGATTATGAATAGCTTACCTGAAGCAGCGCTCGCTTCAGTGCCGGTTTCATGCACTTCTATGACAGTTTTCTGAATAGCGGCAGATAGTTTCAGCTCCCGATCTTTGACTATGTTTTTGAGACCCGAATTAGGTGAAAGCATGTGCCTTATTCCAATCTGTAAATATAATTTTATAAACAATATAGATTGTAGCGTTTTGAGTAGTCAACATGTAACGTATGTATAGGTAGAAGACGTCATTGCTGATCAGAAAATCAAAATTTGTATTCAGTAAAAGTTTTATGATTTTTGAGTAAGTGGCTATTTTTTAAATTTCATAAATAGCACACTACGTACTTTTGGTCACTTTTTTCGATGGCATGATCACAAATAAAAGTAGTAATTTCTCAGTTTTCTTTATGAGTAGTGTTTTTCGATAAATGCGTTATCAAATGTATCTTTACCTTAACCTTAACCTAAACTTTAGTTGACAGCCCATCTATCCACAAATTTTACGCAAAAAACAATGTTACAAAGTTATTTTGAGGTACCTTTTCATATATTTCTTTAAGGTTGAAACTTGTTATGATCGAGAACTTAGGTATAGTCAAATCGAGCTGTATTGGCGTTAATTCTTCCAAGGCGGTTTTCAGGAGTTTAGGAGCCAATTTCAGCTGGTTCAGTAGCAATGTGAGACCAGCTTTCTCGACGGGTAGGACGATGATAAAGTTTGCTCCTGAACCTTCGTATGGGATCTCGACTATCTGTTGAGAGTGAATGTGTTAATAGCTAAGTAACAACTTCACTAATGAACTTTTTTTAGTAGCGTAGGGCGTAAGTACCGTGTGTCATAGCAACAAAGGGCGTGAGTAACGCCTGTCAGCATCAGTACAACACAAGGCACGGGTCTGCAGCGATACAGAGCGTGAGTAACAGGCGTCGACAGCTACACAGGGCGTGAGTAGCCTGTGTCGGTAGCAACACAGGGCGTGAGTAAACGTGTCAGCAGCAACACAGGGCGTGAGCTTACCTCAGCACTTAATATGGCACTTTTCATGTATCGATATTTATTTTGGATGTTCATGAGCTGGACTTTCTTTTGTCCGGTGGGTGCGTAGAAGTTGCCAACATAAAGCGTGTTGAAAGGATCCTTCCATTTTCCCTGAAATTCGATTTTTTCCCAATTTTATACATATTGGAGTTTGATCGTCGTCTCAGTGCTTGTTTGGTCTATCTGCCATTGGTTGTTTTTTACAGTAGACGAGTTTCTTTCTCTATTTTAAAAGAGAAGCTATAGTTATAGGATTTGAAAATCTTTCATAATACATACATTGGTAAAGGTAACCAATGTATTATGAAAGATTTTCAAGTCTTATAATTATAGCTTCTTTTTTAAAATAGAGAAAGAAACTCGTCTGCTGTAGAAAGTAGCCAATGGTAGATAGACCAAACAAGCACTGAGACGACGTGATGTTAAATCACACACATTATTTTATTTATTTTACCTTAAAATAAACGGCATTAACAACAATCAAGGAAGTTGTTGCGGAAATCTGAGATGTGTCTAATAGTAGAGGTATCATGCCGTTGGTCTGCCTGGAAATCTGCGAAACACCAGAATTTATTTAAAGCCTGGTGCGGCCCGCGGTTTCATCTGTTTCTTTTCCTAAAGAATAAACGCGATCAAAATTAATCGAATAGAAGCCATTTTCGAATTATTGCAAATATGCACATTGATTTGTTTAAGTATGCATCCACAGTTTGATATCTTCTACCAAAATGTGGATACAGATAGATTACCAAAAACTTCCATTATACCTACAGGATTTGCTTTCGAAAACATACAGTCGAATTGAGAACCTCCTCCTTTTTTGAAGTCGGTTAAAAATGGATTGTTCCTCAGTGTTGCTACCAAGTATTTGTTTCAGTAGAACTGCTGAGAATTTAGATTTGAATAGACATACTAGTCGGACAATTGCGAAGTTTTATTTCGTAGACGCTCACTGCTAGAACCAACTGTAAAATGTATGTATTATGACCAAATGTAAAAAATTACCCATCCATTGATCTCATCAACGGCTTCCTGCGATTTTCTGAAGTTTATTTTCTCTACTTCCGACTTGAAGATCGCTTTGGCAGATGCAGCGAACTTGGGCTGAAGCTCGTCTTCCACTGACACGTAGATCCTACTCGCTATATCTAACTTCACGCCGGGGATGTACTGGAGATTCTTGATCAAATCCGTAAAGCTTGCCGTTAGCTAAGAAAAGAAATGAAATGAATGAATAAAATAAATGTATTGAATTGAAAGTAACCGCCGTCGATGTGTTGGTGATTTCAAAGGAGTGGCTAGTCCGATTTTGAAATCTTATCATATCATAGCCAATTATTTATAATACCTAGACTAAATTCTGGCTTATGCCACTTTTTCAAACAGTTATTTATTTCATTTCTATGTATTGAGTAGAGTTTTACTGTTGGAAACTTACACTGCTTTTCTTATACTCTCCAATGGCCTTAGTCAGTTCGGTTCGTGTTTTGCCTTCTGCCCCAAGAATCAGTTTCCCAAGCGGCAGTAGTGCCGACACTGGCGAGCAAACCACGTTGCTCCCAACATATTGAGATGATAATTCCTACACATTTACAACATATTATAATATAGGTAGATAATATATTATGCTATTGGACATTAACTATGTATTCAAAGAAACAAGTCCTGACTGACTGCCTGACAGACAACGTACAGCCTAAATAATAATTTACTAATTATGATTTCAATTTTCGTGTATTATTTTTTTATAATTGAGGTTTGGACATATCGGTATCGAGCTACCTTGCACTGTAATAAGTCTAGTCAATCAATATTATAATAATGTCAATTTATATACTTAGATCTAGCTGCTTCCTGCAGTTTAATTCGCATTTTCCAGGATAAAAAGTAGCCTTTTTGTCTAGGGTATTAACTACTTCTAAACCAAATTTCATTCAAATCCGTTTAGTATGTAGAGTTGAGTTATTGAGTGAGTGAGTTATTGAATGAGTTATTCATAATTTCTTAGTAAGACTTTAAGACTTAATTTTTTTTTAGAAATTTTTGACGACTTACAAAACTCGGACATCTTTGTAAGCCATCTTCCGCTTTAATATATTACCTAATCTAAGTGGTAAATTTCAAAAATACACAAAATAAGGATGGTACTTACGATTGCGAAATTCCTTCTTAATGACCCTTTATAATTAAAATACCCACGGCGGGAACTTGTAGTACTTTTCGGATCCTTGCCGGATGTTGAATCCTGAATGCTGAAATTAGGGTTTTTTCTGAATTTTCATAGCATCACATACAGAATACTTTAATTTATATCAGAAACTATAATAGCTACTTTCCGTGAGTTTACGCCCGCGGTGACGAAAACGGTGATGATGATGAATAGCATAAGCTATCTCTGTTCCAAATTTTATCAAATACGGTTCAGCAGTTACGGAGTTACGTAACAAATAGACACTAAATAATATTAGTAGGAACTAATGGTGACTTTATCTGTAGTTGTCTATTTACAAAAATGGCTGAACCGATGGTGATGAAATTTAAGAAGTGTAATCGCAAATCTCAAATAGGCGAGTTACAACAAATTGGTACTAGTACACTGTTTAAAAAAAAAGGCACAATAAAAGCGATCTATGAACAGCAAATTTGTTGAATATGGCATCGGCAAATGGACGCATTAAAGATATTTTTCACTTCGGAGAATCCAGGAAAACTGTTTTTTTAAGCCCATAGTTTATCCCTTACAGTGCCAGAAAACTTTACTTAGCACAGAGGCGCTTTAGAACTTACGTTAGATCATCTTCAGAACTTGATTCAAACGATGTACTGTCAACTCTTTCAATTTGATGTTTGTGATGATTCTTCTTCGAACAACTCAGGTTTAACGATAATATGAATAGAACTAGAATTTAAAAACATAACGAGGGCACTAATTACTTTGGAGATAATTGCCAACAAACAATTGCAGAATACCTACCTACTTATATCTGTTATTCATAAAGGGTATGCTAAGCCGAAAAGAGCTCATAGTACCTACTTACTCATCATTATGAACAACTTTTACTACGGCACCACTCGAAATTTACGAAAAAAAAAATCATCTGTTCCATAGAAAAATGTCAATGACACTCGACAAATTGTATGGAACAGCAGATTTTTTTTTCGCGATTCTGGGTTGGTCCCATAGTAGAAGTTGTTCATAATGATGAGTACTGTGAGCCCTTTCCGGCTTAGCATACCCTGTATGAATAACCCTTTGTTTCTTCGATTAAATGCACATTAAGGTACATACAACTTACAGATTATTATTTTCATGGCTGTCTGTCAAAACCAACTTATTACTCTTCATATTTTAAACTTAGTAAATAAAAATACTTTCAAGTTACATTTTTATCATCGCTATCCGTGTAGAAGCAATTTTCTTTGGAGCCAAAAATCAATTTCACGGTCATTAATTACATTACATTCCGCTTGTTTTCAATAAAATATGTAGCCGTGCTGCGGCTGTGAGTAATAGTAGCCGTGAGTGCAATGCAATTAATTTTTACTTTACTTTACTTTGTAAATTGATGTTTATTGATTTAAATGTATTTTACCGTTATTGATTGAACAATGTAGGTAAACGGTCATCGTAAGTACGTATTACATAAGGAATAGATATGTTTTTTTCCTATTCATAGAAATTATTACACAAACCTTGCTGAGCCAAAGTAAAAAAATAAGATCAGTTCTGCCACTGTCAGTAAAATTGAAACTATCATTGTCACTGTCAGCGAAAACTGTGATACCACGTTTTCATGGATTTTGCTAGATTAGCAAACAATTAAGAGAATCGTTTTTGTTAAAAAAAAAAATAGTTCATGGTATTTTCCTAGGTGGCGTTGGAGCATCAACTTTGTTATGTCAAATGGATTAGTATGATAACCTTTTTTAATTCCCGGTCTAAGGGTAAAAATATGACCATAATAATTAGAAAACGCTTGTACACTTTTAGTGGTAATATTAGCCGTATGCCAATGTTTGTTTTAATATAAAATATATTGTCATGATGTATGTTGTATTTATGTTCACTAACTTAACCCTTGTCCCTTACACCGTGGATTTCCCTTGGATTCGTACAAAACGTTTCGAATCTACATTTTTGATTCGTACAGCCAAGTAATGGAACAGACTGCTGGCTTCCTTGTTCCCTGAGAGATACAATCTAGGGCTTTTCAAGGTCAGATTGAATAGGTATCTTTTTCTGCGTGCTTCATCTTCGATCACATCGTCCCTTACCATCAGGCGAGTTGGTGGTCAAACGCGGGCTAGTTCACATTAAAAAAAAAAGACGTGTGGCACTCGGGGTCTGCCGCGGTAAAGCCATTGCATAGCATTTTTTATCAACTTATGTAATTATATTTAATTATAATTATTTCAATAACCAATGCCACCTAGAGGCGAGTTGCTGAACTAAAGAGACAAGCGTCATATTTCAAAAAGTCATTATAAGTTTTATTAATCATCGATAGATGGCAAAACTAAAAAGTATCACCGCTGTACCGGTCGGAGTGGTCGGTGGTCTTTAGGCTAAGGTTATTTTCGTTACGGAATTTCTGGACTCAGCCTCCACGCTCAAGGCCCGCGATAGAAGCTATGCAATAGCATAAAAAAAAAAAAACGCCAACGAAAAAAACAACGAACAATTTTTTTTCTAATAAAAGTGTCTCATTTAGCCAGTTTTAGATTTCTTTGACTAGCCAACCACTGGTAACATTTTCGAAATCCATCGGCCATCCAAAATTGTCAAATTGTTGTTGATGTGCAGAGTTGAACATTTTTGTGGATTACCTAGTTTGTTTTTTACAAAATCAAAGCATCAAAAACTCAGGATTACGATTCATGTGTCCTCTCCTCTGAATTCATTGCGACTTAATTTATATTAAAACTCGAATACAAAAACCATCTCGCAATATCGATCGTCGGCCACCGATAGCTGTGCCGATAGCAACAATGATACCGAGCGAGATTTTCGCTGAAGATTTGATGAGTACGGTGATACGGTACGGTCTTTACATCGGCGCAGCATTCCAGGTAGCCTGCCTGCTGGCTTGCGTGTCACTCACTGACGAGCAAAGCGATCCACATCTTTATGAAAAGGTTTGTAACATGTAAATTTATTTTATGTTACAAATTCAAGCGGCCCCAAATGCTAGCTAGAACTAGATACTCCTAGTAATTACCAAGCACTCTAAAATTGCTGAACATTGATATTTAGATAATTATTTCGAAATTAATTTTAATATAATTAATTATTAATTTAATTTTTTGTCGACCCTTTGTGTGTTCCATGGCATCCCCGACACAGGATTTATTCCTAGTGGGGAGCTATGAGTGTGAAACGTTTATTATTATTATTATTATTATTTTACTTCAGGGTACATAGGGTGAATGAGCATTCCTAATTGTAAAGGAAGTAATGTTTGATTAGCGAACAGATGCGCGACTCCTGAAAGTAATTCAAACATAAATTCCTTAGCAATGTGTGCTGAGACTTTTACTTAGTCTAGTCATTTCCGATTTAAAGTTTAAAAATGTACAACAAATTTAAACTGTTGCAGAGTTACACAGACAGCGATGAATGCAGTTCCGAACAGTCTTCGCCTGGGCACAGAGCTACTATGTCCAGAGCACGGCGACACGATAAGAAGAAACGACGTTAGATTTTATAGAAATTAGTTTTTAGTTTTTATATCAAACAAGCTTGCAAAGTGACTGGTATACTTGCAATCAAACTTGTCCAGATTGTTATTTTGGAGAACATCCACTCAGGCAGCTCATTTCACTATCTGGTGGTACATACAATGAATGTGGAAGCGAAGGACCTTGGCAGTATCACGAGAAGTTATGTACACTTGTACAGTGTGACTAACTTTCTTGTAGAGGTTTGGCTATCTCTACTATGAGAGAACTAAAAATGTCCTTCGAGTTCCTGAGTTTGGTTCAGAAAATAATTACACTAACAACCCTTTTGTGTTGTTAGCTTCCAGAGGCAAGTATTGTATTTGTCATATTAAACTTTATTTAGTAAGTACAAATAAGTGTATTCTCATTTTATGTTTATTGTATACTCATCTTGTAAGTAGAAGGAATATTAATTATGTTAGTTTATCTAAAGCCTTACTTTTAAATTTTACTAGTTGAGTAACATTAGTTCATACGCACTTCACTTTTGTATTGCTCAGAAGCTGAATAATGTTTATCAATCTAAGAGTAAGTCATTGATTTAGCTTAAAAGTCTCGGCAGCCTGTGGCTGTTCTGCGCAAAGCATAGTGGTTGGTGTATCGAGTGATCTCGGTCACCGAGTCGCGAGTGGCCGCCACTCGCTACACTTGTGTGTACAGTAAGACCATACAGAACATGAAAAATCGAATATAGACCGTGTCAACAGCCACTGGTTGCTTTAGTCCGTGGCTCACTCTCAGGGAGCCTTAGATATCACCTAGGGCTCTAAATTTGTTATAAATAACACAGGAATATTCACGTAAATATTACTACGACTATAATAGTTCGGCCGTTCAGAGAATGCGTTTGACGTTTGACACTCAGTTTGGCACAAAATTATAACATTAATCATGTTCATCATGTTGTTTCAATGCTCATCAATTGTTAAAACGGTAAAAAACCAGCAAAAATATTTTTATCGTAACTGCAACCGCGCCATTACACAGTTACGTCGTCAGTTCAATCGCGACGTGTCAGGAACGCATTCTCTGAACGGCCGTATTATAGTTTCGATCACATTCGGTGACCTTCATCAGTTCTTAGTAGTCACAGCAATATTTACGTGAGTATTCCGGTGTTAACAAAATGTTTAGTTTCTATAGAGCTCTATTCTGCAAGATATTATCGCAGTCACTGTCATTCTCATTAGAAATGTCATGAGAGTGATGAGTTATCTTGAGCGCCAAAGAATAGGATACCTGGCTGCCATACCTCCTATGACATCATAAACATGATATGATATCTTATCATTTTAGTTTCGGCTGTATCAGTCAAGTTTACTCGGCTTCCTACTGATAAGGTATAAGACGATCTCAATGGAAAATAACGTAACCTATAGATTTTTTAATTAATAAACAAACATAATTGTCAACAAGCGTTTAATTGTTACATGGACTAGAAATCTTACGGCATTACATTATTGCTTGAAAACTAGTGAATAAAATCTTATTTATAAAATTATTTAACATTTTGTATATTTAAGCACATCATAAGTACATTAACAACATTTAAGGCACTCGTACAAAAAATAGCACCAGTATTTTCATTTAATGTACTAGGTAAATAACCCGAACATGATCCCATAATGAAATGTACATGTACAGCTGGGACCCTTTTCTGTCGAGTGAGACATTATATCGGTCACTTTCGCACTCATTCGAAATGTCATGAGAATGAAATGACGGAGATAATCTTGAGCGCCCAAAAATAGGGTCCCTGGACGTAAAATGTCCCGTCTGAGATTTGTAATCACAAATATGACACTTAACTGGCATTAATAAAGGCACTTAGTTCACTTACAAATAATTAAAATTGGAAAATATTTGAGACAAAAGATTAGTTTTAATTTAAGTATGTACTTGCTAAATTCATTGCAGCCTGCCACATGGTTTATTTTACGATTTCAATTTCTGAACTACGCTAAAACTGTTTAACAGTGTTTAATGTATATCTACAGTAAAATCTTTGGGCTTCACTACTACTCTATGTATGAGTATGAAGGTATTGTCAAAATTAGACATATAACACATTACAATGCTTTGTAATTTTCATATAGGGACGCCCTCAACACATGGTACGACATTGCTCATTGATTTTCGACTTTAATTGCACAGAGGTTGATTTCCTCCAGGACTAGTCCCAATGACTACCACAAAATGCCAGCCAAAAACATGACTCATTTAAAGAAATAAGCATTTCAAAAGAAAAACATTTTCAAACGCATCGCGCCATGTGCAGCGGACCGTGAAAACGGCAGCGATTGTAGAGATAAGGACAATATATCACAATCTTTTATCGCTATCTTCGTGACATGCGACTTTTTAATCTTTTATCTTCCTCATAAAACTGTATAAAAGAGTATTTATAAAGACAGCAAAAATGAAAACACAACACAAACAAAAAGTATATAACAGGGCTGCTTAGAAATGAACAAACAAAGATTACCCCCTATAGACTCGGCACTCAAGATCGCGCCCTACGAATCGGTCAAAGACACCTACAATAATTGTTTCATAGGTTCATTACTAGGCGTAGCTAACCATTGCTCATGGAAACACTGTCTGAAGTCCAGTCAAACTGGTGCGTTTATGTCAAAACAAATATCTCATAGTGCGGTATCAGGGAGTAACCTACATACCTATATACGTGAACAAAATATCACAATTAGCGACTACAGTAAACTGACAACGCAGTCCAATGCTACTGTTAAATGCAGGGTTTGAAAAGCCACTAAAATTACAAGCTAGTTAGATTATGCGATTTGAGAGCTTGCACTAAATCGTTTTCGTTCAAAAACTGTTTCAGAGAGTTGAGCTTCTTGAAGCATATTGTGACACAACACGATTTCTTCTTCTCCCCACCGCAACATGCCGCGTCCTGCTTTTTAGATGGCTCAGGATTATTACAAGCTGCCGAAGCATCGCAGGAGCATTTCAGACTGTCCACGATAGTTGATGGGGAATCTCCATCACATTCGTGTAAAGTGTAAATGCCTAATTCTTCCAGGTTTGTGGAGTTGTTGTGCCGTTTGTGGTAGTGCAAGAATGTGTTGTGGTTGCTGTCGGTGGCGCGGCCGCAGCCGACCGCACACTTCATCGCCGCGTGGTCGCACTTGCAGTCCACGCAAGAACAAGTGTCTTCACCACACCCCGAAGGTTTCGCGACCTCCTGAATATCCTGGTTGCAATTCCTACATTCCCCATCCGTCGGATCACACTTGCAGTCCATACAGTGACAGATCCCGGAATCAGCTGCCAGTTGTTCCAAAGCGTTTCTCTTAGCGATCTCCTTGCCGAAGATATTCTCCGTTCGGACTACGTACATGTTGGAAAGAGGTTCGTTGTCGAAGAGTAGCGTGTCTTCGAGATCTAAGTCGGTATTGAAAAGAACGGAGTTGGCGGGATTGATTTCTATGTTTTGTCGGACTTTGGAAGGCGGGGGAGTGTTTAACGATCTGTCGTCGTCGGATGCGAAATAGATATCTGCGTCCGAGTCTAGTTCGAGATCGTTCAGCAATTTTGGGGGGTTCTCGAGGTCTGCAACTATTCCGCTATCGTTGAATAATTTACTCGGTTCGATGTTTGTCACGATTTCGCTGTCGTTGAAAACTTTGTCCCCGACGTCTAGAATGTTCGGCGTGTCCAAATCGTAAGACGTGTGCGTCATAATATTGGCCGTGGGTGCCATTTCGGTGCTCAAATCTATGTAGCTCTGCATATGCGTCGGGACAAAGGTAGCTAGAGTGAAAATGCTTTCTGGCGATTTCTCCTTGATACTGACTGGGGTTTCCGATATAGAAGCCGCGAGCACGCTGACATCGACCCACGGCGATTGCACTTCGATTTCGTTCGCTAAAGCGAGCTGGAGAGCTTTCGACTTTATTTCCATCTTGGGAGGCGCTATTTCAGGTTGGAGCGGAACGGTCGGTTGGAGATTATTGATGTCGACCCAGTCGTTAGTGTCCTTTTTGTCCGTTCTGTCGACGAACGGCGAGAGGGTTAGGTTAGCGAGATCATAGTCCACGGTTAGGTCGTTAGTTTTAGCGTTGTTAGTAGCGTTATCGAAGAGGAGCTCGGTTATGTCAACCGTGTTAACTGCCGGGATGTCCTCGAGGCTTCCGTCGGTGGAGTTGGACTCGGTGGTGATTCTGCCGAAGGATTCCAGAAGCCCGTCCCAGTTCATGAGGTCGTTGGTCTGTTGGTCGGTTGGTTTCTCGGGGGAGTTCTCTACGAACGTTTCTATCGTCACTGGGTCCACCGCCTTCAGCTGGAAAAAATAGCAAAATTTTATTTATCTTGGCTAAATAAGACTGCTGGAGTCGTAGTGCGCACGGTGGCAGTACCTAACTTGACGACTTGGCGACTAAATATCGACCATCTGTTTTAAACGTGTTTTAAGTATTATAATTTGGTCACATAGCTAGAAAACAAGGCAAAAACCTGGAGAATGAGATCACGAGGCCTCAGCCGGATACGTTGATCCGATCAGATTCGCACCACTCTCGACAACTCAGTCTACGTACGATGCTCCTCATATTGCTGAAGACAGGAAACGTGGGCGCAACATAGCGAGAAACTATTTGGTGGTCACAACCCTCGGACATGAGGAGCACGATTTGAGGAGGTGTAGGCAGTAACTTCCGCAACTTATATGTACATGAGTGTGCGAGGGTGAACAGGAACCGATAGGTGCATAGGACTTTTGAATGTAATGTACAAGTGCATAATAACACCGAGCACGCGTGCGAGCGCGCCTGTGTTCAGCATAGTAGCACCCTAGTATTTGTCGGCCTGTTTGGCTTAGCGGTAGTGTATCCGCCTTATAAGCCAGAGGTCCCGGGTTCGATTCCCGGCCGGACAGATGTTTGAATGATGAATTTATATACTTATCTGTTCTGGGTCTAGGTGTTAGTTGTCCCTGTCTTTGTGTGTGTTCCATGGCATCCCCGACACAGGATTTATTCCTAGTGGGGGAGCTATGAGTGTGAAACGTTTATTTATTTATTTATTATTTATTTATTAGTATAGGCTTGTTTCCACTAAGAATGAATCGGATGGATTGGAGTTTCTAATTATTGATTAAGATATACAGATTTCAAAAAATAAAACAATTTATCAAAATAATTAAAGTTTATTAATATTTTTAGAAAAGAAAATCTTAAAATATAGGCATTGAGTCACGTGATAGTGAACGCCAATCAGAAAATGTGACGTCACGCCGTGCTAAACATCACGGTAATGCATCATGTAATGCCTGATCTTTTGTTTTCATATTGGTCTGGGCTGCTTTACTTCTGAATTTATGTGTAATTAATGCTTGAAACTGATTTAGCTACTTTCAGCTCACTAAAAGTTTCCGGCTCATTTTATTCAACTGTTTGGAAATCTGTAAAATAAATGCAAGTAATTAGCTTTATAATGAAGATTAACTAGTTAATGATTAAAATAATTGGCGTTATTTATTACTTATACCTAAATACCTGAACTTGTATGAGGAGTATCTTTAAGAGATGAACTTAGCGTGGAGCTTTCTTTACGTTCATTCTTATTGATCTTGATCATTGATATGTATGATCGTTCTGTGCTGTTGCATGTCCGCTTTTTCCTATCTTCTTGACATCCAAATTTACTTGGAGTATATCCTGGTGTCAAATACTTACATCAAAATGATCTTCACAAAAATACATTCTTGTTTTAGTTGACAAACAGTGAGCATCATTTCTCCTCGCAAGTGTTAGCCACTTTTTTCGTATTTGTGGATCGTTTGGAACATAGATAAATAATTTGTTTGGCGTATTTATACTTGTGCTTTTACACTGGGGCACCATACAGTACTTGTAATACGACGGATTCATTTTTTTATCACGAAATATCAACAATCGCCATACACGAACACCTGTGTTTCGCACAGGTTGACGTCACACACGACGCCATGACAGTTTTGAGCATTTTCGGGGGAAATTAAATGTCATTTCTTTAAATGCGAAATACAAATTGAAAATCGATATATTTTCAAAAAAATATATTATTTCCATGTATAATAAATACTAAGGTATATTAATGAGCAATCAATCAAATTGAGGCAACTAGCCTATTATAGTGTAGTGTACAGGCAAACCATATAACTCGTGGGACGTCCCGAGTTACTCCCCCGAGAACTCGCGAGTTATGTGGTTTGTCTATAGTGTGTATGTGTATCGGTGTCTCCCCCCGCCCCCCGCCCCCCGCCCCCGCTCACCTGGTGCCTGGTCGCGTGCGCCCGCAGACTGGTGGGCGTGGAGAAGAGGCGGCCGCAGCCGGGCGCGGCGCAGGCGTGCGGGCGCGCGCCCGAGTGCGTGCGTCCGTGCGCCTTCAGGTGGTGCGACGCGGTGAACGACTTGCCGCACCCCTCCCAGCGGCATCTGGACGTAACTACATGTTACTGCGAGGTTCATGATCTTTTTTACACGCTTTTTATTAGCTTCACTTGTATGTATGTATGTAACTGACTCCTTTGGGCGCGATTTTGACCCACTTTAAACGGCCAGATTTCGTTCAAAGCGTGTTTTTTAGTTTTTTTTAACTATTAATTTTTACGTCTTTATCGAATTCGAATTGTCTAAAATTTTCTAATGTTTCGCTCAACTTTCTTAACTTTTTCTTTCATAAGAACCTTCTCCTGACTATAATTAATAAACGCAACAGAGAAGAATTAGCGAAATTGTTCCTTCCGTTCACTCGTGATGCGATGACCAAAGGAAATAGAGACTCATTTATATATATATACAGATATACATAGATTTACAGATAGGCTTGCGTTTGACTGCCATCGCACCTGATGGAGGATCGATCTAATATAAACGATCTACATATAACTAGTTCGGGAGCCTCTAGGATCTAACTTCAACTTCGTGCCCGGCGCTGCTCAGCCTTCACCCTCGAAGGTTTGGCACTCCATTCGTGAAAAAAAAAACAATTAAAATCGGACCAGTAGTTTCAGAGATTACCCTCTACAAACATACAAACAATCTTTACCTCTTTATAACATTAGTTTAGATTTATCTTATCATTAGGGCTACATATTTAACCGACCAAATATGTGGTTTATTAACAAAACAACCTACTTGTATGGTCTCTCCTGCGTGTGCGTGCGTATATGTTTTTTCAGATCGCTAAGTGTGGTGAAGAATTTCGTGCATCCGTCCGCTTTGCAGTTAAACGTGTCGCCGCTGTGTAACCTCTGGTGCGCTCTTAATCTGGAACCAAATAATAAACGTATTTACATCTAGCCTTTTTAAAAGGCTTTATTTTTCCTAAATTTAATATGGGAAATAAAAAAGGCCCTTTTTTATTTCCCATCACCTTAAATATTACATGTATGTGTGCATTGACTTATTGACTTGACTGTACGCTAAACGTAGAGGACACCTTGTGGCCAGATAAAACGACTACCAGCGTAAGGCGGCTGATGGTAAAAGGATGCGTAATGCAGAAGACCGTGCCTTATGGCGGTCTTTGGGAGATACCTACGAGTAGTAGTGAATATCAAATAGACTGATATTGACGATGACGACAACTGTTCGACTAGTATTCAATGCAAATCTATTCAAATATTTTATTTTGGATAATAAATCCACACAGTTGGTAAACAAAATAATATTTGTGAGTGTAAATTCTGTCGAAAAGGACACAAATAATACACAGGCGAAAAACATTGCTCATCTTTTGGGCACCATCCTAATATGTTGATCATCTGTAATTATTAGCCTACAGAGCTCTATTTTTAGTATATTTTCCTTCTTGCTCTAGTCGGCTGACAGCATAAAGTATGCTGTAACATACGCGCCAGGTGCGTTTGCTATTTTTAACACGTCGACAACAACAATATAGGATCCAGTTTTGTTATAAAACAATCTATTAATATGCAAAGCTTTATATATAAAGGTTTTTAAACAAACCTATGCTGGCTTTTTGTTTTGGTAACGGAGGGGGGGGGGGGGGGGGGGGGGTCTAAAGATGCATATATAGTTCTTCAAAGTAAAGATGATTGGTTGTACAGCCGGGTTAGACTAATTAAAACCCCCTAGGTGGCACGCCTCTGTTCCCTAGCGGAGGGCACCGGAATCTCCATAGAACATTCCTCCTTCCTTCTACAATGGCCACACAGCTCCGTTGTAGGAAATACCAAAGCCGTATTCCCGACCCCCCGGATCCCGTTATCAGATTGACCCAGGCCGGGGTCAAACTGATACCAGTCTTTGCGTAAAATTGACATTGATAAAGAGTCTCAAAGATTCACAATATTAGTTTAATAAAAAATAAAATTCTGAAATAAACCTACATAAACATAAATAATATACATATTACTAGAGATAACAGTGCTAAAGTCACTATCCGCGGGTGATATTGCAAAGATTGAACTTATGATTTGCAAAGGATCAGAAAATTTCAATGTCTGAGTCAAAAGTCAGTCGCAAAATCAAGAGTGATAATACAATTAATAGCGTCATAACCACGTGATAATGTTATCATTTAGTAGACAAAACAAATCTTTCACATTAATTTGTGTTAATTCGGTAATTCTTTAACACAAACATTGCCCGGGTAATATATTAGCTATCGCCTACTGGGGTGATGAAAAAGACCATTAAGACGATGAAAAGAACTTTGTATTAAACCAAGGCATAAGCTATCTATTCCAAATATAATCAATGGTATTGGTATCGTTTCAGGAGGAACACATACAAACTTTCTCATTTATTATATTAGTGATACAACTGAGGTCAGATAGCCCAAACCCGTCTGACTGGGCCCAATAATAAACCTAGGCTTAGTGCGAACATTTTCACTAAATCATCAAATCTAGTCATCAGATGATACAATTAGCTAAAGGTATTGAAAATAAATATGATGTCACATCACATCAATCTGTATAAAAGTTAATGAAGCGAATAATCGCTATGGATTCTGCGATAACTTTGTGTGTGGTAAAAAAGGAGGGTGAATAGAGTTCTGGAAGGTAGGCAACGCACCGAAGATGCCTTTGGTGATGAAGGTGTCCATAGGCAGTGGTGTCGATGGCTTGTCGCTTGTTTGCCGCTTATTAATGAAAAATGTGTTGGCATGCCAAATTGTGTATTTAAAGTGTTATACACGGTTATAAGGTAAGGGCACATTGTACCTATTATAATGAACAACTTGAACAATGGGGCCAAACCTGAAATCGCGAAAAAAACAGCTGTTCCATAGAAAAATGTCAATGACACTCGACAAGATGTACTTATGGAACAGCTGATTTTTTGCGTAATTTCAGGGGTCCCATAGTAAAAGTTGTTCATAATGATGAACACTCTTCGGCTTAGCATAGCCTTTCCTTATAGCCCCGTATAACGATGTTTTGGTCATGATGTTGCGGTATCCATGAACTGGCAAGCCATGTTAGAGGCCTCCAAGCGACCGGAAACTGACATCAGAGCTAGCCATTCGGTCTAAACAAGATAATTTATCCAGTACCAGATTTTGCACGCGTCTTTCCCCACTTAGCATATGTACAGTAAACAACATAATATTTTGCTTGCGACTATTTTTTTCATGCAAACTTTTTCTCAAATTCAAATTCTAAGTCTACGACCAGCATTATTTTTGTTGTTTTCAAGACCAATTTTGACAGTATAATATGTACGTAACCGAGGTTTTTATATGGGCCTGGTGGACTTATCAGCCCCCCAATTCACTATGACCACTATATGACTTCATGAACCAGTGAAATCACTAGAAAACCTAGTAACAATTACTACAAAAATCGCGATCTTAGATAGATAAGCCTTTATATCACCTCTTGTAGATGGTAACAGGCCAATGGTGAGTTATCACATCGGTGATATCGCAATTCAGAAAGCACGTGGTAGCAACGGCAAGCCTTCGAGCCGTTTATCTGTTTACTACAACACGATAACGACTAGACAAGGTATTAAAAATATTCGTTACTTTAAGATAAAATCAAAATTATGGCGCAGCATGTTTGGAGAAATATTGTGCAATATTTGATTGTCTAAAAAATTTGTTTAGATTAAATAAATAAACGTTTCACACTCATACGAGTAGCTCCCCTCTAAGAATAAATCCTGTGTCGGGGATGTCATGGAACACACACAAAGACAAGGACAACTACTCGTAACACCCAGACCCAGAACAGATATTTAAATTCATCATTCAAACATCTGCCCGACCGGGAATCGAACCCGGGACCTCTGGCTTATAAGGCGGATACCTACACTACCCCTAAGCTAAAAAGGCCGACAATTTTTTTTTAGTTTCTATGCTTCAAGACCTCAGATTTAGCTCAGTCGTACGAAGATACTCTAGGCAACGCAATGAAAATGCCTTGGGTATTGGTGGCCCGTCGCTTAATTGCCACTTATTTTTACAAAAAAGACTAGATTTTGTGGCTGACCAAAGCAATGTCGTTAAACATATAAGAACCAACCTAAAAAATAAAATGCATAGAGCCCATGGACTGGAGTTTGTACCATTTTAGCCAAATCAGAAAACTTTGCAATAGGTACTGAGTGAGTAAAATTTTTAAACAATATTTTTATAGTATAATAAGTTAATCTTCCATGTGCATATTTACTGTTTAGGTTTACTGATTAGACTTTCCACTTGAGATAGAAAACGCGACATTAAACATGGCATTGTTTGCTCTCAACTTATCGTGTGCCAAAAACACTTTGCCAGGAGTAAATTTTTTGCAAGTGCTTTTCCGCTTAAAACCAGTTTCAGTTTTTATAGTTTATGAACTATACCTTTTATAGGTAGTGATATTTACTGAGTGCGTTAATAATAATAATAATAATAATAAAACCTTATATTTCATGCAAAAAGTACGATACATAGTTATAGAAAAGAAATGATGTTAATTAATACGTAATTCACTTATTTTTAGAAAATGTTTTGATACGAGTACATAGAATGATAATGAAGTTTAATTGCATGAACCCTTCCTCAAGTGAAGGTGAAGGTCTCCTCTAAAGAGTACCATGTGTCTCTATTTTGAGCTATTTGCGGCCAGCAGGTACCAGCTATTTTTTCCAACTCGTCTGCCCATCTCGTGTGTGGTCTGCCTTTGAGACGTTTGCCGATTGGACCCTTCCACATTGTTACTCTGTTGGTCCATCTCTCGTCTTTTAGCCTCGCTACGTGCCCAGCCCACTTCCACTTTAGTTTCTTAGCATAGGTCAGAGCGTCCGTCGCTTTGGTG
Organism: Alcis repandata; assembly: GCA_949125135.1. Lineage (NCBI taxonomy): Eukaryota > Metazoa > Arthropoda > Insecta > Lepidoptera > Geometridae > Alcis > Alcis repandata. Next base: position 12,929,564 of record OX421225.1, read on the forward strand.
GTTTCTCTAATTTTTGTGTGACGTATTTTTTGCATCTTTTTAATATTGAGCATACTTCGTTCTATTCCGCGCTGGCAGGTAGTGATTTTGTTTTTAATTTTAGATGTATATTTCCAAGTTTGACATGCGTAGGTTAGACAAGGTAGGAGGCATGACGTCATGACTTTTGTTTTAATATTTGTTGGCATGTCACTTTTGAATATCTCTTTTAAAGACCAGTACTTGTTCCAAGTATTTTGTACTCTTCGTTCTACTTCTAGTTCTTGTTGTTTTCTGTTGAAACCAATTTGTTTTCCAAGGTAGATGTACTTCTCTGTATATTTAAGAGTTTCCGCTTAAAACCAGTTTCAGTTTTTATAGTTTATGAACTATACCTTTTATAGGTAGTGATATTTACTGAGTGCGTTATAATGTTGTTACTAACCAAACTTAATGACTGATGAAATTTTGTGGAAATATTTGCAAGTAATCGTCGCGTCATGGAAAATAATACGTAAAGTTTTATACAGGCAGGTTTCAGTAGGTCGTCTTTTATGGCAACGTTTAAGAGGGGTGAGCAGACAGTTCCTAAAGAGATCCTTGGTGCTCTTTTTGGAGAACAGTCTGGCCACCGAGGGGAATTTTAGCCCCCGACGTAAAGTTTTTTTTTATCTGTTTAAAGGATAAAGCGATTGTGATTTAGTTGTGTTTTTTTGTGAGAAAGGTGGTTTCATCAAGCGGTAAAATGACCAATTCTTAATATTGCCAATACTCAAAATGGTCGATTTTGAAAACGCCTAGATAATTCTTATAGGGCCAATCCTAAAATTGTTTATCAAATATTAGTTATTAGGTTATACTTCGATGAACTACAAAATGAACTTACTACAAATACTATAAAATCTTGAAGATGTGCGAGTATCATTTAATTCGTGGAGTATTTTGAAACCTTTTTTTGGAGTATACCGGGAATAAGCCATTTATAAACCTTTTGAAAAATGCAGTACGAAAACCCGTTATGATCGACTTTTAAACAAAGACAAGATAGAATATTCGAATTCGTTATAGCAACTATACAATACATAGCTTGCTGCGGTTTTTTAGGATCAAAAAACTCGGCAAATCGTCTCTTTACATTTTTTTGTATGATCGTTTTTGTTAAGGTTTCTTATGTCATTTTAAATAACTTGAACCAGACGTTAGCATATAGCATAGTTCTATACGACTCTAACTTACATCGCCGGTCATTTGCAGCAAAGTTCAATTCGTAACGTAAAAAAAACAATATCTCATACTATTACAGCATACTGTTGAATAACCACAAACATGAAACGTGCCTATCAACTTTATTTACTATGTACATACTTACAAGGCACATAATGCAATGTGCACTGCACAGTGCCTAATTTACTTTCCTGGCAGATCACCAACAAACATAAATTACAAAATATCTTCTGAGTCATTTATTTTTGTTTTGAACCCAAAGATTTATAACGAGATATCTGTCAAAAAAATAAATTCTGTTTTTGTGTTTTCTTTGAGTATCAAATTCTGATGTGCTGAGAGATATGCACGTAGTAAACCGTGTTATTTCGGTCGCTGTGATTGTTATTAATGTTAACAAGATCTCAAGGGTATTTGGCATGATTGAAATGATTGGTAGAACGATGGATTTACTTCGCAGAAAAATTGTGGTGTAAAAAATCGTAGGCTTTTAAATTTCGAATGCTGTTGACAGAAAAAGAACCCAAAATGGCAATGGCACTCAACGAAACGTCAAGAAAATCTGTTTTTTTTCCAGATTCTTTGGTTTGTCGCAAAGTAAAAGATGTCAATAATGATGAATACTATGATTCCTTTTCGGCTTACCATACCTTTCCCTTATAACCGCGTAGAACCCGTCTACCCCAACGATCTACTCAAATGTTATTAACACTTTGACTGCGGGAAACACATACCTTGTGTTTTTTACCTTTGTGTGACACCAGTGCGGCTGCACACGCCAGGCGCGTAAAACACAACGCATCTTACTATTAGCCGCACCTAAGGCAAGCGTATATGATTATTAGCCGCAGTCAAAGTGTTAAAATCAATTCCATTGAGATGTTTTAGCCAAAACCTATTTTTTTCTCTTCTTTTTTTCATAGCGAGAAGTAAACAGACTATTCCATAAAATTTTATTTTTTATCGAAATTTGTTTGTAGCGGTTTCGTCTTAACTACTCAACCGATCATCATAAAATTTTGCATTCACGTTCCCAGCGGTACATAAAAGCATATTATGTACTATTATACTACTAGGCTACTTTTTATTAATGTTTGTTATCATTATGACGCAGTTGAAAATGTAGGGCGAAGCAAATACAGTAAGGTAAAAGTACCCTTCACCGGACGTGCCCTACCACCGGAAACGTCCTATTTTAAGCTATAAGTCAAAAACTTACGGTTGAAAGTAAGTTGCGATTTTTTTCTCCGATAGCTACATATCCTCCCCTTCCTTTACGTGACCTAGCCGACCATTTTGGGAATCAGTGGGACCGTGATAATCGATCGAGTCGGTCGATCGCAGTTTTGTATGGAACTCCTTACGAAAATCGTTAAGAAATCGCGTGTATTTCTTAAGGTTTTTATGGCGTTTAAGCATAGCTTAGTGTTCGAAAATAGGGTTTTACGGTATCGTTACTCAATTAGTTATTGTGTTCCGATTAAATAAGTGAATTTGGTTCAGTGGTATTTACAGAAATTGAGTAAAATACAAATCCGGTGGTGGGTTCAAGCATATTTTGACTGGAAGGTTTCACCGAACAGCGTCCGGAATCAGGAAAAACGTATGTTTTTTTAATTAATTTTGTACTGATTGATGAAGAATTATTTCAATAAATTTCTTTGCAATTTAAATAACTAGAAGTGTTAAGAACTTAGTGAGCAATTACCGAACATGAATATACAAGCCAATTTTTTTTAAACTGTGATTGAAATTTAACATTTTAACAAGTTTTTGGCATCAAAATAAGCTTTTTGGCAAGGCTATTTTGAAAATGCCATAATAGTTATAGTACATCAATAATATCAAAAGCCACATGTATTCATGGTTTTGTAATAGTTCTAATTACCAGTAACGATGTCAGATTTGTAGTTACATTGTAATGATTACAATTTATAGACTATTTTCAAAATCTGTTCGGGTGATACGTTCCACTAAATTTGACTGTTCAATTTACCGAACGGGTGTCCGGTAAATGGTACCCATGGGCTCTATTACCGGATTTTTTATTATCTCAGCTATTTTATTATGCGGTGTTCATTGAAATATTTTCCTTACGGAATTGACTACTAGGTCGATATTCAAACGTATTCTCTAAAGTGACTTTTTGTAAAGCCCAGTGATTCTAAAAGTTAAAACAAAAAATGTATAATATAATGTGTATGTGTGTGTAATGTATGTGAGTGTGCTTGTGTGTGTATGTGCGTGTGTGTATGTATATGTATAATGTATCTACTTACGTTATTTTAAGATAAGTGTGGAACCGTTTTTTTATTTTTTATTTTTTTATCGGATATTTTTTTATGAGATTAAGTGACGAAACGAGCAAATCGCTCGCCTGATGTTAAACGTCACGTTTGCCCATAACAGGTCTGCGCCACCCAGAATTTTGAACTCGCAGAATTCAAAACCCTGCGCGGCACAGCACTGCGCTCGTCACCCTGAGATATAAGTTGTATAATCTCCCATTTGCCCTGTAATTTCACTGGAAACAATGCCCTTCCAACCGGAACACAGTAATGTTTGCACATTACTGCTTGGCGGTGGAATAACTGGCAATGGTGTGGTACTTCCCCAGGCGGGCTCTGCAAAAGAGCCCTACCACTACTAAATTATACAGGGTTATTGATAAAGGGTATGCTAAGCCGAAAAGGGCTAATAGTACTTATCATTATGAACAACTTTTACTATAGGACGAATATTATGTTGGTCCCATAGTAAAAGTTGTTCATAATGATGAGTGCTATGAGTCCTTTTCGGCTTAGCATACCCTTTATGAATAACCTTGTATACATTAGAGCTTTTTGGTTATGGTTTCGGAAGGTGACGAAAGGATGTCAATACACAGTGTATTTTATGAATTCTGAGAACGTTGACATATCAATATGCACATTTTAAGGTTTTTTTATACTCAATTGGTTGTCATTTTGTTTTTTGTAGAGGAGGTATAACCGATTAAAAATTAACATATAAAAGCATAAAAAGTGCTATAAAGACTGTTTAAAAATTATCAAACCATATCTTACCTACCTCAAAACAAGTGTGATAGGATTGATTAAATAAATGTTTTAGATTAATGTTTTTATAATACAGGATGACTGGTTAGACACTTTAGATATTCTAGGTTATCATAGTATTCATCACCATCATCATCATGAACAACTTTTACTATGGGGCCAACCCAGAATTCCCTAAAAAAAAAAACAGCTATTCCATAGAAAAATGTCACTGACACTCAACAAAATTGTATGGAACAGCAAATTTTTTTTTGTGAATTCCGGGTTGGTCCCATAGTAAACAATTTTCATAAAGTACATTGAAAACCAAGAATATCTAAAGTATCTAACCAGTCACCCTGTATATATACTAAATGAGTTAATGAAATACAAATACATGGATGACAAAAATAAATGATATTTGCGTTCAACGTAAACTTAACGTTTTATTTTAAAACTTTTTTAGTATTCCGTCAATATTAGTTGAAATTAAAAAGCTAGTGAAGTTAGGTTTATAATATAAAGTACTCTTCAGTAAGACCAACGAAAGTTTGAGCACCACTCAACAACGCAACTCCATACATTTTCTTTCCTAGTCCGGTGATACGGCAGGCCGATCCGGTAGTAGGTGCAAATCACGTTTCTTAGTCCGGTGAACGGTACAAATGAGGCTAAACGGACCTAAAAACTTTAAAAATATTTTAAATATATTTCTAACGAGTAATTAATTTCCAAAAAAAATTAAATGAAGACTAGTTTATCTAAGTTACCGCTAAACTATTAATTATAATCGTATAAAAATCCCAGACCTTATTTTAAATAGAAACGTACATGCAGGTCTTAAGCGTTCGGTGAACGGTACATTTACCTTATAAATTACACCAAAATTTGTGTATGAAATATATATTTTTTATATTTATATGTAGTATATTTTGCACTATCTTCAAAATGAGCCTGATTTTTGTAAGCGTATGAATGTAATAGCGTATGCGAATCCACCGGGCAACCCCCAGTTGGCTAGTGTAGTGGAATAATCCTAGGGTAGACTAGTAGTGAAATGATTAAAAGATTGAGTTGAGTTGTCAAGGGTCGCGCACATTAGGACAGGCCGCAGCGGGGTGCTAGGTCGGGTAACCTCCTCGTGGTGCACCCTGGGCAACAGCGTGCGGTAATACTGCAGCTTTTATGCAGTATTACCGCACGCTGGCAAATAACCCGACACGGTGGGCCCGTCCGCGTGTCCCTCTGACTAGCAGAGGGCACAGCGGATGGTGTGTGGTGGAGTGTGGAGCGTTGGAGGATACGGCGCTCCACGCTTGGCTGGTGGCAGCAATGCCACCAGGGGGGGTTTTCCTTGTGCTCCTCGCCGCGTGTGGGTCGCGGTCGGGAGTGCAAGGAAAGGAGGAGGGGATCGCTCGTTGCCGGGCGTGGTGAAAGCCATGCTCGGCGGCGAGAGATCGTGGCAGGCCGTGGTCTCCTTCTGCGAAGAGGTAATGTCGCAGAAGGGGCCGCGGGGCGGATCGGGGAGGACGACTCCCGCAGGATCCGCTCCGGCGCAGACGACGGGGAGGGAGGAGGGGGCGATCCGATCATCGCCTCCTTCCCTCTCCGTAGTGGGGCCACTGGCGGAGGGTCGGGGGGCTCTCCGCTGGCTTGCACCGGCTCCACACGTCTGGGGGCGGCCTTGGGTGACCAGGGCCGTCCCTCTCTTGACGCACGGAAGACGGGGCCGAAGGGCCGACCCTGGCTGAGGGTGGCGGAGACTCCGAAAGGGAACCCCGCTGCCCCCGGCCACAAGGGAATGAGGTCAACTTCCCAGTGGTTTTAGTGGGTATGCCGCCGCAGGGCGGAGACTCCCACATAACCCCGGCTCCCCCGGGTTAGGGGTATCCATAAAGGATTTCCACTGGGTCAAAAAAAAAAAAAAAAAAAAAAGGCCGCAGCGAGCCGCAGCGGCATTTCAATACAAATCCATTCTTGCGCCGCAGCCCGCCTATAGTGTGCGATAATTCAAATAAAATGTACGAAAGTGCGGCGCGGTGTGCGCGAGTCTTTAAGCGTATTAACATTTTGACTGCGCTAATAATCACATGCGCTTGCCTTAGGTGCGGCTAAAGTCAATGCGTTGTTTTACGCGCCTGGCGTGTGCAGCTGCACTCGCGTCGCGTAAAGGAAAACACAAGGTATGTGTTTCCGCAGTCAAAGTGTTAATTATAAAGTATAATGGTAGTATAAACTAACCTGTATAGTGTATTAAAGGCTTTCCTGCATCCAGGAGTCTGGCAGGCGAATGGTTTCGACTTGGTGTGCGCTCGGACATGTATTTTCAGACTATATGATGTGAGAAATGCTTTTTCACATGTTTGCATTGGACATTTGAACCTGTATTCACCTGGAACAGATTTTAATGTACTATTTAGATTGTGTGGTGAGTGGAAGATTTTTTCATAGTTTTACTTGTGCTATTGTTTATTCTGTGGTTATATGGAACGGCAATAATAAGCCGGAATAGTATGCAAGGTTATAAGGAAAAGGTATGCTAAGCCAAAATAGGGCTCATAGTATCATCATTATGAAAAACTTTTACGATGAGACCAGCACTGAAATCGCGAAAAAGAATCAGCTGATTCCGTATATTTTATAGTGTTGTTGACATTTTCCTATTTTTTTTCACCTTTTCATTGTTGATCCCATAGTAAAAGTCGTTTGTAGTGATGAGTACAATGAACCCCTTTCGGCTTAGCATACCCTTTCCATATAACCCTTTATACTTAGTATTTTTTCATTAACAACTTTTACTATGGAATCGAATTTATCTCATTGCAAAAGTTGTACATTACTACAACAGTCATCTACGCAGAATATCATCTTTCGTTTCTCACGCTGTTTTGGCTTTATAAACTTCACTTGATATGCAAATACTCTTTCAATTAAAAAAAAAAAAAAACAAGAATATTCTTTCAATTTGGGAAACAGTAGTGCCTAATGTCAAACTACAGTTTCAATAGTTGAGTTGTACTTTGTAAAGAAATTCCGTGTCATAGGTTTTGTTATACAGGGTTATTCATAAAGGGAATGCTAAGCCGAAAAGGGCTTATAGTACTCACCATTATAAACAACTTTTACTATGGGCCCAACTCGAAATTCTCGAAAAAAAAATCAGCTGTTCCATAGAAAAATGTCAATGATACTCGACAAAATGTATGGAACAGCTGATTTTTTTAATTTCGGGTTGGCCCCATCGTAAAAGTTGTTCATAATGATGAGTACTATGAGCCCTTTTCGGCTTAGAATACCCTTTATGAATAACCCTAATAGTCCTTTGTAAAAATCAGAAGTGGGATATTATTTTGTGGTATGTTTAGAACGTAACTATGCGATGTGAGAATAGTATAGAAGTGTAGAAGTATTTTGTTCATTTAATCAGTGGTATTACAATTTTTTTTTAAATTATGGTTAAATTAGGGATGGGTGACGTGACGTGATATGAAAGGGTTTTGCTATGGGAAGTGACAGGCTAAGAAAAAAGTTTGATTGTAAGAAACTACAATAATATAACATACTTCCTTTATGAATTAATAGGTCATTGTGAATTTGGCCCTCATAGTTTCTGAATATATAATTATATATTTTTTTAATTATAGTTCTGTGAAATTTGAATTAAATTAATTGAGCTTAACACTCCACACGACACTACAGTGAAGAGATTCCGAGCTTGAATTCAGGATATGATGTAATATTTTGTAAATTTTTAGACAAAATAATTATTTCCTTAAAAGATATTCTATAAAAACGCAAAAAATTGAGTGTCACTCTGTTTTTTAAAACAATATTCCAATATAAAAACAAGTATATTGAGGATTATGTAAGTAGTTTGTAACTAGATAATACCAATAATGTAACCAGCTCAAACCGGTTATTGTTTAAGTTAAAACTGGTTTTTCTTGCTTCATACTTATTTACTTTAAAAAAAGCACGTGAACACATCATGAGAAAACAAAATCATCCCACTTCGAAACCAGTCGAAAGCAGTTATATCTGGTTACAGTTATTATACCAAAGTTGATATTAACAAAAAATAAAACCTTAATTGTGTCAATGTTGCTTGAAATAATATCACTTTAATAACCACTCCAAATATGTACTTATTTAAATGAAAAATGAAAAAAATGAAAAAATATTTATTAAACACAACCACAATAAAATATAGACATTACATGAAAAGAAATCGCTAATTAACTTATGGTTATGGTAGGTGTACACAATGTAGTAGGATTACGGCGATCCCCGCACTAGGCTAAGCCTGTATCGCAGAGATCAGGTACGAAATACACAGAAATAGTATTTTACACCTCTCTGGTAAATCAAATTGAACTAATACTATGCAATATCCTACTTAAATTTGAAATAGGAGATAAGTTATATATTTATGTAATATGTATGTATGTATATATAATATATATATATATATGTTTATAAATATTAATATAATATTATTGTTGTTAATTATTATGGTTATTTATTGCTTGAAGTAAGAATATAATTGTATACATCTAAATGTTATGGTGTATATATTTATAGTATTGAATAATTTATGATACAATTCTTAATAGGTTTTCCGTCTCTTTGTAACTCAGAGTAGCCAAAAAGCTGTAGATTGACTTTTTGGCTTCGTAGACAGTCTTTTCTATTAAATTACAATGTTTGTCCAAGATATTGTAAATATGAATTCTAATGAAAGGGCCGAAACGTTGAGCAAAGCTAGTATTAACTTGCGGAAGAGGAAGTTTTTGAGATCTTTTTTTAATAATTTCATCGAAATCGGGAGCAGCGAGGACAGACCTATGCACAGAAAGTGAAATTTTAAATAAAAATAATTGTCTCACACTTAAAACTCCACTGTCCTTGAAAACATCAACGGTTGGGTATCTTAGTGGTTTCTTCATCATTACTTTTAAGACAGAGCGTTGAGCCCTCTCAGCTAAGATGATAGAAGACGTAGCAGCACTACCCCAACAGGTGATGCAGTAGTTAAGGAGGGATTGGCACAAAGCATAGTAAACAGACATTAGAGTCTCTGGGCATGCAACGTCACGCAGATTCTTCATGATACCAATAACTTTTCGTACCCGAGCCGAGAGAGCAACTAGGTGGTATTTAAAGCTTAAATTTTCGTCTAATATAACACCCAGATATTTAATTGTCGAGGACCTAGTCAATGATTCACAGGAACAGAATATTTGGTCACAGGAAGCTTTATGTAGTTTGAGATTCAGCTGAGAAACTGGCGCTGATGCAGCTGTTTTATGAAAACATAGGAATACGGTTTTCTTAGTGTTTAGCGTTAGGAGGTTTTTCTGCAACCACCCAAAAATGCTAGTCATGCCCAGTTCAGCGTGCTCTAGAGTTTTGTCCCAAGTTGAGCCATGGAATACAATGGCTGTATCATCAGCATAGCAAATGATTTCGGCATTTTTGACCTGCATGTCATGGATATCATTGATGTATAAATTAAAAAGCGTGGGCCCCAGAATGCTACCCTGTGGCACACCGAAATTAATGGCTTGTGAACCACTAAACTCATCCCCAATCTTGACGCACTGTCTCCTGTTCCACAAGTAACTTTTGAACCAACTAGAAGCCACCCCCCTAATACCAACATTGAATAATTTTTTCAAAAGAATTGGAATGGAAACAGTGTCAAAGGCTTTAGCCAAGTCCAAAAACACTGCTACGCATCTTTGTTTTTTGTCTAACTTGGATGATACTATTGATGTTAGAAGTGAAACTGCGTCTTCGGTGCATTTGCCCTTCCTAAAACCAAATTGTCTATCTGAAAGTATATTTCGGGAGTCGAAAAATTTGGATAATCGGTTGTTAACTAACTTTTCTAACATTTTTGAAAAAGTACCTAAAAGTGAAATAGGTCTGTAGTTTTCGATGCAGTTTTTAGGACCATTTTTATGAATAGGACTAACCGAGGCTACTTTCCAAGCTTCAGGAAAGGTACCATCAGATAAACTTTGATTATAGATGTGTGTCAATGGTATTACAATTTCGTCTTTAATATATTTAATCAGTGTATTAGTTAATCCATCCATGCCTGGATCTTTACCATTTTGTAGCCCTAAAATCAATTTTTCAACTTCCTCATGGTCCGTTGGCTCCATAAAGAACGATTCAGTGAGCGTGTTCTCCGCATTTACGATTGCAGCCAGGTCGTCTTGTGTTTGGTTAGTGCCAGTAAGTATTTGATTAGCTAGACGTTGCCCTACAGTAGAAAAATGGTCGTTGCATAAGTCGAGCGAGTGTCGTGAGTCGATAGAGTTTTGCAGCGATAACAACTCGGAGGGTACCTGTGTCTTCGTAGATAAGCTACATACGGATTTGATGGACTTCCAGAGCATTCGAGAGTTATCTTTATTTTTATCTAACTCCTTTCTTTCGTAATCAATTCGCAGCTTACGTAAGAGACTAACGAAGAAATTCTGATACCTTTTATAGGATAATTGCAATATAATATTGTTAGGTTCAAGTTTTGCACGTTGATGGAGCCTATCTCTATGTCTCATACAACGCATAAGTCCGGGTGTGATCCAGGGCTTAAGATTGCGTTGTGATCTACTAAGACGAACTTCACGTGTATGTTTGACTACAATATCTGTCAGAAATTTGGTAAATGCTATAGTGGCCTCGTTAGTATCGCAAACGCTAGTAATAAAGCACCAGTCAACATCAGCCAGGTCAGTTTTAATTGCGTCGAAGTCTCTTTTCAATATACTACGACTTGGGCGTGGTTGTTTTAGGTTCCTTAGATTAATGCCAATCATAACAGGGTAATGATCTGTAATAACAGATCTACAGACGACACCGCGAGCTAGATTAAAATGTGATCTACTGACATAGATATGATCTAGACACGATGAGTCTCTGGTAGGCTCAGTAATGGCGGGTATCATACCGCATTCGTCCATGAAGCAAAGATACTCTAAATATTGGGTGTTGCTAGGTTCAAGAATGTTAACGTTTATGTCACCAGCGAAAACCAAAGGAACACCACTAGATTTAGACATGCAGGAAGCAAGGGAAGATAAAAAAGCTTCAATATTTCTACAGGCTGGTGAGCGGTAAATTGCAAGGATGCTAACTACCTTGTCAATACAAATGGCAAGGCATTGGGCATTGTCAGCAGAATGTTCTGTAACTGACACATTCCAAGTTTCCTTGACATACACCACAACGCCGCTGTTTTGGTTTTGATTTATATTGCTTTTGAACAAATTGTAGCCCGGTAGTTGTGGAACAAGTGGGGTACTGTTCAACCAACATTCCGATAATACAATAACGTCATAGGCAATGTCTAAGCGGCTCAATGCTACCAAAAATTTATCAAAATTGCAACCGATACTTCTAATATTAAGAGAGCATAATTTAAAATTGTGGTCTGGGGTGAAATACGTTTTGCAAGATTCTAATTCATCAACAAGAAAGCAGTCCACTTTTATCATATCTAAATCATCTTCAAGTTCACAATATTGGAGCATTATGATTGCTAAAAATATCCTTATGCTGTACTAATTTCACCAGTATATGTTTTATAAATCGAGACAGATCGAGTTTCAAGGAATTATTCAGAACGGGACTGGTTTCATAATAAGTGTGTGTTAACTGAGGGTTACTTAAATAGTTGTAAGATATCAAAATAATCGTGTAATAATATAATACAATATCAAATAAAATATATTTAAATACGATAATATGAAAATAAAAAATAACAAGTACGTGAAATAGCCGAATAACATATTCACAATTTAACATATTTAGTATAATAAAAATAGAGCGGCCAGATGTGCCAGTATTTTCAGGAAAAAAGGCACAATTTTTCGAGCATAGTGTAAACTTAATAAAAACTTGGGAATTATAAGTAGTACGCATTAAATAAATCGTCCAGCAACATTGTAGCATTTTCGTACTAGTTACAGAAGCTAAATTACAAATAACTACTTTAACACAAACTATCAACTTGGCATATAAAAACCGAATTGCAGCATAACTACAGTCTAAACAGCGGGAAATCACAAAAAGGGATGGTACTTGCTCACAATCACGAGCTAACACTGATAGGCACAGAAGGCAAAAAAAGATCCAAATTTTGCAGCGACCGGATGACCTGAGCAGCTTTCCCTTCGCGTTGCCTGATGTAAATGGCTCCTTGATTGCACCAACAAAAGGAATAGCCATGGCTCTTAGCCCTAATTCTAGTCTCACGAAATAAAACTCTGTTTTCTTTAGTAAGTCTCTCATTGAAAAAGACTTTAGTTGTAGTCCCCGTTATGTCAAGGTCTGTACTTGTAATATTTTTCCTAGATTTGGAGGCTCTGATAATCTGATTACGTTTAGAACGGCGTAAAAAACGCACAACGACGGGCCGAGGCATCCTGCCACCGAGCTCTGGCGTTCCAGCCGGGACCAGTGGCCGACGGGCACCGACTCTAGTAATCCAGTCCACATCCTCATCCTCCAGACGTACTCCAATTTTCAGAGCTGCGACCTTCACAACGTGTTCCAAATTTTCATTGCTGCTTTCCGGGATACCGACTATCTCAATCTCATTGAGTAGGTTCTGTTGCGCTTGCATGTTGAGTTCATTTTGGAGTAGAGTAACGGTCACTCGGAGATCAGCTACTTCTTTGTCCCTCTTCTCTAGCTTCTTAAGACGATCACCGTTAGACGATACATTGCGCTCCAGCTCATCCATCCTCTCTTGACAATGGCATAATGAGTGGGTGACCTCCTCAAGTTTTGTTTTAAGAGCTGTAAACTCACCAGTCAGACGAGTAATAACAGCCGTCAGGTCCTTGATCTCGGACTTAGCACTTGAGGTGTTCTCAGGAACAGAGTCAGCTTTTTTACGAGCAGTGACATTTTGTGGTTCCGAAGCTACACGAACCGGAGTGAGGCTGTTATCCCCCCCCTTCTTTTGCAGAGCACAGCAATCAGGACATTTCCAGGATTTTTTTCGGTCAGGGGTAAGAGACGGTACATTTATACACAGTAAACAGAAACTGTTATCGCAAGCAGAGGATGTGCATTTAATGCTGCTCGAATCCTTAACTGACTTTAGGCAACCAGCACACTTCATTTTGGAATTAAGCCGACGAAGTTTTCCAAAAACAGAAGAAATAAATCAGTTCAAAAAATAATTCCAAATTGCTTCTGAGAGGCAAGGCACCTCGAGTTCCGCCAATGTCCGTTCTGAGTAGTTAGTCTTAGGTAGACTCGCAGCGATGACGCGGTAGTGACGTGCCGCTTGCAGTGCACGCGAATATCGCAGCTATGCCAAGCGCGCAACCGTGAAAGTGCTATGCGCACGGCCAGAAATGGTTTACCCTCACTTGTCACTTAATAACTCTCAGTTATATTTGCTTGTCGTATTGTTTTCACAAAAACAAGGTTTTTTGGATATTTAACGTATTGTTCACACTCAAAACTGTATATAATTTATTGATTGTACCACAAAGAAGAGTTTTATCATAAGATAATTTGTAACAAAACACTTTTGGCGAGAAAATTTAGAGAAAATAAAGCAGAGTTTTTTTGCACAGTATTGACCGTCCGACCGAGGTGTCAAAGGATATTAACCAACTACAAAATATTAACGAATAATTTTAAAACTATATTTGTGAAATTTTTATTACAGGATTCAGGCTTGACAAATAATTGAATTACATCTACGATAAGTACATAATATATATCATTATTTACACAATGGATTAGAATGACAGGCGGAACCGGCTAGGCTGTGGCTTGAACCAGATAATTCCGGTTTTCTGCTTTATCTGATAGCAACCGATTATTTTTCACGTTGATCATATCTGCATCAAAACGGATAACAATCATAATCTTTGGGATTAAAAATATTACTTCACTAAATTGTGATATATCATAATATTGCATCAGAATGCCTATTAGGTAATTTAGGTAATTTATTGTTGTAAATCCTACTAACTACTACTTAATGATACTTACCTTACATATAATTTTGTTTGTTTGTTTGTCCATTTTTCGCGCAGCAACAGCAAGAGATCAATGTGATTTTTACCGACTTCAAAAAAGGAGGTTTATTGCATGTGTAATTGTGTGTACAAACATGGCGGCGTTCGATTATTGCGGAAGCCAAACACATCGGCCTGTCTTGAAGTGAAGTGATGCGAAAGACTAGACAGAGGAATGGCGTGACGTTGTTTCTACCCTCTGCCCCGATGTGGTGAGTTGGGAACATAGGACAAGAAGAGAGAGATACAGGGCTCATACTAAAAGTTGTTCATAATGATAATTACTATGAGCCTTTTTCGGCTCAGCATACCCTTTCCTTATAACCCTGTACATATTTATGTTTAATGGTTTATTAGTTTGTTTGTCTAATTTAATAGATTCAACAGATCAATGTAATTTTTTGCATGTGTAAATGTGTAGTTACTAGGCAGGACATAAAGGTTACTTTTTATCCAGGAAAAATAAACTGTTCTTATAGGAATTTCCACGCGGGTGGAACCGCAGGGCACAGCGCAGTTAGTACTTAGTTAATATTGTATGAGCGACGACCTGCGCCAGGCGGCAGGTAGTAAGTGGAAGAGTAAGGCAGAAGATCGTGTCTTGTGGCGTTCTTCAGGAGAGGCTATGTCCAGCAGTGGATATAAATACGGTAGACTGATGATGATGATGATTATTTATTTATATACCTAAATTATGCGTAATTCCGTAATTCGGGTGCCTAGTATAAGACTTTGTTTATCATAAATTAGATGAAACCTATTCGAATTTTGTTACTTTTCAGTGAATGTAAAACTTACCTAGGCACTTACATTTATTTTTTAATCTTCATTAATGTGCTTTTTCGCAAGCGAAAATGTCGCCCAAGTTATAATTATTTACCCCTTACAAATTTTGGAAAAATAAAATTATGTTTCACACTCATAGCTCCCCACTAGGATTTCCTGTGTCGAGGATGCCATGAAACATCAAAGACAAGGAGAACTAACACTCAGACAAACCGCACCCACACCAGAACACGTCCAATCTTACCATCTCGTACGGAACCTAATGAAATAAACAATAACCCACCTTTATGAGTTTTCATGTGTGTCCGTAGGTTTCCAACTGTACTGTATGTGCGTTCACAGCCTTGGAATTCACATTTGTATCGTGCTGAGTTGTCATCCTGTTTCTTCTTTGTGTTATCCATGTTGTTTGTGACATCAAGATTGGCCTTTGACATTTCGGGTTGTGGGTCATTGTTACTGGAAAGACACATTCCAAGTCAATAAACACTTCAAATTTTATTTATTTATTTTAGTTATTATGTAAAATTAAATTAAATAACATTAAAGTAGCTAAATAAAACTTAATTAAATTAATCTAAAAGACAGCCTGTGGGAATTGTTCCTTAAAATAACTATAAAATCAAGTCAATTCTAAAGGCTTTAGTTGACAGATCTAAATTTACTTAAATTTTATTTTGGTCTATTAGACGAGGACTTCAAAACTTTTAGTAAATTTAGATCTAAGAAGGGTTTAGAATTGGCTTCAGTGTTATGTCGAGTACTAAGCTGACGGGGGCTTTTTCTGATCATAAGAGGTCTACCTTTCATAGGCCAATCAACTATTTTACCGTATTTCTATTTTTAAGGTGTTTGACGATACAAAATGACTGCAGCGTTGATTACAAATTAGTACTAAAACATCAAAATAAAGATGAACATCATTAATATTTCTTAATATATATTATTATATCCCTTTTACGATGGTAATTATGAATTATCATCAAAATAAATATAGTTTGGAAATAAATAAGAACTTATCACACTCAAAATATTGTGGTAACTTATTAGATGTCTTAGTGTAGATATAATTGTTGATTGACCCACACACTAAGTAGTTGTAAGAGCAGAAAAATATTAAAAACTAGCTGCACACGGTCGCACAGCCGGTGGTTTCAGCCGTTTTTTTTCTACTTTTAAACCTTCCCTGTATGAGAGCGAACAAAATTTTATATACCTATCAGAAGAAAATAAATGGCTATTCCTATTGTATATTTTTGTGCTAAGCAAATAAAACATTGGGATTGATTTATAGTAATGTGGATTAAACTTTGTCTGGAAGTTGCTAGTTAGCTGCGGAACCCTAAAAAGGTCAGTTGAAATAAACAAAACCTAAAGTTTGCAAGAAAAACAAGTTGGCAGGAAAACAAATGAAAAATACCAAAATAAGATGAACAAAGATATTTATGGAAAAGTCAGTAAATAAGTTTACGTTAGAAGTTGACTAAGTGTTTGTGAGGTAATAGAAAGCTTTTGAAAGTTTTATCAAAGTTGCATATTGTAGTATTACATAGACAAGAGTCTACCTACTTGGGTAGAATGAGAATTTCTAAGATTTGTTATGGAATTAAGGAAGGAACTCTAAACATAGGTTAGACAAGGTTTAGTTTTTAATAAGATTCTGTTAGAGACTTGCAAATATACGCATAAGGAAATCTGTTTAACGGTACCTTTCGGTCGCCTTCCAATTTATGTACTCTACTCAGAACACAAAATTAGGGTGTTCGCATCACATCGTGATGGTAATATACAAAAATAGAATGCCCAAAAACGATACACAACGCAAAAAAGAACAACTCTAGCACTATTCAACGAGTGCGAGTAAGATACAAGATTATTGACAAACAGCTGATTGGCAGCAAGAAACTTCAGAAGTTGTTGTTGAGATTAAATCGGATTAAATTACTAAACAAATAGCAATTACGTAAGTTTACGGTTAAATTAATATTTTCAGTTAACTTACAGGGAGAGTCCGCTAAAGTTTTCCTTCAAATCGTCTTTTATGTTGTCGCTTAGAAAAGTAAAACTATCACTGCCGCTGATTTTTGCGTCGTCGTAATCACACTTTTGAAACTCACTAAACTTCGTATCAAAACTTTTGTTTTCAGTGTCTGTTGGAATATTAAAGTTTTCCGATTTTCCCGTCCCTTCATTAATACTAGCCGAAAACGAAATATCGCTCAGGCCGCTGTCACCCCGCCATGCGGCCATGTTTCGAATTAGTGATGTACTGAAACTGAATGGTTGGATTGGAGATAAAAATCAGCTTTCGTCATTCGACGGGACGAGATAGTAAATAAAAACCGATAACATAGAAACCGGTAAGTAATGCCGTATTTACGCGTTCTGCTGTCAGATGGCGCTAAATTCAAACTTTTCCAGTCCTACTGTTACCTCAAAGTAGGCTCGCGCCCGCTCTGAGGACTCCCGGCTGAACTCCCGTTATAATGAACACCACTTGTTGTCTGCGCGGGCAGTGCGTCGACCGCACGCCCTTCCACTCACGCGAATGTGTCATCCTTGCTTTCGTAAAAAAATTCGCGTTTAAAAGTGTGCTGTCCTATTTATTAGTTTAACACGTAAGATATATAAAATAAAAATGTGTTCAAGAAGTTTTTATATTTGCTTTCAGCTGGTAAGTTGAATAAACTTTTGATTGATTACTGTTTGATTGAGTTCAAAAATTTATTTATCGTCTACCCTACATAATTTTTGTCCTGGCACCGTGAGCTTTTTTGTATCGTTAACTTTAAATTTAATTTGGTTCTTTACACTGATAATATGTTTATTATTATTTGATATTTTGATTTGATATTTTTTACTTAAGTACTTATTTCATGTTTCTGCATGAATCGTATGCAATACAAAAACATATATGTATTTAGATACCTATTTTAAATTGAAAAATACAATCATGGCCGAGATTCAAAACTTTCATTTCATTGATAACCGTAACTGTGTATGCTTCTCCAACTCGTACAAACTTTTCCTCATCCTCAGTTTCTTCAATAAATTCTTAATTACTGCCTTTACTAGGTTTCCCATTTAAAATTTTAAACGTATTCGTTTATATTCACAAAATGAATAATTACAAAAGCTTTATAGGACATTATTTAGATTGCCAGCATAAAATTTAACTAAAAAAGTTATCTACTGTCTGGTTGACTGACTCATTGCATATGCATTTGGAGCAAACGAACGGATCAGGGAGATAGGTAAAAAGTATAGAACAGTGAGTGAGGTTTATCTTGATTTACTGTTATCCACGGCACCCATTCGCCGTCTAACGAACATTAACGTGTCATTAGCTGAAGGTTGCTGACCGACTTCATACACTGTGTCGTCGTGACAACTACATAGCAACTGACCATACAAGGAAATCGCAAAATTCTATACAAACAAGACACAAAAGGCGTCTTTGTGGAGATAAAAATCGTTTATTACAATTCCCGTTAGATCAAAATGTTCGAAACTTCAAAAAGTTTTAATATAAAATATATCAATAGACAGTTTAAAAGATGCCATATTTAGAGAACACAAAAACCCAAGATACAAAATAATAAAAACATACTTTTTGATGACTTCCTTTTGACTGTCTAATCTCATGTATTTATGATCAGGGCTTAAATAAATATACATAATAAGGTACATGAATTTAAAATTAATATTATTGCATACAAATACGACCAAGCTAACTTTGCTGTTTATGCTCATATTGCGGTAAACTAATGAACCTAATGATCGTAAACCAACCGCAAAAGTTAAACTTAATCGTGAGGCATTCATAGTTTTACAGGCTTTTCATCGACATGTATTAATTTTAAGTGTAATGTTAGCAATCTAGGCCTAGAAAGCTTTTATCTACCGCTATAGCAGCTAAAACAGTTTCTCTGTGCCAGTGAAATTGTACACAAAACGCAGCAAAAGCTTTCAGCCATTCTGTGAATATTCGTTATAAGGTCAACTGCAATTGTAGTGTATTTATTAGATACTAGGAAATCGGACCTCAGAAATGTCATTCAAGAACGTGATAAGCATACAATGGACCCGAGAGACTTCTAAGCACTTTCGCTGCTTTTTCTTTACGAATTTCACTTTTGAATCAATCCTCACTGGGAATCGATGCCAGACATAATAATAAAGTAATCATTCCCATGAGATAGCGTTGCATCAAATTATTCTATTATTGTAATTAATGAATAAAACATAACAAAATGTGATATAATCCGAATGAGACTCGTCGTGAATGATGTTGATATATCTAGTAAGTCTTAGCAAGTATTAAAGATCTTTTGTCGTTCTTGTGAGGATGTGAATCGTTATTACATCGTTATTTATATTACCCATTCAAATGGGCATAGAAAGTGACATTACTTTAAGTGTCACGCCTACATGAACCTATTGAGAGAAATTATCAAATGTCAGCGAAACTTAACAACATACACCTGACATCCACCTGACGTTTCATTCAAGCGCAGTTCAATGACATGTTATTCACACATGACCTAGATATCTGATACTTACTAACACTTTCTTCTTGGAACTTTTCAATTCACTGCACATCATTAGTTTGCCCTTTCGTTTCCGCACATATTGATTCACCTCAACATTGTAAGGCGAAATTTATATGAAATTATTTTGTGCAGCAAACCGTGAACACTTGGGAATCATTGAAAATAATTGTTTTACTATGTACTTACTATAAAGCACTTGACTGTTTCAAAGTATAAATCTATTAACATTGCATACAATAGTTCCTTGTTTACAAACTGTTATTATCCACACGGTCCACATTTTTTTATAAACCATCTTTTTAGAGCAAAATAAAACTTTATAAATTGCATTGATGTCAAGATTTATGTCGATCATTTTTTATGTCCAGTGATAGTTTGGACACGAAAAAGGACGGGTTTGTCAGTTTAAGGCCCGTGTAGTTACGGGTTCTGGGTCATTCGGTCGCGGCACACATACCATTCCGACGGCAACTCACGCACATCCATATTATTTTCGTATACTTACTGCAAATATGATGGTCGATCTTTTCTTTATGATTTCCTTTTAAGTTGCATCGTTTTATAAGTATCTAACGGTTTCTTTACGTTCTTCTGTATTCATCATTTCAGTCCTAATCGATCCATTGTTGGATATGGATTAACACAGGTCCACCATTTTTCCGATTGTGGGTTGATCAATTCTCATTTTTTTGCATGTTAATTTTACACTCATTGAATCTAATATTATGGATATTTTTTTTATTGAAATCAAAATTAAACCAATTTTACAACGCATATTAAAATAATTAAGTAGGTACATGCAGCCTGTCAGCTTTCACTAAACATTATTTGTCCATGAATAATAAGCAGTAGACACCTCTACTATTATTTAATTTTGTACTTAACAAATTATTTTTAACGAATTTCAGGCACTCCTATCCTGTGTGATAGCAGATTGCGGTCCAAGATTAAAATACGCGTGGGGAGATGCACTGCAAGGAACAGAATGCCCAGGTCCAGACGGCACACCATACCCAAGGTATTATTTCCTAAACAACTTAAAATTAAGAGAGTCGTGCAAGCACCTAGATTCAGAGCTGATTCATACCAAAAGAGCATCCGTCTCTTTTGTTGTGAGTCACGTCTAACTTTCGCATCAATAAAATTGGTAGGAAGGACTACAATATTTTTTTTTATTCATTAATAGTTTTTATTCATATTCTTCAAACTGAACAGTAGATTTGCCTCAAAAATATGCCGACTCTAAAAATAATTAATTAAGAACAAGCTAAATAAGTAAAATCTTAACTTTTAAAATTCAATTTAATTCATTTCAAAATTAAAATGAATTTTAATTAATTAATGATAAATAATCAAAAAAATATATTACTTACACACTTCATTTTATCTAAATTTTTGAACAAAGAAATAAAAAAAAACATGTTTGCGACAAAACTGTTTTAACTCGATTCGAATTTAGGGATACGAAATATCCGTTCAGTTTTACCGGTAATTTGTTATTTATTACGTCAAGCACTACCTATTTGTAAATTTTTGGAGGAGGAAATATGCCACTTCCGTTTCCGATAATTCCTTTATAATTTATAAGTTTTCGACCAATGGATCTACTTTACTACTTTGAGCTCGATTTTGCCCTGCTTTGAATTTGAACGATCAGATTTAATTCAAACTTTGCACACCTGTTAAAGACCGATGACAATGCGTGTTTTTTAGTTTTTTTAAACTATTTTGTTATTTATTTTGTAATATTGCCTACAAATCAGTTTTATTTACCCTCGATGCAAACAGGTGAGGGTTTATGGAACAGGGCTGTAATAAGTTTGTGTATTTGAGTGTTTGTCTGTCCCACCGTAGCTCCCAAACGGCTTTTTACGGTTTTGTATTTTTTTGTTTAAACGGTTACTTCGACCCTAAACTAAAATAAAATAAATTTATTTTATTTTAGTCTAAGACTTCGACAATGCTCTTTGCTATGACACAGAATACGTACTAAGGTAGTTATAATTATGATTCAAAATTTTTTTTAGCCTATTCAAGAGCTTATTAGTGGTTTTCAAAAATTATTTTAAAGTGTAAAGTACAAAATTAAAGCAAAAGCAGGGATTACTTGCAATTGAAAAAAATCTGTGGCACAAAAATCATAAAAAATCGGCACCTTACTAATTTTGCATATTCGATACGTCGATAGATTGAATATAGGTACCTATTCGTTTTACTGAAAATGTTTGAACAATGAAGTTTTCGTTCACGGCCGATAACTGTTATCGGGCTGCGTTTTTCTTATTTTCAAACATTTCATATCGAATACGATGGTCACATCATTGTAGTGAAGTTTAGGCAACCTGTTTTTTTGGTTATTCGATCATAACTGACATCGAAGCGAAGGGTCCAACGATGTCAGTGCTGATATCGTTTTATTTTTCGAACTACCCACTCTCATACTAATGGGTTAATGTAATCAAGTCTCGTCACTGTTGACGAGACAGTAAGTAAATGGCATACTATACTAGGCCGAGCAAACAAATCGTGGTTCTAGAACCACGATTTGTTAAGGCAAATTATTTGATTATTATTAAGTATTATTTGACAAGGCACTGTGAGACCAACTTATGTTTTCGCGTTAAGTGAGGCGCCACAATCGTATTTTATGAAGAAGGCTGACTGTCGCTCGTCAAACTGGTTACACAAACCGAGTACTCGGCCGAGGGCACTGTCTCGCCACTGTTCTCGTTACGTGTAATCAACCCATAAGTAATATATAGCAGGACCAACACTAGGAGCTTTTACCTCGAGCCCGAATTAAATCGCGTTTGTTTTTATCTCGTTATTCTCTACTAGGTACCTACTTATATACTTATAGCTGATACTTACAGCAAGATTCCACTTACCATCAAGTGACCCGTTACTTCTTTGCCACTTATTTCATAAGGGGTAATGTCTTGCTCAGTTTTAATTCTAGTTAATTTGACACGAAAATGACATCAATCTCGGACCCCGTTATGAAACCTCTTCAATGAAACAAACAAACCGACTCGACTTGTGGGAATGTTCCCATAGGTGTGTTAGCCCCATTATTTTCCGTATCCACTTGGAAACTCAGACAGACACGTAATTACATAAATAATAACGTAATGGCTAATGCTGGGAGCCTAGTCTTAGCACTGTTGGCGCCTGTCTAACGGGACAAGGCACTGTGGGACCAACTTATGTTTTCGCGTTAAGTGAGGCGCCACAATCGTATTTTATGAAGAAGGCTGACAGTTTCCCGTCGAGAAATTCTACTTCCTTCGTTTGGCCATCTACGTAGTTTTGGCATGTTGGTGAATCTTTGCTATTTTAGTCAGTGTAATTATCTAGTTATTTTAGTTTGATAACCTGTTTTCGCGCCTAAAATTCCATCCAGGATTTTAATGGCAGTGAATTTACGAATATGCCGGGTTATTAGAAAAGGGTATGGTAAGCCGAAAGTTTCATTTTACCATGAAACTGAACTTGGTTATAACTTATTTTGTTTTAATTAACTCACGTATTATTAAGTCGAATACTTCAGTTATATTATCATCTCAAAGAAAGAGAAGAGGATGTCATCTTAACTAATTACCACGATCAAATAGTTTGGTCCAAAAGTGATTTGTCTGAAAAAGTTAACAACGAGAAGCAAGGCTGGGTTAATGTATGAAATAAGTGGTTTATTAACCAAGATTAAATATAAACTGAAAAATAGAATATCTGTTTTGAGATAAATAATAAACAGAATAGAAAATCTCAAATAATAAATCTTGGGTTACTATCCGCGGGTAGAGTACCCAAAAAAACTAAGTATAAACTTAGCATGTTTAATTTTCCATTTTCCAGACACTTAGTGAACAGGCTGCTAAAGTCCGGTCCGTGGGGGTCGGCGCGGCAGGGCCGCACCGCGTGGACGGTGGACCCGCAGAAGATGAGGCGCGCACTGTTAGACGCGCACGGCGTGTACGCGGAGGGCGAGATCAAGGCACCCAGTGGCAATAGAACTGGTAAGCTGGTCTTTCTGAATTAAAAGTGATACAGGGTTATAAGGAAAGGGTATGCTAAGCGGAAAAAGGCACATAGTCTTAGTTAATAGATCGCAGTGCGTTGGCAGTAAATTCAGGCGCGGATCCAGGATTTTGTTAAAGAGGAGAAAGGGGGCAATGAATCCAGTACTTTGTTTTTGGTATACAGATGAGGAAAACGCGATAAATCGCTACTACTTATCTGATTGTAAGTTATGGTACTTATCTATTCTAAAATCCAGTAAACAAACTGCTGGCAATGAGCTCAAGGGCCTCCACTCCATACAAATGAGGTTTAGCGTCACCGAGCACGCCAGGACTTAAAAGAGAAATGCGCCTGATTTAGTTCCCATTCTAGATCACGTATAACACACAAATCTCAGGGAAAGTGGCGGGAAAACTAAGAGGTTTAACACAAATGTCTTAAACACACAGGGAAACAACAAAACTTATTTAAACTCGTGCTAGGGCCGTACCGCGAACTCTTGGCACGACCCTAAACTGGATAGCCCTGGACAAGTTACATTTTACGAAGTTGGCAGCCATTAAGGTGCAGAATTGACGCGCCGCTATCTCGCTCGCTCATTTCAAAATTTTTGAAGTTACAGAATCACTGAATAAAATTATGAAAAATCGCATTCGGTCAAATTGCTCAGAATAATATCAAAAAGCTTCAACAACAAAAACGTTATCCAGTTTGCCGTAGTACGGTATTATTTGTGTATGTTTTAAAAACTTTTTCATTTTAAATCCAGGTCGTGCCACCTCCTTCCCTGGTCTCACCCCCGCGTCAACCAGCTCCTGCGGCAGCGGTCGTCTCTGTCGCACCCGTTACAACACAACGGCGCCAACATACGGCGTCTCGCTCACTTCAGGCCAGCCGGTGACTATCGTGCAGAAGTTCCCGGATCTGCTGCAGCAGGTCGTGTTTGAAGTTTGCGAGTGAGTATGAAGTTATAAAGTGTTGTTGTTTTAGTCTAACATGGTGTTATCGAATAGCGTTATTATACGGCACCTCTTTCACTTTAGTACGAAAGTTACGGAATTTACTGCAGTGGGGCTAGCACAACTTTGACGTAAAAATACGTAGTGAGTTTTCGATAGAAAAGTGTACGCCATTTACGACTGTCAAGTGTGCTCCTGACGGGTGTAAATGGCGTACACTTTTCTATCGAATACTCGCTACGTATTTTTACGTCAAAGTTGTGCTAGGCCCACAGTAGATTCTGTTTTTTTCACTTGTCATTTTGGCATTCCCCTCTGGTGCCTAAAACGACTGCTCTTCTCACTTAACCCTGTGGCTGGCGCTGCTACCGAAACTTAACGACAGAATAAGTAAGGTTCTAAAATCAAAGAATCGATCCATTCTAATTTTGAAGTAACTGTAATTTTTTTAAACTGATTGTTTCGTACCTTAACAAATTTGAAACAATTTTTTTTGTCAATTTCAGATCCAGTGAATGCTCAGTAATTCGCGGCACGTGCACACAGACCTACATGCCGTATCTCTTCCTAGTGCTGCCTCTAGGGCCGGTCACTCTTACTGGACAGGACTACGTGTTGGTCGAATCGGGGTGCGTGTGTAGACCTGACCCTATGTAGATTGGTTGAACGAATTTACTAGAAATTTTAGGTAGAATTGTATTAGCGGCCTTAATCGATCAGTTGGAAGTTTAACAGTTTTACTGTACTGTTTTACTGTGTGTGTCTGTATAATGTCTGTCATTTTTCACTGAGCAGTTTAGACCTACCATATTGAGGATTCTCATCTTCAGGTCGTTTGACGGATCATGACGTCTCTCTGCATTTACTTCTAGCATTTACCTTGTATGTAAAGTTGCATTTATTATAATTTTTACATTAAAGTCAAAGTAGATCGAGAAAGGCAGAAAAGAACCGTCCAGTGCCTTTTTGACTGTGAAAGTGTAAAGTGAACGTATGCTTATCAGCACTGTACGAATTCATACAAACTTTGTACTTAGTACTAAACTGTGACAAATTGCCACTGATTAATACGTCGTCGTTAGTAGCCATTTGTATGGAATTAATGGAATTCCGCGAGTGCACGTGCGGTGCGTAAAAGTGTACGTTCACCTTTAGGTACCAAACTAGGGTGCGTTCCAGATATTCTGCACATGACCAAAACCTTAATAGTTACTTACCCTGTGACATTCACTTATTCTGACATAACGGTTTTGACATAATCCACATCAAATCTGTCAAAGTTCGTTGTCCCTGTTCAAAGTTGGACGTTGGATTCGTATTTTTAATAAGCGTCACTCAGAGACTCCGCCTCATCAGGATTAATAAATAATAGCAAGTATTAACTGGCGCGGATTTGTTCAGGGCTCTTATTTTTGCGTTGGGCCTTGTGCCCCAGATTGCCCCTCCCTAAAATCCGGCCCTGGTAATAATATACTAATAATATACTTAGTTATCTCGAACGCACTTTTTGTTGGTACATTACAAGACTACAATTATGCATTTAAATTTACTTAATAAGATCTGTTTACTATTATTATTAAGTGTTAAAATTAATTTAGCTGATTGCAGTAACATTCCGTCCATGCAAGTATTGGCTAGGTGTCAAAGGGTTAACTCGTAAAATTACTGTAAAATCGCCGAAAAATTATCACAAAATTCAATTTTATTGAATCGATTTATCGGCCATTTTGCGGTGCATTTAATTTATTTTATTTATAGACTGAATTTATTTCTTGTTACGTTGATTGAAATATTTATTTCTCTTTACTCCGTTTCGTAACGGTGCTGAATATTTAAAGATGAAAATTGTAATTATTTTAGTTTTTATTAAACAACGAATGTAATAACGACGAATAAATTATTATACATACCTATAAACAACTTATTTATAAGAACTCTTCACAAGTTACATTATTTTAGCGTCAAAGGCAAAAACGAAAACTAGAAACGAAAGTAAATAGAGACGTTAATTCAAATTATGTTTGGTAATTACTTCTAGTTGTATCTATTAAAATTTTATGGGATCAGTAGCATAATATTTATTTAAATATTTCAATGGGAAAATGAGGTACTTTATACGGTTTGTATCTAAATTATTTTGGATGAAATACAATGACAAAAATCAAACATGTTTTAAAATACAGTCCATTCACTTTATTTGTATAAAAAACTACTTAATTACAATATTTTACTTACAAAAATATTTCTAGGTAGGCACTTATAGTAACGACTACGTAACGTAACGAGGCACATTGCAATATACAATAACTAGGATAATTGGTCAGAAGCGAGAAATTAATTGGTTTAAAAATACTAGAAAAACAAAACAGTGAAGTAGAAAAGGAAAATGAAAAAAAATCCAGCAAAGGTGAAGAGAAGATAAAAGTTAAAAGGGTACCTTTTCAGGAAGACAAAGGTACAAAAGGTAGATTATAGGTTAAACAAATGTATAAAATTAGGTACCCCAAAGGTAAACCAAATATACTAACAACGGTAACAAGAAAGTAACAAAACAAGATAAAGTTGGGAAGGCATGAAATACAGATACTCGTAGGTCACTTCTAGCTAACAAGATCCTCTAATAATTTCTCAAACTGACGTTTCTAGGTAGACAATCAAGCTTATAAGCACCAGAGTCCATAATTTCTGACCATGTTTATTTGTAGGAAGGGTTTGACCATAATGATCACATAATGGTAAGTCGAAAACTTCAAAACATGACAATCGACAATCTCTCATTTCAATGAGACGTTTTCCATTCTTTTTTAAGATAACTTTTATGGTTAAACTAAGTAGATAAATTCAGTGTTTGAGCCTATCGCAGAAATGAGGTCTACCTAATAACGTCACTGCTCATCTAAAAAACTCCTTATTGCTCATATCTGTAGTATTGCTGTGGCTGCGCTTGCGCCTGAGGCCTGGCGTGTTGCTGGGGTTGCGCGAATTGCTGTGGTTGCGTGTATTGCTGCGGTTGCGTGTATTGCTGGGGTTGCGCGTGTTGCTGGGGTTGCGCGTGTTGCTGGGGTTGCGCGTGTTGCAGCGTCTGGGGTTTGGGGGTTGGGACCTTGACGACGATGTCTGTGGGCTGTCGGGACACCTGCCAAATAAAGGTACGATTAGTCATTGTACCTGGTGTAGGTATTTTATTGACACCATAACGAAACAGAAAAAAACATGAGCGACGAAGCTAATCCAATAACTTCGTACTTACCACCCAAAATGGTTATTTAAATTTATTTCGATTTTTCTGCTGTTCCTTTGATGTACCTATTACTTCGATTTTAGTCTTTTTAGCATAGCTGAAGTTACGTGACGTTTATGTGCACCAACTTTTCTTAAAACGTTTAATGGTTCTAATTTAAAAGTATACTTCTATAGGTATAGCCTTTCAATTAGGTACTTCTATAGTCCTAAACCTAGTGATGCTCCTGTCCTATGCTACCTCTATAATAGTCCTTCAGTTACGTAGCTATGGTCTTACCTCAGCCTTGAATCCTTCCTTAGGGTCAGCAGTGTAAGATACAGTTCTGATGAAGCCGTCGCTGTCTACCACGGAGTAGGAACCCTTGATCACGTCACCATTTCGCTCCTCTTTCCGGTTCTGGTAGTTAGTGTACTGGTCGTCGTTGACGTCAAAACCGAACTGGTAGGAAGGATTAGGCTGGAAAAGAAAAAACACAATTCCTCAAGTAATAAATCGAAATAAGTAATAAATTGTATGATATTGGCTGACGCCTGAGACTTCGTGACCAGTGCGGTCAATGACATTTATGTATCTATGGATGTGGTGCCATTGGCTTTGCAGGTTTGGGCCTTTAAACCATTACATTAATTAAAGAAGTTTTGAAACCGGACCAGTAATTTCGGAGATTACCCTCTATAGGTCCAAATATGAAATTCAAGATTAATATTATCAGAATGTAGCTGGAAACAGATCTTATAAATTAAACATAAGCGCCTTACAAACTACCTCCTTAAGAGGTGTGTAAAAGAATTATATAGATTGGCAAAACTAACCAACGAAGCTAAATTCTATAATAAGACTAGTTGAAGATAGTTTAAATAGCTGGCCTCAAGTTATCGTCGGACTAAATTATACAGACAGTCATTATACATAAACTGCCGGCTTATTCCCACAGCCTGAGACTTGACTTCGCTTAGTCATTAGTACTTTCCTTTCCTAGTCTCCACAGCGTCGCGAGGTAATTTTAATAGTCCCTATTTCCTCATCATGTCCCGTAGAAAGTGCCGCATAGATCTATAGAACGGCCACCCAGTTCCTGAGTGAAAGTTGTCGGACGATCTGACTGCGTCGAGCCAACTCGTGTGGAACGAAACCTGATTTAATTCTTCCGTGATTGTTGCTTAGAATATCGGAAAATGATAGTCATGAATTTTGTTTTTGTTGTCAATTTGAATGTTATTGTGGCTGGAATTGTTAAGACAACGAACATTTTCTTTATTCAAAATTGGGACAATTGTGCTCTTTTGGTCAAGATCTCGACCTTAAATCTATTTGTTTTGTGACATGGTTTTATTTCCCAAACAGACCTACTTAATGTATTGAATTGAAAATAGATGTTAAACTTAAAGACCAAAATAAAAGCAAATGTTATATAGATTAAAATATATGTTTTGGATTAAAGCGTTTATTATCTAATCAAATACTTATGTATTTGCAATATCGTAAACCATTTTTTCCTGATTAATTATTAGCCAGTGTATCCACTAATTGCTTCCGATACTATCTTTTTCTGCGTGATTTGATATTATAATTTTATTGTCACTTATGTAGTTGCATCAAGCTCTAATTGCTGCCTATAAGATTCGCATTGCAGCTGGACTGCTGGTCTTTTCCGAGCCTTTTAGGCTATTGTTAATGGCCAATCGATGTCACAGAGGTCAGTTGTCACTTACGTCATAGTCTTCAGGCTGTTGCTGCTGCCTCTAAGATTAGTTCTAACGCAGCTAGATGCTGGCTTGCCTCTACTACCTACTATTATTTACTGACTACTCTAAAATGCTTTATTCTGATGTCATCACAGGTAGTAGTCACTTACGTCATAGTCTTCAGGCTGTTGCTGTTGCCTCTGGGACTGGTATTGCGGCTGAGGCGCTGGCCTGTACTGTTGTTGCTGCTGCTGGGGCTGGTACTCCGGCTGGTACTGGCCATCATTCTGGACGGCATATGGCTGTATAGAAGAAACAATGAAATTGTTAGATGTTTCTGAAAGTTAAGACGTCGGGTATAGGAGGGTCCTGCTGCTGTCAACTGTAGCTTATAATATATTGATAGTCTGTTGGTATTTATCGAGAATGTGGAAGTGAATATGTCGTGTTTGGAAGTTGGTGATTATAATGATAGGTAAAAGAAGATAAAGATTGATCGGCATTTTCTTGCCTTTGTGACTATTTCGACGACAAAACAAATGGCAAACACAGAGTATAAGCATGCCAAGTTTTTCAGTAGATGGATAGGTAGTAATGCTATCAAATCTAATATACCTACATAAATATGATAGTAGCAGCTATTGCTCTTGCAGCAGCTTTTTAATTAGTTTAATTTTAGTTTTTAATGTTTTCTTTTGTTTTTTTTTTGTATTCTTTTTTCTATTCTTAAAAAAAGACAATGCAAAAGACAGCGCAATACCGGAATCCATGACATATACTCTGGTATCAGAGGCCAAGAATCACTTAGGGTCGTTGCGTCTGAAACTTTTCTTGTTTACAAGTGCTATTATGTGCTTACAAGTCTAGCAGGTGCAGGTGCGGCGCCGGGTATGTGTGCTGGTCGAGGTATGACTTGCGTCTGTGCAGGAACCGGGCCCTGACCTCGGCCGTCGGCCAAATACTGTCGGAGGAGGTGCGGGGGGACCTCTGCTGGCTGTTGACAATCGAGTAAGTGAGAGAGTGCAGGAGTAGTGAAGACGTGCTGGTGAAATGAAGAGAGTCATAAGATATTGAGTAGACATGTCGGCGTGGGTGCTTTTTCATATGATGTGGACAGTGAAGAGCAACGGGCGACACGGTCAGTCTTCGGATGGGTGACCGCGAGTTGTCGTTTTATTTTATTACAACTGTGCGCCGCCGTAGGTCTGATGACATGTCAATCTCAATGACGTTGTAATCAGTGGAGTATACAATTAAACAAGATTACAAATTTTTGAAGAATATTTTCTCAAATAAATAAGCTTAACATTAAATTATTCAAAAAAAAATTTTGGAACCTGTGCTCAGGGCTCTCTTATAATGATAATTCAAAGACACTATATAACTACACTATGTATACATATGTAACCATTCTAGGTAGGTATGTTTTAATTACTGAGAGTTATGTCTTCATTCCATTCTTATGACCAGACTGAATATGACCCAATGAACTTGAAATCAAATCAGAGAACTCTGCTTCTTATCTCGTAACATCCCAGCCCACATGCCCAGCTGCCGACTTAACATTTCAACACTTAATTACCGGTCCACTTAATCGGCAATTAATAAAAAGCCACCGCAAACCAGTCGATTACATTACATAAGACAAGATCTCGTTACAGAAAGAAAGAAACCGCTGGTTGCGAAACTGTAACACTTCACTTAGGTCAGTGAGTTTCGGCCGATTTGTCACGGGTTTTCAGAACGCATACATCGTCGTTGGCCAATACAGCGAATGTGTTTTTAACATAAACTTTGTGAATGGTGTAACTGGTTTAAGACACAATTTTATCGTAAATACCTCGATATCTGAATTTAACTACATCACTTTTTTTAAAATTGGTTTTTAACACAATACTCAATTTTAAAAATTGTTTCGCAAAAAACTTGGTTAAAATGATTAAAAAACAGTAATAAACAAATACTTATAACATAAAATAATCCATGAAGTATTTGGGTTCTCCTTTTTTTTTATGTTATTGAGTGACGAGACGAGCAAATCGCTCGCCTGATGTTAAACGTCACGTTTGCCCGTATCAGGTCTGCGGTACCCAGAATTTTGAACTCGCAGAATTCAAAACCCTGCGTGGCACAGCACTGCGCTCGTCACCCTGAGATATAAGTTGTTTAATCTCCCATTTGCCCTGTAATTTCACTGGAAACAATGCCCTTCCAACCGGAACACAGTAATGTTTGCACATTACTGCTTGGCGGTGGAATAACTGGCAAAGGTGTGATACTTATACTATACGTGCACGTGTTTACTTTAAGTGCACTTCAATTACATCACTTGTCTTCCAAAGTGGTCCAAAATAAATCCAAAAAAAGTAAAAAAACATTGTCTGAAAAGCTCTATTCTACATTCGCGGTTTTGTCTGCCCAACACATATGCAACCGCGCACTATCTATTGTCCGTCGGTTTTGTGAACCGATGCTCAATTTTCCGGTCCGTTTGTTCAAGTCCTTGGAATCCGGTGTTGCAAGGATGATCGGACATGTAATTATGCTGATGCTGAAAGCGTACGGAACAGGTGGGGCAAATCGGAACATTGCATCCATAGGTAAAAGTAGGTATACGGTAGTCATTTTTTTTATGCAATCGAGTGACGAGACGAGCAAATCGCTCGGCTGATTTTAAACGTTATGCTCATAACAGGTCTGTGCCATTCAGAGTTTTGAACTCTTAAAATTCAGGAACCTGCGCAGCACAGCACTGCGCTCGTCACCCTGAGACGAGCGCTGGGTTAGATCATTATACAATTTATTCAGTTTTTGCAACTCTCACACGCTTGACAAAGTTGTGTAGAAGCGCTTTTGTGAGTTGCAGTGGTTAAGCGCAGCTTTCTTAGGCATGATTATTTGATTGATTGATAGATGATGATGAAGAGAATCTTCTCTATATTCAAGCTAGTTTTTTAGCCGACTACGGCAAACGGAAAGGTTACTTTTTTTGGAATACGTGACTGGGATAGATTTAAAACTATAAATACCAGTCACATAAATGAATTTATAGTAATTGTTTTGATTTTTTAATGTATTCTATGTCTAACTGTGTGACTAAGTAATTAACGTACGTACCTGATTATTTATCTAAGTATTTTTACCGTTTTTTAGAATCTGGACCTATGTATCGTTATTAAAGACATTAATTACGTTTTCATATACCTACTGAAGAACAAAGTATATGTTGAATACCGGAAACTTCAGAAATAAATAAGGCATACTTAAGTTACTATTTTAATTAATTAAATTTCGTTCAGTTCACAGAAATTACAAAACTAACTAAGATCTCTGAAAATACTGTAAATAAAAAAGTCAACTGGTAATTAACTAAAGCCCAACTTTCACACAAAAGCTCCAAGCACAGATTCTATTTATATTAAGATCCAACCAGAATCTCTGGAAATCTCTGGAAATCTCTGAAATAAACCAATAGGTATAAAACTGAAATAATCACCCGTTAAAAAAGCCCTACTTTCACACAAAAGCTCCAACTCACATCCCAATCCCTCACACTGTTCACACTAACCTGCTGCTGGTACTGATGCTGCGGCCTCGCCACCGCCACCGTCACACACCCCAACACCGCCAATACTACACACTTCATTATTTCCACTCACAAAAAATAGCCAACAAAAAATACAGTAAGACCACCTTCACACGCGCGATATAACGTATTGCCACGCATGTGAACCACTCTCACTTTATATAGCACCCCTCTTGGGGGCGGGGTAAAATTTACCGATACATATTCAAATTTAGAACGTTGTCTATGGGTTTTGTTAGGCTTTGTGCTCCTGAATCCTATTTCACAATGGACCTTGAGTTGTTTTCAGCAGTCTTGTGAAAGAGTCTGAATATTTTGTATAATTGCAGTCAAGCTTGAAAAAAATTGGTCTGGACCGGACCATGGAGGTTTTTTCATTTAGCTGGTTATAGCTCAGATACTACTTAAAATGCTGCTAAAATTATAGATGTGAAAGTTTATGTTTTACCCAATCACGAAAAAACGACTGAACGGATTCGGATCAAATTTGGTACGCAAATATCTTATACTCTGACTAACATATAGGCTACTTTTCATTCTGGAAAACGCGGGTGAAACCGTTGAACTAGTAAATACTTTTATATAGTTTTCAATTCAGCTTTGAAGAATAGTAAAAATTTACTTTTTACTAGCTGCGCCCTGAAATACCCGCACGGTGATGAAATATGGTGATGATGATGAAAAGTAGCCTGTGTCTATTTATGTATTTACTCCTAATAACGCATTTGCAAATTCTCCTGATGTTACGCTTGTGCTTGACCGTCATCTCGCCTAATAATAGCAATGATGCGGTCTACGGTAGAGCACGCAGGCTTTCTACAAAGTTGACGAATTCATCTGTGATAAAGTCTCTTTACGTAAATTGTATTAACATTCATACTTTTCTAATTATTTTATATTTAGTTTTTTTGACTTCGCAATTATTTTATATGATATTTTGACATTCCAATTATAATAATTTTTTCTTTGAAATTGCATTTATTGCGTTATAATTTCTTCGTAAAAAAATGGATTTGACATTCATAAGTGTACATTGATGAACCTATTTAGCTTAGGTTATATCTAATTGAAGATTCAACTAATTCAAGATGTAGGTACCATCTCAAAATTGTTTGTAACACAAATACAGGATATTTCAAGATGATACATACTACATATAGGTACTGGTAGTACACGAAAGAGCATCGAAGCAAAGCCAATAAATTCACACTGATTCAATGGAATCGTGCACTAGTAATGGCTTTGGCCTTGCAGCTATGCCATTGCACTTTACGTATAAATATCAATGCATTCACTTTTGTCTACGGTGCATCAATTGTTGATTATAATTAGAGTTCGCGGGGGCGATTGATTACGGAGGGGTCAAAGGGCTACTGGAATGCACGGCGATTTTAGCTAAATTCGGAGTTACATATGTTTGGCCGATGGTACCAGCTTTACATGGTTATAAAGAAAGGGAATGCTAAGCTAAAAATAACTCTTAGTACTAAGTAATCATTATGAACAACTTCTACTAAGAGACTGAGACCAGCCCTGAAAGTGTGAAAAAAAATCAGCTGTTCCTTACATTTTGTCGAGTGTTATTGACATTTTTGTATGGAACAGATAATTTTTTTTTGTGAATTCCGGGTCGCCAGTGTCACTTGTGGTCTAGGATATACGATAGTTGGTTATAATTTGGACCAAACAATTAATTTGATCGGTTTTAGTCATGATCTATATTACACGGAGTGACATTATCACATCAAAGTCGATCAACAAAATGATAATGTTGTTAATGTTTCGCCGCAGGGCATATTCTTTAACAATGTAAGTATCTAATTATTTTTAAAGCATTAAATCAATCTCTTACGTCTCTATAAAGTGCATATCTTTTTAGAACATCGAGAATTACGTGACTGGTTATATTGCTGCAGTACAGTAAAAAGTTAGATTTGTATTCAAATCACAGAATACAAACGAGTTTACTGCTAAAGTTATGAATTTTACTTTTTTATTGTGAGAGAAAATAATGCTACGAATAAATAATTGTATGTTATGAAAAACTTAGTTTCAAATGTTTGTTTTGATGCATTTTTGCACGCGCTTTTCGCAGCGCGCGTTGATGTCTTCTTCTCAAAGATGTGCGCAGGGCCTTTGCTTAGCGTGCTTTGTTAATAATGATTGCTTTAATGCCAACTTTGTATCTGAAATAGCATGATTGGTCCAACGAAAGGGGTACAGCTTGAGCGGTACAGATCTCCTATCATTGTAGACCCGGACTCGCGTAACTCATGTTATTTTTTTAATGTAGGTACCTAATTTGACTATTTTAATCTATCATTAATCTACATCGCTTATATGGTACTGATTGAATACAAAAAATCAATTTAATGTTGCATGATGCTTGTTGATGTTGCATGTTGCTTTTTAAAGATGTGGGCACGCGCTTTTTTATCTTTTTCTTAAAATAATTACACTACGCATTCAGTAACTCATTGTGATGCAAAATCAGCTTGAAAGTATGGTATATACCAAATGTTACAAGACCTTTACCTAAGGATAATACATAATTTATTTATTTGTAAGTCATACAAGCACTCGTAAAGTTTAAAACAGATACAGTTTCACAAGATCTCCGTTCATAGCTTGGGGCGCACTGACTTACTAAAAAGGATCTACATTCAGTAACGTAATTTGAACCGCTTTTGCAGACTATTAGAGCTATTATACTACAGGGTTATAAGAAAAGGGTACATTGAGCCGAAAAAGGCTCATAGTGCTCATCAATATGAACGACTTTTACGAGGAGACCAACTGAATTTTTAGATTTTCAGTTGTTTTTTTTGTCGAAAAAACAACAGCACTAATAATAAAGATATCTTTCTTTTAAAGAGCTTTTAAATAACTTTAGGACTGTCAGCGAAATTCTTCGAAATTGGTAGTATGTAAAGTCGAATTAGACTAAACTTGTAATACACAACCGTGAATATGATTCATGACACTTTTGACAACTTTATGAGTGGTCTAGTAAGTGCTCTTTTGTTGTAGCTCCACGTAGTGCTTACAAATATAACATTAGCTACGCCACGTGGTTTCACCCGTTACAGGAACCGTAATTTTATCCGGAATGAAAAGGAGCCTTGATGTGCCAATGTGTATAAGGTATTAGGTACATTCTTATAAAATTTTATTCAAACAGGTTTAGCCATTTTTTTTTGCCATTGGTGGCAAACAAGCAAACGGGCCGCCCGATGTTAAGCGATCACCGTCGCCTATGGCCTATGGATACCTGTAATACTGGAGGCGTCATCCGAACAATCCAATTTGTTTATCCTTTAACAGCCGCAAACTATGCTAGAGACCTATTTTATATTGGCCTAAAAACTGACACCCAGGGCTGGCCACCAGCTATACGAGCTTACCTTTAAACACACATACAAACTTTCATATATAATATTAGTAGGATCTAACAATAAGGGACGTGAGGCAATCTATTGTTATCTCGACCCCTGTCTCTCGAGCAATTTGTCTAATATCATTTCAGAACAATGCAGTACAAACAAACCGTTATACAGAAGTGGTTAGAGTGCATTTTAGTAAGTAAATTGCACTAAATTTGATGGTTTTTAATGAAGTGATGTTGAAAGTTTTGGTCCGCATAATAATATTTATGTCGCCCTAGTAGTTTGCCATTGTTTGTTATACGCTCGTTACACGCTAAAAAGGGTTTATGTTAGTTACGGCTTTCTTCATTCTTACTTAATTTTTCAAGGTCTACCCTTTATTCGCTCGAACGAGCCCTACAGAGGCATTGCAGACAGAATTACAGTCAAACTAAAAATTTAAATGCGAAAGTTTGTGTGTATGTGAAAGTGTATGAAAGTACTGTACGAGCTTTGATGAGATTTAGAATGAAATAAATATAAGTACACGCATAGCTCCCCATCAGGATAAATCCTGTGTCGGGATGCCACGGAACACACACAAAGACAAGGACAACTAACACCCAGATCCAGAACAGATATTTACTCGTAAAATTCATCATTCAAACATCTGCCTGGCTGGGACTCGAACCCGGGACCTCTAGCTTAAGGTACTCGTAGCTCTAGCTGTTATAAGGTGGATATGAAAGTGGCGTATGTAACCTTGGCCCACCTATTACTTATACTAATACATGAGCTAATTTTTAACTCGGATAAACTAACGATTTCTGTAAAAGCAAGCTTGTTTGCATAGATTGGTTAGATTTAATCACCACCGATTCTGACCGTAGCTAGATTGACAAACAATGGGGACCTAGCCCTGTTCGTTGCCTGTAGAGAATTTTAAACCGTCTAAAATAAGACTCTATAGATAAGGTGAACCAGCCAGATCAATCAATTTACAGTTTCGCCCAACAAACAGTGGCTGTCACATGTCTACTCACTTTTCAACTGGTCGACATCACAACCAGGGACCTTATTCTTGACCGCTCGAGATTATCTCCGTCACTCTCACTCTCATGACATTTCTAATGAGAGCAACAGTGACCGAGATAATATCTCACTCGCAAGAATAAGGCCCAGCGGCTTTTTGTCACACAAGTAATGATAACCGGTCTCCGGCTAGGTATTGCGAATTTAGACCACGGTAATGTTACTATGTGACCTGGAATCGACCTATCCGGCTTCATACGAGCCTGTTATTGGATGTCATGTTTTATATGGTGTAAGGCTTGAACGTAAAGTTGGGCACTTACTTAATGTTGTGAGAGTGAATGTATGAGAGAGTGTCGTTAGCTTAAAGATTGAAGAATCGGCTCAGAGCATTGTCAGGATGATGATTGGGTCCCTGAAGTGCAAACTCGTCTACATGCGTATCTTGACTACCCTAATCTATGGTGCGCTAACGTGGTCATTGGTCATGTACCATAGTTCGGAGATTAGGTCCTAAGTGT
The DNA here is from genome assembly GCA_949125135.1 of Alcis repandata. Taxonomy (NCBI): domain Eukaryota; kingdom Metazoa; phylum Arthropoda; class Insecta; order Lepidoptera; family Geometridae; genus Alcis; species Alcis repandata. The sequence continues at coordinate 12,967,608 of OX421225.1, forward strand.
TTTTTTTTATTCAGTTATAGGCTTGCGGTTGACCGCCATCTCGCCTGATGGTAAGCAATGAAGCGGTCTACGACGGAGCACGCTTGCCTAGAAGGAACCGATTCACTCGCAACTTGAAGACACCCAAATTATATCTATCGGGAAACACCCACTCGGGCAGAGTATTCCACACTCTGGCAGTGCGCACAATAAAAGTGGAATCAAAGCGTTTCGTACGAGTTTTTGGTATATCTACCATAAAACGATGTCGCTTTTTTGTGCCCTTTGTGTTCCGATAATAGAGTGGGCTAGCTAGAGGGAATAAGGGCATGCAGGTCAGATGCACACTCCCCGAAATGTATCCAATAGAATATCGTTAGACTACCAACCTTGCGGCGATGCTCGAGACTCTGGAGCTTAGTCCGAACAAGTGAATCTAAACGAAAATAAGACCTATGCTTGCTAGCTGTACTAAATGCTACACAAAAAAGGCCTGAAGCACTTGGTTCCTTTCGTTCCAATTGTTTTAATCTCTTTGGTCAGTAAAAGCGTGTTTTCCTGGAGACGGAAATATGCATGTGATGTGCTCTCGCATGTGAGCACAGCAGATGCACACTAGCTATAGCTTTGCTACAAATTTATCGCCTAGCGATAAAGTAGTTTTTCTAAACTAAGGAAATTTATTGCCGTCTTCTAGATCGTACTGATCACAAACACACTAAATTAAGCGCTGTCCAAATCCATACACCAAATCCAATTAATCTCAAATAAGATCACGTGTTGAATACATAACACGTGCGCAACTCAACGTGCGATGTCGCAACTCACACGTCATGATTACCTACCTGAATTCACAGAGGCGTGGTGGACGAGCCCAGCTGAATGTCTACAGCGACCGCGCCTTTCGGTTTTGTATGACTTTGTATGAACTAAGTGCATCATAAAGACTGGCTGATGATGATAGAGCCTAATTTTATTAATAACTACAGGTTTTGGGCACTGCTTGGAGTGCCAATGTTTTTTCGTAATGTAGGTACGCCAGAGAGCTTTTTCTTTTTGCACTATCACCGCCCATCACATTTCATCACATCACATTTCATCTAGCCATGACAGCTTCATTCAGTTGCATGAAAATATAAATAAGGATGTAGTACATGTACAATGTAGACATTAATTTCAGGCAGACAAAAGGTCATTTACTACTTACTTCTTACTTCTACTACTTACTTCTTACTTCTTACTTCTAATTTAGGGGTGTATTGGGGGGTTTGGTAGTGTCTTAAATGTCAGGTAGCTGCTGATCGTCTTTGCTTTTTAGCGAGAGCACAGCTCTTGATTTCACGTCTAGCCGCCCATAAACTCTTCACTAGTGGCTCCACGTAGTTGCAGTGTACGCAGCGGCCACACCCTGGTAACCACGTCGATCCGTGGGCAAAACCTAGTGAAGGGGGCTGTAAAATATCTCAGCTGAGTCAGATGATCCTCTGGAAAGTACACAAAGTCTGCGTCGGCGCGGAAGGCGAGCACCGTCGATAGGCTAATGCTTCCGGCGACCGCGGCGATGTAGCAAGGTGATGTGATATGCCTTAAAGGGCGTCAACCAGGATCTTTTATGGTTGGCGGCCAACTCACTGCATCCTTCCTTCCACCGATCGTATCAGGTAACTGGTCCATCGGGTCCTGGTAGTATGGGACGAGAGAGTGGGTTTGCACCAGCGCAACCGCTTACCTACTTTAAACAACTCCCGCGCAGATGAACCTTGGCTAGATCATGGACAACGAGCAAATAAAGACCTGTGGCGATGGGGCAATGGTGGTGGGAATTCGGATCACGGTGTATCCGGTTCTTAGCTGTTTCCCTGCACATTGGCGGTTAGGTGAGAGTGGTCGCTCCTGGATTCGACCGAGGCGGGAAGACGGGTTCGGCAGCACATCTAACGACTAAGCAGCCCTGTTTAGGATCGCTCTGCTTACCCCTGCACAGGGGAGGGGCCTAGAAAAGGTGGCCCAAACATAGTCCGCTTCACCCTTCACCCGGATGGCAAACCGCGGTCATCGGGCACCGACTTTATCGCGGTCGAAAAACATATAGAAAAATTAAAAAACCACAATCATTTAATATTGCGACTTGGAATGTACGAACCCTTTTAGATAATCCAACTAATCTATGCCCTGAGCGAAAGACTGCTCTCATTGCTAGAGAACTTAAAAAATACGACATTGATATAGCTGCTCTAAGTGAGACCCATCTCTCAGATTGCGGTGAACTCTGTGAAGACCGCGGTGGGTACACGTATTACTGGATAGGCAAACCATCGCAAGAGAGAGCAAGTAGCGGAGTGGGCTTCGTTATTAAAAACAGTATCGTAAAGACACTGGTAGAAACACCTAAAGGTATTAATGATAGACTCATGACATTGCGTCTACACCTCAGCACTAACAAATACCTCCACCTTATAAGTATCTATGCTCCTACCATGGCGTATAGCGATGAAGACAAACTCCAATTTTATGACGATCTGAAACACGTTTTGAAAAGTATACCTTCCAGCGATAAGATCATCCTATTAGGTGATTTTAATGCTCGAGTTGGCTCTGATCACCACGTCTGGAAACGGGTCCTTGGACAGCATGGAGTCGGTAAGTGTAACTCTAATGGAGAGCTGCTTTTATCCCTATGTGCAGAATTTAACCTATCTGTTACAAATACCTTTTTCCGTATGGCTGACAAGTATAAGACATCTTGGATGCACCCACGCTCTAAGCACTGGCATTTGATAGACTATGTCATTGTGCGCAGAGCTGATTTGAAAGATGTGCTTATTACCAGAGCTATGCGGGGCGCTGAGGGTTGGACTGATCACCGGTTGATTAGGTCGAAAGTCCACTTCAGCTATAAACCGCCTCGTCGAGCTAAGCATAAAATTCCAACCAGACTGGCCTTTGCAAAACTAGTAAACTCTCCAAAAGTGCAGGAGGATTTCAACGCCGAATTCAGGGCAAAAACACTTAATTCAACAAACTCAATCGATGAACATTGGCGCTCTTTAGCGCAATCACTTCATGATGTGGCTCAACGAGTGGTCGGTAAGCCTGAGAAGAAAAACCAAGACTGGTTTGACGACTCCGATGCAGAGATTATGACACTCGTCAAAGAATCAAGGCGTTTAATGAAAGCCTCCTCTAGCGATTCTCAGCGAAAAATGATTCAACATCAGCTCAAGTCTATGATTCGGGATCTAAAAGACCGCTGGTGGATGATGAAAGCGTTGGAGTTGGAACATCTTGCAAACATTAAACAAACAGGTCTCTTCTTTCAGTCTCTTAGAACAATTTTTGGTCCACGCTTCAAAAAATCGTCACCTATCTACTCGCGTGATAAATCTGAACGTCTAACCGATCACAGTGATGTGTTAAGTCGCTGGGCTGAACACTTCTGCGAAGTGCTGAGTCCAACTGGTCATGCCGCTGATCTTAACTATATAAATGGTCTTCCGACTCTGCCTTCATCCCTAGAGCTCGATAACCCTCCATCTTTTGAAGAGTTTTATGCTGCAGTAAATCGGCTCAAAAATGGCAAAGCGGCAGGTTCAGATAGTCTACCAGCTGAACTTTACAAATATGGTGGACCAAGTGTTCAAAATAGATTGTTTGAGCTTGTGCTGCGAATCTGGGATACTGGCGAAATTCCTCAAGCATGGAAGGACGCCAACATCTCCAAATTATACAAAGGGAAAGGCGATACCTCTGACTGTGGGTCATACAGAGGAATCTCGCTACTCAGTGCGGCTGGTAAAATACTGGCCCATATTATAAATCGTCGTTTGGGAGAGTTGGCTGAACGCATCTTGCCTGAAAGCCAATGTGGGTTTCGTCCGGGCAGAGGTACGGTTGATGCTATCTTTGTCGTCAAACAGCTACAAGAAAAGTCTCTGGAACAACATCGTCCTATGAATATGTGCTTTGTCGACTTGGAAAAAGCTTTCGACCGTGTACCGAGATCTGCTCTTTGGATTATTCTCACTAAAGCTGGTTGTCCTGAGAAGTTTGTTAACTTAGTGCGCCAATTTCACGACGGCATGATGGCCAGAGTGCAACACGAAAATGACTTCACAGACCAATTTTCTGTAACCAGCGGCGTCAAACAGGGATGTGTTATGGCACCATCTCTCTTCGCTCTTTACTTTGCCGCCGTTCTGAGAGATTCTTATAGCGACGACGCTGGACAAATCTGCCTTAGCGTCAGAACTGACAAGGGTGTCTTTGATTTAAGTCGTTTTAGAGCGAAAAAGTCTGTACAAGAGCTCTCTGTCGTTGATGCCCTTTACGCTGATGATGTGTGTTTAATGGCAAGTGATGTCAGCAGCCTGCAATTGTTTTTGGACCGTCTCAATGAGTCGTGCCAAAGGTTCGGTTTGGTCATCAGCGTCTCCAAGACTCAAGTGCTTAAACAACCTGCACGCGGTACAACACCAGACCCAACCCCGATATCATTGAATGGAAAGGCTCTTGAGGAAGTGTCATCTTTTCGGTATCTCGGGAGCTTTGTTCGTGATGACAACCGCCTAGAAACCGAAATCTCTTCACGAATTGCGAAGGCAGCGGCATCATTTGGCATGCTTCGGAAAAGAGTTTGGAACTCGCATGACCTCCGCTTACACACTAAAGTAGCTGTGTATAAAGCAATAATCTTACCTATATTGCTATATGCCACTGAGACCTGGTGTCTTTATAAAGGTGACATTAAGCGCCTTGACACCTTTCACATGAAGTGCCTAAGATCTATACTTCGCATAAAGTGGCAAGATCGAGTATCAAACTCTGACGTGTTAAGAAAAACCAAGCTAAGTGGCATAGAGTCCTTGCTTATTAGGGGACAACTGAGATGGTGTGGGCATGTTGTACGTATGGATGACTCCAGGTGGCCCAAGGCTGTATTTTACTCACAGTTGAAGGAGGGAAAGCGCACAGCTGGTGGTCAATACCTACGCTACAGAGACGTGCTGAAGCGCCATCTTACCGCATTTAACATCCCGTGCGAAGGTTGGGAAGAGCTTGCGCAACAGAGACGAGAATGGCGCCACTCTGTTTACAAGGCTGCCGATAATTTTGAAGTCAAGCGTCTACAAGATCTGGATGCAAAGCGCCTTGCTATCAGGACCCGTCCAAAGCCTTCCTATTCTTATACATACAACAGCGAAGGTCTATTGCATTGTGCGCCATGCAATAGGACTTTTAAAACTAAATTTGGGTTTGCCAGCCACATTCGTGCTCATAAGCGTATTTTGTAAGCCAGGTTCGCCATTGACGGACACGTCAAGGAGGACCTTGTTGTACTTCTTACTTCGGTACTTTGACTCTTTTTTACAAGAATGCAAACCATTGTAAATTTAAATGACATTAAAAAAGAGGTATATTTTAGATTACCTCTTTATACCCATATTCAATTTGTAACAACATGTAGGTACAATAAAATATAGCTAAAGATTGTGCCCGTTCAGCCAATGCCTTATCACGATCTACGCTTAACCCTAAGAACATTGTGACGATCTCTGTAATTAAGACCCTGTCTTGCACTTTATAATTACCGCCGTGTCAAGCAAGTAACACACATGAGTGCATTAATAAATTATGTTGCAACGCTACAGAGGGCGTGGTGCTGTGAAATGGAGCGCACGCGCACCGGTCACCGTTGCGTGACGTTGATAATGAGACGGATCCACTCGACTTGGATGTTCGTTTGCAATAGCCACAATTGTAAAATCTAGCTCAAGAAACAATACTAGAATATTTAACGATATTTAAAAGCAAAACAAGGGTTCGGCAAAAGTATGTGTCTCGGTGGATGACCTGCGTAAAACATAGGGTGCAGTATTTAGTAGTAACGTTACTATCTTTGTCACTGGAGCAATTGTGCTAGAGGTTCAGATCCTCGCTAGGGGCATTACCATTTTAGCCACTACTGGTGCAATTGTGGTAGTTGGTCAAATCTTTGTTTTGATATTTTAACAAACTGGGACAGCTTGGGTAAACGCTGGTTAAGAAAACAAACGATGCATTCGTGCGGGACGCCGCCGCCGCCGGTGTAGGACCTATATATCCTCTTTTATGTCGAATAGATGTAAAGGCTAACAACACAGCGCAGAAGCGTAGGTACGCTTTAGAGAACTCTATATTCTACCATTATACTGGTTCTGAATCGATGCAGTCTTCCTGAATTCCTTGCAAGCGTTAATCATATTCCACAAAGTTTAAAAATGAAATACTGGTACTTATCGCTTACGCATTAGATTTCTAAACAAAATTAAGTCAATCTCCATAAACTTATACAGATCGATATTAGGTATTTTTCTAACGAAACTGCAATGTGAAGAATTTCAACATTTCCATATTTGCATTAAAATTTTGCTCACGTCCGGAGTTTTTTAGAATCCAAATAGATTTTACAACCTAAAGTAGTCTGATTCGAAAGTAGACTAAACAAGTCCACGTAATTTTATTTGACCAAATCCAGTCTTATTTTGTAAGCGTTGAAATTGGACATACCTACAGACTATCGACTGATTTGTATAATGATGATAGTTTCCCTACTGGGATTTGCATATAATATTTCGCGGATAGACGCAAATTATAAGCATTTTTTTTTGATTGAGCAATCTACATTTAATTTAATTTTAATCTAGCGTTCTAGATTTTCTACAAAAAATCCCTGCATAATTTTAGGTTTCTCAAACAATGAAAAAGAAAATCAAAACCATTTAAACTAACTTTAATACAGAAACACAACAATAACATCTACGACTACAACTAAATAAATTAAATAGAGATACTCTAACACTTTATTTTGCTTATGAGGCGAACTTATCGCCGACATGGTGTCTGACCCCCCACTTGTAGTTGGCATTCTTGTCTGTTTTGACGAAGGTGTGCACGGGGCCGGTGACTCCTGAGGAGCCGTGGCCGTCGTACTCGTGAGAGTCGTGGCCACGCTTCGGCCTCTGTCTCTGAGGCTGATCATTGTCTACTGCTTCTTGCGCTGGCTCTCTGATGGCGCGAACTAGAAAAGAACATAGAATTGTTAAAACATGATAATGAAGTCGAAATCAGTGGCACGCTCTGCTGTTGGACAAGACCTGGTTTGGGTAGCATCATCAGAAGAGTCATCATCATTGGCCATGTTGCATGTACAAGACGAGATGAGTAGGTATTCTGTAGCGACTGGTTGGTTACGTCTGAGCTCCTGGCTATATAAACCGATGCGAGAGCCAACAGGTGCGGTCACATTTGCGGCAGGTGATTAGTACTAAGTAGTTAAGACACTACAAAAAGTATGGTATTGAATCAGTTCGTGAATGAGTTGATGGTTTTTGTGAGACCATTGAATAGTAGTAGGAAAGTGGAGCGAATGAGAGGGTCAAGGGAAATTTAAGTTTTCAAGTTCTTCTTTACCAAATTCTGTAAGTAAGTATGTACTTAATTTTTAGGCTGAATTATTGTCTTTTCTGACCTATTATTGAAACAAAAAAGGATGCAGATAATTTTAGTCCAGTTGGATAGGTTTAAGTTAGTAGGTAAGTGTTATTAGAAAATCAACGTAAGATTGATTTGATTTAACGATTACTTAAACCTATACTTTATCTCTGTATATTTATATATATTTTATAAATATATTTTTTATATTTGTATTTTAAAGAAAGTTGTGTTCAAGCGTAATATTAATTTATTATCTACCTTTATTACTAAATTAACTATTTTCTGTTCCTGAAAGTTGCGTCTAGTTGTCTATAAAAGTGCGAATTATTTTAATTTATGTAGTTTGTTAAGATTGCTTTATGTAATAAGATATCTAAATAGCTTTCCTCGATTTGTGGAACTTATTACACAGTACTTTATTTTACGTTGGTATTGTATTCTATAATATTATTTATGTCCACGACTGTGTATTCTTACATATAACCCGCGGTTTTGCCCGTGTCATGATGAGCATGATAAATAGTTGCCTATGCCCTTGTCGGTACCTCTGACTTGTATTAAATATGATCAACTGAGAGTCAAAGCATGAAAGTGTAACAAACAAACAAATTTTCGTATATATAAATCACCTTATTAGGATTTGAGATAGAGGCGATAGATTTCGTTGCTTTATATATTTTTTATATTTTTTTTTCAAATATTAATTTGAAAAGCTGTTGGCTGACGGAAGACAGCCTCATATATTATTTCTCAGTGTTTATTTTATATTTTCATCCATGGCATCATATGTTAAGCTAAGTTGTGTCATAATACAAGCTAAGTTGTGCCCTGCTCGCTCAACAACCAGATGTTGATATTTTTGTTATAAAATTTTTGTGTGTTTGTGAATGTTTGTATTAATTATTTAAGTTTGCAGTCTATTTGAAGTTAATTTTGACATTTTATTCTATTTATTTATTATCGTTTGATTCATTTACTTTTATTATTATTTTTTAATGACTTGACATTTTCTTTTCTTTTTTTTTATTTTTAATTTTTTTTTTAATGTGTACTTATAATTTTTAGGATGTTTTGTTTTTCTTTTTACTTTAAAATTTTATTTTATTTTACAATTGTTTGTGTCGGACATGTCGCACGCCTTGGCGTTGCTGTAAGTGCAGCATGTATTTAATAATAAATAAATAATAAATACAAATGCTACACACGTTCGAGGTGAAGGGGTTAATAAATCTAAATGAACATACTAGCTCTAGAATTAGAAAACAAATAACTTGTTTGCACAGCTATTAGCTAATATTCATTGCGTGTAATATTTGCTCTCTCCAATCAACATTTGCAATTGGTAATGTTCCATTAAAACCCTTCCGACAATATCGTCAAGTATTATGAATTAATTCGAAGCTGTCTGTGAATTTCTAATGTTCATGTAATTTTACTAAACCTGTCGACCGGCGGAACGAAGGTTCCAGAATTATAGATATAAATGAGTGTTTATATCCTACACGCGAAAGTTAGTTTTCTTATTCGTTATAGACGTATACTTGTATCCGTCTTAACTACTCATTACTCAATACTCAACTAATCATCAGACATAGGCTGTTTTTCAAGATCATCATATTACCGTGCTACCGCGTTTAGTTAGGAGACACGAGACAATTTTAAATAGCGTTTTTTTATCGCGAATAAGTCCTCGTTCGACCACCAACTCGCCGATTGCTGAACGACGATGTGGGCGAAGATGAAGCTCGCAGACTTAGATACCTATTTGCTCTGACCTTGAAAAGCCCAAGATGGTATCTCCACAGATTATATTTATATCTTACCAGGTATATGATGAGGCACTGGAGGATGGCCATGGTGGTGAGGTGGAACGGCATAGCGGACCACCCTGAGCGGCGCGCGCTGCGCCGGGTAGTACGGCACCGACCACGATGTTGATGACATCACCATGCTCGCTAACACTAACTGAAAAATCAGACATACCAATTAACCACAGCACTTAGGACAAACTAGTTTCGCTTCAGAGTTTCACCGCTATCCTATAGGAAACGTTAAATTTTTAGGGATAAAAAGTAGTTTACCTATATGCTACACCACGATGTAAGGTACCTCAAAACCAATTTACATCCAAGTCTCTTCAGGAGTTTTTGCGTGACAACATTCAAACACACAAACTTTCATATTTATACCTAATATCTTTCTTCAGCAAATTCTGTCCAAATTGTCTTAAGCTATGCGTGTCTACTGTCTATTCAAGTCCACTTATGAAGCTATGACATAAGAGACTACTTCTCGTGAGACGCCTTAATTTGAGTATTGCGGTGAAGGAAGTAAACGTAAGATTAACAACTTGCGGTGTTAATGGTTAAGCGTAAATTGGGTACATAAGTATCTAATTTCATTTTTAACTGTGTGCGCAATTCAATCTCTTTGCTGTTACGTGTTCGTCTACGATGGTCGATGATCGTCATTACTTAGTCATAAGGGAAGATCAAGGCGATTATTCTTAGACCAGATAATAAAGAAGGCAGAACCGCGTAGCTATAGGCGATGTAATGCCGTAAAAAGATAGAAAAGCACTAGCAGATGAGCTCGAAGCCACCGATAATAGCGTTACTCTTAAATGTTGAATGAATTATCAAAATGGAATCTTATTGGATCCATGATTTCTAATTCCGAAATTTTCTAATACAATCTACTTAGATAGACATAGACGTTATTAACTGCACGAATAAATAGGTACATTTATATGGTTATGAATGTAACCTGCTGCAAAAAGTTATAACTCTAGATACATTCCAAAATGGTCCAAAAACTTGGTTGTAAGCTAACTCAATTACATAAAATAAAAACGAATAGGTACAAATTGCAAGTAAAATAAATGCCTACCAAGTCGCGGTGTATTTGAGCTTTGATAATTCTACTACACTTGCAAGTATTTTATTATGCGAGCACGCTCTATATTTTTCTAGTTTTACTGTAAAAATAATTGTGCCTACTTTGTTTTCTTTAAAACTTACCAAAATGCACTTATCCATAGTTCTTTGGCTCTTGCAGTCTTGATCGGATCTCGTCAATAATGACTTGCAAAGTGTAGATCCGTCTCTTATAAATAAAGAAAACGAATTTGAAGCACTTTCTATGCGTTACGGTTGAGCGAACCGCGATTCGGTTCAGAGATGGCTTGACAAAAGCATAATAGAACCATCAGGGTCCCATGGTGAGGACATTTATTTTCTATTTTAGCTAGACTTGCTTGACCGTGTAGAAAACTTCAGCACTGTCAGTATTGCCTTGTCAGTCTAGACTAATTTACTTAAAGAATCAAGAAACGTATGCAAAATGCAAATAAGCATTTGCATTTTTCACTCATGCATATATTGTATGGCTTCTTAAATATTTCTTAGAGTTCCTTTTACACTTTGTGAATAAGTGCACAACGCGGTCTCTACCGATTTATTGCATGGACCTAATGTCCAAAATACAGAGCGTAGTTTGCGAAAGCGCCTGCTGGACGTTACGTCACTTTCTCTGAAGTCGAAATTCTGTAATCCCAATAAGTTAAAACAGAGTTCTTAGGTAATCACTAAAGATAAAGAAGCTTACTTATAACTTATTGGGCCTTACTTATAAACGATGCTTAGCAGTTGCTAAGATTGACAAAAGTCATATGCCAATGTCCCTAAACTTTACAAAAACATTATAAGTTAAACATATACGTATATGAGTAAAACATGTAAACTATAAACTAATATTTTTGACAGAAATTGCGTTATTAGTCTAGCACACAATAAAAATTACAGAAGTCTAAATATGTATGAACCATATAAATTCGACCCTGACCGAAATATCAGTCAGCCGGTCATATCTCTCACCGAACCAATAACTGTTGGCTGGGTTAGACGTGTTCTACCTATATGGGTAGAGTCGACACTACGAATTGGTAAACGCCGCCGTGACAATCAATGAAGTAACGATAGGTACGTGATACTGTCTGGCAGAAAAATACGAAGATCGAACTGATTGGTGTATATTAGGAGAATTCTATGTAGGTATAGCAGTAACAGCAGATTAGGCTTATGATGATTAGGTATTGTTAATTCAATTTAACTTAGATGCCTTGAGTATAGTATTAATTCGCCCGCTGTCTCGCTGTCCGATGCCTTACAAATGTCCAGTACCAATCTGGCACACTTTCCCATTTTCGTATATTATAGGTACAGTACTTAAAATGTTTCACAAGCAATAGGCCGCTGCATCCATGTCCTGTTCAGTATTGACTCTGATCTGTTTGAAGAGCTACTTTTTTACGACAAACAGTGGCGGATTTATACATTTTCTGCCAGTAGGCTTTTCATGTTCAACATAAAAAAAAAATTGCCTACTCAGCCTGCTGTCAAATCCGCCACAGCTGCCAAAGGTGACAAACAAGCAGACGCGCCCAGGCGTTGATCCTTGACTTCATTCTTGGTATAGCAACAGTGTTGACTTTTATTTGGATCTATCCAAGTCATCCAAGATTTGAAAACAAGCAGTTGTGGTTTAAAATGTAAAATAAAATTATACTTATATTTTGTGAAGATTTTTCAATTATGTTCTTCAGTCAGGGTGTTAGGGTTCCACTTGAGCTATTTTAATTCATAAAGAATTGTGTTGCACTTCTTACTATCTACTGTGTTTGTGTGAGAACATCGATAGCTACGTACTATAGGATTTATATGAGAGGGTTTAGAAGATCCTCTGAAATCTTTTAAGAAATCTTATTGGAACGAACTTGCAAAACAGATTCAGTAAATTGACCTCACGTTTTTGAGTAACTAGAGATGCAAAGTAAGTAGGTACATTGTAAAACACTAATTTGAGACGTAAGTACATTAAGTAAGTCTACTCAGTTTAGTGTCACCGAATGAGAACAGAAACGGCCTTTATTCCACTTCTCACGACATTATTTCCACACATTCTACAAAGTTGTATCGATGTCAAAAATTGCACCGATCGAGAGGTAATTCTGGAGCGGCTAAATTCTGACATAATAACTCGAGAAATATTATCGTTATGTCCTCGTAGGTTTTAGTGCCGTACTGACCGAAATATCATTTCATGAACATTTATAATTGGTTTCCTTTATAATATATATATTACGGCGTTAGGTAGGTACAGTTTTCTCAACGTAGTATGTTTTAGTAACTAAGTATAGATAACATTTAAATACCTACAATAAGTTAACTGCAAATAAACCCGTGTTTCTCTTTTTGTAAATGTTCCCCAAAAATGAATAGCTTTAGTAATATTTAAAGTTTAAAGTTCGTTAAACTTCGAAAATCGAACTTTTATATCCAAACTAACTAAGTAGGTACGTGATTGTACTTAGGTTGTTTTAGCGAAATTCTGCTTGTAACTTCTTTTTAGTTAACTTTTTTTTTAATTCTATTGAGTGACGAGACGAGCAAATCGCTCGCCTGATGTTAAACGTCACGTTAGTGTCACGTCTTTATTTGTAACAAGATGTATTTTTCCATTAGTAAGTTTGGAGACCACATCACTTTTAACCTCAAAATCCGTTCCTCCAACCGGTTGTACCTACACAAAGTGACCTCTAGTTCCTGTAGGACCGTAGTCCAAACCGGTCAAATCGTATTACACGACGAAACCAAACAGTAACTTCACTCACCATCCTTTCCAATAAGATCTCATTGTATCACTAACCCGCTTCAAAATTATTAGCTTCAAACAATTACGTGATCCAACGTAACCGTCTCATTATACGGTGACCGCGCTCTTATTGTTTTTATCGCTGCTATATAACTAAAATTGTTAATTTTCGCTCTATTTATTCTGTGCGTAAACTTTTGAGAAAACCAATCAGTTGTTGCTAAATAAAGGCACTTGTTGGTAGGGCTTAATTACTATTGCAGATGATGAAATGGACTAGGCTTTCGGGTTGCCTCATTCCAATTAAATAGAGAAACATAATTTTAAGCAGGTAGAAGCAAAAAAAGGTCATGGGTCATTGTCAAACGAGTTGAGGAGTCAGATTTCTTTGTACAGTAATAATCAATCAAATCAAAGGTTAATATTAGTAAAACTTATTGAATTTGAGAGCACTAAAATTGTCTGCGAACTAAAACTACTTATTAAACTATCTGTTTTCACTAAAATGCGAGATGGCATCATTTTTAGAGCTTTCAAAAGATGTGTTTAGAGTAGGGTTTCAGAGAATCGTCGTCAAAGTTTGCTGATTATCACCTCAAAAGGTGATAATCACCCAAATGCTTAAAGTGAGGTGAGTATGATGGTGAATTGGTTCACCCCTGGACTTAATTCTGCAGGGTGCAATGACCCATGCGACCATGGTGGAATAAACAAACATGTCGACTTTTTTCACCTTGGATATCGAAAATTCTAAAATTCTAGCTAATCAAGCAATCGAAACTTTGTTTGGAAACAAATGTTCGCATGTTTTTTACTAAGACTAGCTCTAGCATCAATCATGCGAGACAACAAAATCATCTTATCCGTAGATTCAGACATCGACCACATTTTGCTACTTTTCGCAGAAAATTCTCACTTTTGTAAATCATTTAAAAATCGGTACTTACTAAACTCCTAACAGACCAAAACATTTTTTTTCTCTTTCTATTTAGTTGAGTGACGAGACTAGCAAATCGCTCACCTGATGTCAAATGTCACGAATAGTCACGATTGCCTGTAACAGGAACAAAAAACATACAGAAAAACAGAATGCACTGATTTTGAAAGTGCTTTTACTACCTTATTGAACGAAACGAACTAAACTAAATTTTAAGATATTTAATTATTTATATACCTCTTCTTGTCGCACTGCCTAAATTAAATTAAGTTGTTAAAATTTGTAAATGTTAATAAATTAAATTGTACTAGTAAAACTCACGGACCGTGGAGTCTGTAGTGTTTAATAAACTTTATAAAAAAAAAAAAAAAAAAACTAAATTTTAATATTATGAGCTTTCCTATTTATAAAATAATTTAACTAGATAGGTACTTAGATATATCTCATTAGGTTAGATATAATACATTATCACAAGACACTTAAAATATTATAGGCCTTGGACTAAGAATTTATAGGCACTTATGTGTAAGAGAAAGTAACTGTTTCTGTTTAAAGCCTTTTTGCTAGTAAGCATAGTAACCACTACTCATGATAGAAGTTACTAAAGACGACATAATATTTTTGTTTTCATTCAGAAAAATGTAGGAATCTAAACCGAAAAATCAAGCTAGTTAAAAGAAATGGTGGCACAATCGGGCGCAATACATTTATAGACGTTCCCACAGAGAAGGACAAACCAAATGCAAGAGACCTGGATCCGTACCGTATACTCTTAGAGCAAGCTTTAACTGGATCATTCTGGATATTGTCTCTCTTTTTCTCTAGCTGAAAAAGCGAGACGAGGGTCAAGCTAAGAGTTCACAGGATGGCCCCTAATCAGCAACCTTATAGTCTACGAGCTGCCTGGTAATCGGAAGCATCTTTATTTTGACATTTAAACTTCTAGTGTCCTAATGTCTTCAATTCGAGGCATACTTCGAATATCAATACGTCAAAACGAAGCCGATTGCGATCAATAGTCAACTAGACAATAAAGCTGCTGACCAATACAATAGCCTAAAATATTCTAAAGAGATAGCCAACGGCTACCGGCCCCTGTCCACGTCGAATTGTTACCGTCTTGTCTATAAATGAAGTCACGACCACTTTTCCCACAGATCTACCACGATACTGTCAAGATGTCACAGCGTTTTACAACGGTACTGTCATTAATGTTAATTTTAATTAGTGTCTTTAATTTTACAAATTGTGAAGAATCTTCACAAGAGCCAAGACAACAAGAGAGAGACAAGAGTTGAAGTTGATTTTACAAAGCTTGAAGTAACATTGTCATTAATATGGCAAACGTCGTTAGTGTAATGAAAATTGCTTTAAACTTAGTGAGTTAGTAAGTAACTTAGTAAGTTATATTGCTTACTTAGTTACCAAATTATTGAGAGTGGAATAAGTTGTTTATTTATAGTGAAAGAAGTGCGATAAAAGTTATCAAGAGTGAATAGAAAGTGCAAGTGCGGGTGCGAGTTTTGTTACAATAAATAATGTTACAATAATTTTAATTAAAGTGTCAATAAAACTGAAATACTAAAAACTAAAAGACTGAGTGACTGTGTGTAAAAGAACTGAATTCAATTTATCGATTTAATAGTGACATACAATTTTTTCATGATATTTTATGTAAATAGTGAAAAAAAAATTACAATAAGTTTTCAGTGAAAATAATAGGAATTATAATGCAAGTTTTGTTTCATAATGGTATTAGCGGAAAATCTCAATGAAAAAGTGTTAATTCACAAATTCGTGAAAAACATGACAAAAACACTGATGATTGCAGCAAAAGAATTAACTAAAGACAAAAAAAAAAACAATATTGCACCAAATGTATTGAAAATATCGACTATTTTGATAATGTAGAGTTGATTTTTTGACACAAAAAATTTAAAATAAAAAGTGCTATCTCATCATCATACACCGAAAAACCATAAAGGTTGTGCCAACCTTTTTTAGGGTTAAATTGCATCAACCAACATGTTCTTATTCTTATATTACATCGACTAAGTTTTGTTGAATCAAACTTCACGCTATGGTCTTATACACAGCGTAAATAGAGTATAAAGTTTGAACAAAATTTAGTTTTTTCACAATACTACTTTAAACGGTTTTGTTTCAAAACTACTAACCTAACCTAACGGCTATTTCCAGGAATGCCTCTGCTACATCCTAGCGGTGTACGCCTCCTTCTGGAGCCCAGCTCGAGCGGTCTCCGTGCCGGTCCGGACCCCGCCAAGCAACCCCTCCACTATTGAAGCACAAGCTAAATTCTTCCAGTAAGTTTTTCATCTTTTTTATCTTCATCATTTAGCCTGTGATCCACTACTGAGCATAGGCCTCTCATCTTGTACGAAACTTATCCACTTAATATTATGAAGAAGTAAAATTTGTATGTTTGTTTGCTTGTATGTTTCTATAGTTAATCTCCTCTACTGGTCGGGTTTTAAAAAATCTTTCACCAATAGACAGCTACACTATCCCTAAGTGTTATAGGCTATATTTACAGCCATAAACTTGTGAGGCCAAAAGCCAAGCAGCACCGCCTATGAAGTTCTAAGCATAAGCTAGTTTCTTATAAACTTCAGTTATTTTAGGGTATATAACTTCGTATTTAAATACGAAGTTCTGAGAATCACCTACTTTCTTATAAATTGCAGTTAAAGGTTGCGCAGTGAATATCATACAACAAAAACTATTTTAAGGAGATTGTGATGAAACTTGTAGCTTGTTAGTCATTCAAAAGTTATTTAAATTGCTTATTACTAAGACAGAATAACAATAAACAAATTAAACCTACTTTTGCTTACAGAAAGCGGCCTTGCCACTTCACCCTTGAAACAGATATTTAACATGCAAATGTTTCACCGCTTGTAATTAATACTTTTATAGGGATTTTTTCTCAGTACAGTTGAGCCCTTACAAGTTAGAGTTTGGGCACGTGTGCGAGGACCCTAACACGTGGGAGCAGCGCTACGAGAAGAAAGACTTTAAGAACCACAGAGATATGGGAAAAGTACTTAATGTTTTGTTATGTTACTCAACTTTTCTACTATCTTTCTGCCTGTTTCTAACTCTACATTCATCTCTTCTCTGCTCTATTCTACATCTTATGTCTTACGGCTTCGTTTGCGGAAGCAAGCGGGCAGCGTAGCGTGCATGGAGAATGAACTTGACTTGCAACGGGAAAATGTTTTTGGAGGATTATTGAGTTTTTGCTTATTTTTGAAAGTATTTTTTTTTGAGGTTTTGATAAAATTACCATTTTGGTATGTTAACTTTCTAAATGACCTTAAAATCGATATAAAATTATTATTTTTCCATTTAATCTATTATTAAAAAATGAGAACTGCACCCCAGCCTATGTACCCAAAACATATCTGATGATTGAGCTTGACTGCATGCATTACAGTCGGATGCGTATTGCATAAAGTAATAACAATAAAAATATAAGAATAATAGTCACAAGTTTGGTGACGTCAAATTTTGCGCAGTCAATAATTCACAACCCGCTACCCGCTGTCCGCTCTTCATCTCCGAACGCGTGGCCTAACTGCCTGTTTCTTTCTTTTCCGCTTCGCTTCGCTTGAAGGTATAGACACTTGCCTACGTCCGAGGACTTCGACCAAGGCCACCGGCTGGGCAGCGAGCAGCACTTCACGGAGCGCCATGAGAGGTCCAGACCTAAGGAGGGACTGTTCTCAGCTAAAGTACGCTTCTTGGGCTTATAACAATATTCATTTAAAAACATTTTCATTCCATAAAAACTAACTTTTTTTGCATTTTTTTTTATGTGAATGAACAGTTTTCATCAACATACGAGTACATTTTCATTTCACTATGAAACTATTGACTTTTTTTATGCTTTTTCCATTTTACAAAATTTTCATTTCAATGAATTTTATAGCTAATTCATATAATGCTTAACGTGCGCAATTATAACAAATAGGTACTCACTTACTTTATTTATAAAAGTCACTTAAGCTACATCATTATCATGTCCATCGCGCTTTATTTTACTTTCTTACAAATTTATTTGTTGTTATAGTTGAACTTAATATATCCTCATTATTTGTACGTATTCATAATTCCATAATTCATTTTAACAATTCAACACGGACATAGAAAAGTTCATTATACAGCGCCAAGCAGCTTCCTCTTATAACCTATCTAACTTTCTATCTTCTATGACTAATAACGTTAACTATTGTAAAACTATATGATAATTAATTTATTCATTCAATAATTTATTACTTAATATTTGTTACAATCGAAATCCGGATAAGTTAGACCTACGAACGACGACGCGTGACGGCAGGTATGTAGAATTAAAAAAGTCACGCTTGCTGCGTGAATAGGTATCTAGTCAATATCTAAAATTTTGAGAATGTACAGTTGCCATTTAACTTAACTTGAATCCATCGATTTCAGACAATTTAGTAGAAATACTCAATTCAGTAAAATCACGATGCAGCCCTGCGTTTTTTTATGAAACAAATATAATTAATGTAATTTTATTACTAGGTACGATGGGGAGATAAGAAAGGAGGATACGGAGAACATTATTGGGACTTGAACCACGCTGGCCACACCGGAAACCACGGAGACGAAGGCTACGACAACGGAAATGACGATGGATCTTACCACGAAGAGTCCAACGACCCGTACGACGAACCTAGCGAGAACTCCCCTACATATGGCTCTGACGAATACGACCCAGAAAAATCAGGCTACGACGAAAACGGCAGAGCAAAAAGAGCACACCCAAAAATCAAAATTGAAAGGAAACACACCGTAGAAACTTACGAGGAAGATCAGCCAAAACTGAAACGTAAACACAAAGAACAGCTACAGACTGCTGCAACTCATCAGGCTGAGACAAAAGCTGATAGACCCAGGCGTTATCAATACACGCCTAAAAACGAGGACGAGGAAGAAGATGCTGAACATAAATCCAATGATAAACCGAAAGATAAAAAGCAATTCGTGCTGGTTGTAAGCCATAAAGACAAAGAAGCGCAGGAAAGTCCAAGACAGCAACAGCCAGAGCAAGATCAGTTTGAAAGTAAAAGACAGGCGACCGAGAACCAATACGTTCCGTATGAGAGTGGATCTGGAGTCAGACAGCGCCAGGAAAGCCAGGTGGCCGCAGCATCAGCTCCAAGGCTATTCTTCGAGCGTTCCACGGGTCATGTGGTGGACAGAACTACGGGTCAGGCGTACGTGTTACAACCTATCTCTAAATATTAGACTGTAACCGTAGGTTTATAAATTAGATTGGTTAGTAATTTATTTTTTAATTAAATCGCTGTTAGTACAACTGTGTGTCATTAAGTCCGCTTCCCACCACAGGCTATCTCATTCGCATACATTTTTTATATTAATAATGAAAAAAAACAGTGTTTACAAATAGACTTTCTCTTTAAAATACTACGAGAGATGACGACTAAAATTATCAATGTGAATAAAATTTCAGCACTTTTAGTTTAGTAAAATAAAATATTATAAAATATAATAAATATAGTAAAATATAGTAAAATTTCAGCACTTTTAGTTCTTTTAGTCTCTAAACGACGCCATCGTGAAATAATATGTAGGTACCTACTTATAGACAGACATGGCGAATACTAGATATACGAGTAACTAGATATCCTTAGTTTATTCCATGAAATATTAAAACTGTTTACTCTTGACTTATTTTACCAAAACTGTAAGACCTCATGGAGTACCTACGAGTAAAAGCCTATGGCCAAGTTGTTTTCCAAAAATTTTCCTTGTTTAAATCTTAGACTAAAGTTTCAAATTCCTACTATGTTATGGTAGGTATGTTTCAATCACCAAAAAAATTGTATCCACTATAGTTTCCGATCTCAAAAAAAAAAACTATCCAAACTAAAAAGTTCGTTAGCCGATATTAATCCCGGCGATCCCGATAACCGCGGGCTAGGATAAGCTGAATAGATTTTAAAACAGGGGTCAGCATTTCTCACGTCTCAGCAAACAGGTTTAAAGACTTTTATCTGTAAATCGTTAACAGCTGGTTATTGTTTCTCGCATGCGGGTTGAAGAAAGGAAGATGACTGATAACAGGGATGTGCCTGGCATATTGACAGCCCGGGGTGTGAACCAAGCTATAGGACAGCCTTAACCAGCCTCTCTTTTATATTACCACTAAGTAGTAGGTATTTATGTGTAGTAATTATGTCTATTGCGGGAACCTTTGCTGCAGGCCCTGGCTACAGTTACGGCTGGGGCTTGTAGAGCATGGAGGCGGAAGCTATAGCCACCACTCCACCAGGTGCCATTATGAAAAACCTTTTTCGAGTGGTTTAGTTCCTGGAGCGGGTGGCGTTCAAAGTGGTTGTTCAACCCTGATCAAAGGCTAAGGCCATACCAATATGTAGGTAAATAAGCAGGTAGTTACAATAACCGCCAAGCTATGTTAAAAACCTCCAAGCTGCCTAAAAACATCTCAACTGAATTTAAAATATCACAGACTCCTAAAACAAACGAAAAAGCAATTGCAAAACTAAGATAACAATAACAGTTACCAAAGCAAACCGTCTACTTTCTCACAGTCCAAAGCGGTCAAACTAGTTTTGGACAATGGCTCAGGAAGACACCACTGTCCCTTGCTGTCTTTTAATTGGCACAAAAGGTCGCCAAAAACCAGTTTGACCGCTTCCTTGTGTGGGAAAGGACACCCTGAATGACCCTTTATTTGCATCTATTGACATAGAATATCTGGTAGTTACTGAGTTGCGTTGCGAAAAGGGACACACGGTTGGAAAGAATGGAATACAAAATGAGTCTGTAAATTTTTTTTTTCTAAAAATCGCAATTTAAACCGATTTAGGCTATTAGGGGATTGGCAATAGTACGTTAAAGTAATACATATTAAAACTAATTACATAATTATATAAGCATATGTTAATATAATCGATTAATATATTTTTAAGGGCTCTAGAGACTGCTGTCTTCAGAATTTGTTAGGTATAAAAAAATAACAGATACTTATTTATCAAACTTATCGCCGTAAAATAACCCAATAGGTAGTAAGTATTAGCTATTAGTAGGTACTAAAATAAACTAAGTCACATTCAAAAATATCTTTACGCATTTCAATTCACACCGACCGTGTGTCTCGCAAGTAACAAAATAACCCTCTGTACAAGACAAGTGCATTCCATAGCACACCCCTACCGTTGCAATGGACAATGGTTCCCGTAGGGTTCCCACGTTATCTTTCCTGGTTACTGGTCAAACAGGTTTGGCCGGAAGGGTGGACAAATGCCCTTGCCCTTTGGCCGTATCTACGTGACGAAGGTACATCGGCAGGGATTTATTTTGTGTGGGAACTGTGCAATAATAATTATTAGTGATAACGGTTTGTTGTAAAGCTTGGTGTAAAAAAATGCGAATTTGTTGAGAAGCCAGCGCCGCGCCGCGGCGTAACTAGGTAGGTACTTTCAACGAAAGAAAATGCAAATGCTGCCGTTAGAATCACAACGCAGTAGAATTTCAGGAGATTACATTGTGAGTAGGTATTCAGGGTCAGGGACATACATAATGTGAAATAGTTAGGTCTCAATAAAGCCTATTGAGAAATGTAGGACTGTAGATAGGTGTTAAATTGAAATATGTATATTAAATAGCTCTATCTATACAATACCTCAGACAGAAAGACTAAAAAGAACTGAATACTGTGTTATAGTTGGTTGAATGCATTATCTATGCGTAGCCAAAACTTAAAAACGTTTGTTTCAGTCGGTGGGCACACGAAGTAGGTACTTCCGGTAACAATTTTTCTTTTGTCCATTTAACTCTCCAAAGGTGACGAAATATGAAAATTCACACAAACATTGCACTATTACGATCTCACAATACCTACAGCAGCCCTTTCTTATTTTAGGGTTATCAAAAATCACCCCTCTCAGGTTTTTTATTTTGGCGCGTGCGTGTTTCTGCCGACCTTTTTATTGGGAGATGAATTTGAATAATGGAGCTATTGACTGTGCCAGTCCCCTAATGGACTAGCTGGATGAAAAATAAACCTGCTGCCGGCGTTTGCTTTTGTAGTCCCTTGCCTAGTATAAACTTACGAAAAAGTAAACGAACGAATACAGAAAAACTGACACTTTCAAAAACTATTTTCAAATGCCAACCAATTTGTTCAGAAACATACTTGAGCATGTTTGAAATATTAAATCATTTTTAGTACTACATTAAAGTTTTCTTTTCATTTAAGTTTAATTTTTCCTATAGATTTAGGATTTTATTTTAATTATTTTGTTCAAGAGGTTTTTTCTTTGTGATTTTACCTTACACCACAAGTTCCGTCGATTCGTGACAATGTTGTTCGTTTAAAAATCGAGCGGCGTGCTCAAATAGGGCGGGGAAACACAAAACCCTTTCGTATCAGATAACAATAGAGTATGCAAATTCAAAGTATCTTAGACTACCATTTGAAATTTGACGTCAGTGATCCACAAGCTCTTCATGTGGGCACTTCTTCATTACAAAATTACAGTAGTGTAAGTAATTAAAACAAACGTTCTGGTGATTTTATTTATTCAAACTGGAGATAAGTTCGTGATTTGGATTAAAGTGTGAGTAAAGTGTGATTACATTTTGATACAATTGATGTTAATCTAACTACGAATAATTTATAGGTGAAGTACAATTTATAAGGGTAAGTATCTAAATAAGATTAATCAAAATCAGAGTGATACATTTATGAAATCGTGCCATGACTTGGTGATACTTGCTTGATTACATATTTTTTTTTTATTTTTTTTAACTTTTACTGGTTTTTTTTACATTTTTAGTTTTGTTTATTCAGGCTCGTTCATCCTAAGACGAGCAAAGTCCTCAAACACGATGTTATCTTCTTCCTCATTGGTGTAGAGGGAGTTTTCGTAGCGGTGTCTTTCAATAGACTGCATTTTCTTCATGGCATTGAAGCGTTGGCGCTCAACAGTTCCTGCAAGATGAAAACATGCGATAAAGCTATTTTTCCCATCAGGCTTTTATGCCTGTCCCTTTCTATTGCATATATTTTTTCTGGACTGCCGTCTAGCTAAAAATTATTATTTGTACGTTTTGTTTCGTCTTACCTTCAGCGGGATGAAGCAATTTGAACGGCACATCGGTGACAAGTTCACCACCAAGAGTTCCACAGTTCAGCTTTACTCGAAGGGAGTAGGAGACGACAATACCAATAGCATCCGCAGGGCATTTCCCTTCAGCCACCAGAGTAGAGCTCGCCAAGTTTACATCATCTTCCTTCAGGTGACCATCCAGAGCCACACCTGAAATTATGTAACTCTATTAATATTACAACATTTATACTTGGCAAATCATATAATGATGACAAAATTTTGTGAAAATTAGAAATAATGACCTCGAATGTCTTTGTTGCTGCGAGCCAGGGGAACCAAGTAGAAGCTCTTAGAAAGGCTAGCCCCAGGAGTGATCGGGCAACCCTCACGGCTCTCCAGAGAAGCCACGTGGCGGCTGAACTGAGAGTTGATCATGGTGATCTCAACGTGTTGAATCACCATGCACCTGATGTTTCTCACTGACTTCCGAGAGTTGTTGGATACAATCACGTTAGCAGCAAGCTTTTCTCCGTGGTAATAGATCTCACGATCCAGAGTGACTTCGAGATTGATCTTGCCGTTGCTGAAGGTAAAGCCCTTGCTAACAAGGGAGCTCGGAAGACGGCGTCCACGAGAAGTAGGAGCATGTTGTAACTGTGAAGAAATGCCATCAATAAAATACCCTTACACGGGAAATCAACTGGTTGATCTATTTCATCATAAGTTATTATATTATTACTACCTTTTTGATCGCAAGAGCAACGGAGCTTCGCTTATGACTCTTTTGGTCTTCCTGTTCGGCAACGTAAGTTCGGACGCAATAATCTACGCCCATTGGTTTGCCTTGATCTTCTTCGGCAGGTTGGAGCGTTACCTATGAAAAATTGAAATTGACCATTTACAATTTTGGATCAAAGTTTGTTGATTAATTTGGTAATAAATTATAATTATATTGATCAATTTATATTAGGAAATTACCGAGCTTGGAGCCATCTCCGGGAAGTTAAAGGTAAATGGGTAAGCATTGGGTCCAAGTTTCTTCAGAAGTTTTTCTTGCACTGGGGTCAATTCCATCTTCGCGTTGATCAGAGGGACTACTTGCTCCTGGCCGATAACCATTTCCTTCGAGAACTTCACTCCCATCACTTCATCCTCCTCTCTACCATAGCGGTAGGTGGTCACGAGCTGAACAAAAATATGGACACCATTAGAATGATGATGATCATGGAAAACGTTCACTGAAATCCTTGGTTTTGTCACATAATTCACTGCACCAAACACTTCACTTCACCTGGCTGTAAACTTTTCTTCCTTTCAGGTACTCGGTATCAACGACCACCACACCATCCACAGGGTCGCAGTAATCCACATGATCAATGAAGTCCCGCTTGCCAAGGTAAACAGTAACTTTCCCATTAGGAGTGGTTTTCTTAAAAACTTTCACGGCAACTACAAGTGTAGAAAACATGTAGTCCAACATTTTCGATTTGGGTTTGAGAACGAATTCAAATAAGAAATTTATGGAAATTTGGGGATTGTATTATTTGAAACTGTGTGAATCTTTTGAGGTGTTCACCAGAAATAACAACTTTCCGGATTTTCTTCTTTTATATGGGTAACCTGTGAGGTTTCCTGCAGAACAAAATAGCGGCCTAATAGGATTTTGTTAGTAGGCGGGCTAATAAGATTACTGTGACGCATACTCACACATACTACATAGTAACATCGATCTGGCGCATCACTAACATCGATAAAAAATTCAAAAATCTGCCGCGCGCTTTGCTTGGCCTTGACGCATGTCTTCGGTGTGACCTTATTTTTTCATTTTGACTTTGACGTTTATTTGATTTTGACGTTGCCAAAAAAACTTATCTTTTCTCTCGCGATTTTCAAAACATCGGAAAAATCATGCTGAAATTGGCGAAAATCTAATAGAAATAGTGTTCAAGAAAAACTGTAGCTAGGCTCCTTCTAATCCCTTTAAAAATGTGATTAAAGTAAAACAATGTGAGTTTTCAGTACTTCAACACAAGCACGATCTGTGTTCAAGTCTTTCAAAGTGTTAGACAAATCTTTTGATTCTGCTTTGAAATTATGGCATTTTGGGTAGTTCAGAGAGACTTGAGGTAAATGTATTTGTCCGACAGCTACACCATCAGCATGCCGACATTCCTGACACAGGGCCGGCACGGGTATAGCGTCCGGTTCTCGCGGACGAGGCCCGATGCTCTCGCCGTCGCCACCAGCCAGTACTACGGCCTTGCTGGCGGAGGAACGCTCTTCTTCTTGGAGCTTACACCCGACGGCAGCACTCTGCTTGAAGTGCAGAAGCTGGAGTGGAGCGACGGCCTTTTTGACGTGGTATGGCCTCTAAACAAATAGTACTTTTTACTTAGAGATTTGAATAGTAATATATTGCATAATTTACAGAGCTTAATCATTCAAAGAAGCTATAACAAAGGATCTTTTAGTAGTTCATGAAATCAGCATTAGGTGTGCAATCCAATTACCTAACATGAATGGTGGAACAACCTAGCTAAAAGGTGTTTTGGTCTTAAAGGCATCATGGTTTACTTCCTCTCTTCTTTTGCTAGCTAACATACAAGGCATCAACCTCATATTTCTGGAGAATCAAAGATCAGAGTAATCTAAATAGATTCCCACTAGAAAACTATAGAGAACATTGTATGAACTTTCTTGAGTAAAAGTCTAACAGTCTAATCTATATTCTAATCAGATTATATTAGAAAAAAAAAACAAAAAAGAAGCCTCAAGTTAAATCTGTGTAGTTCAAATTAAAACCCACTTACATTTTTCACTAGTTAAATGCCCTGTTAACCTACTTTCAAATATCCTTGACAGTTTGATGACCCTTGTAAGGTTTCATGCTACATGAAACTTTGTGTTTATGTTCTAATAAGATCACTAAAATGGCTAGACGGCAAGAAACCATCTCAGTTTAAGAAAATGGAGAAGATTGCTGTTCCTGCTCATTTGATTTGGAAATTATTTCCATAATTGGCTTAGGTAATTATTTCCATGATTGACTAATTGATTGATTGAAGACCTTGTCTGAATGATTAATTTAAATGTCTGCCCTAGGTCTGAGTGTTAGTTTTACAAGTCTTTCTGTGTGTTCCATGGCCCTGACAGGGAATCCTAGTGGGGAGCTATGAGTTGTGAAACATTTATTTTTTTATTTATAATTTGGCATTTTGTGTTAGTTGGCATTATAAGTCATTACTTGCTTAAACATCTGCCATTTTTTTATTCCTAGCTATATCATAATGCTGTTCAATGTTTGGTTTCTCACATGCAACAAATACTGGGCTAGCTTGGTACTTGACAAGACCAAACCAGTACTCATTGAAAACATAGATACATCTAAATATATTTTTGGTATTGCATAATCCAAAAGTCCTTTTATAATAGAAATTATCTTCACAATTATGGTGATTTGTGTAAAGACGTTGAGCCATAACTTATACCTCAAAATTCAAAAGTTATTCTAGTAACTTATATAATGCACAATATAATGTACATGCACATAATGTACATAAATATCTTTACTTATTAAATACTAGCGGCCCGTCCCGGCTTCGCACGGGTAGACACTATAAATTGAGATGTCAGCTATCCTATCTGTTAAGTTAGATCGAACTGCACACGGTGTGCAAATTTGATTGAAATCGTTTAAGTAGTTTAGGAGTCTATAGCAGACAAACAACGTGAAACGTAATTTATATATATTATTAAGATAAAACTAACTATTTCTTTCATAACCATAATTCCTAGTTATTTCAAGGTTCATGAAACATAAACCTAAGCTAATTATCCACTAAAGTTATTCATATAACACCAAACTAACATGAATGATGAGTTAGACAGCGAGTTGATTTCTACTTATCCAATCATCCACTAACCACCTAACTTACATCTACAGTTCTGTGATGAAGCTACCATTGTTATCCCTGATCAATTTTGTCAGACAACGGTACAAAATTTTTTGTTTGGTCTTTTGCTCACCGGTAGAGATAACTTGGTTTTGCTATTGAAGCCCCACATGTTTATTATGTGTTTGCATCACCAGTTAATAGGATTATAAGTGTGGCGTGGTCGGCCAGGTTTTATTTATAGGCAATTGACTTAAGTCACCTGATATTTTGAGTCCGTTTCGTTATAATACTTTCGGTTAGACATTGATTTTGTTATACAGAAAGAATTGTTGCTACTATACATGGTAAGAGTTTCTTTGCTTGGAATTACTGTTACAATAATTGTGAAAGACATGGTAAGACATGGTTACATGGTAAGAGTATGGCTTATTTGTAGTTAGAAAAGGTATTTTTGCCTAATATTCCAATCATTGTAATCCCAAATCTCGTATTTAACTGAAAAGACCGCAATAAGTGACACAAAAGCAGATTTTCTACACAGTAGCTCTGCATTTACAAAAGCTTGTTGTATCTCCAGTGTTAATAATATACGACTTAGGTTACACCTGTGGCTTAGATTAATAGTTGATCTCTACTTTGTTTACAGGGCCTTTTAGGATAGTGATAAAAGGATAAGAATAAAGAGTAATGGTTATAAATCCCATTTATTTCCAGACAATGATACAGATCAGACTGGATGAGACAGATTAAGTAAAGGGTGTGCCAAAAAAGGCTCATAGTACCTACTCATCATTATAAACAACTTCTACTATGGGGCTAACCCATAAAATGCGAAAAAAAAAAATCAGCTGTTCCATAGGTACACACTGTCGAGTGTCATTGACTTTTTCTATGGAACAGCTGCGTTTTTTACGAATTCCGGATTGGTCTCATTGTAAAAATTGTTTATTATGATGAGTACTATGCGCCCTTAGACTACTGAGACTAGACTATTATTGGGAAAAGATAAAAGAAATAAACGCTTTTTATAATATTCTAATTTATTATTTCCAGACATGGTCCGGCACCAGCGATAATACAGCGGCCTGCGGGTCCGGCGACGGCGGCGTGATCGTGTGGCGCGTGGGGTGCGCCGCCCCGCTGCGGGTGCTCCGCGCGCACTCCAGCGAGGTGTGCTCGGTGGACTGGCCGCGCTCGCACCTGCTCAGCGCGAGCTGGGATACTACCGTCAAACTGGTGAGTCTTGTAATAAGATACCTATGGTCAAACTGGTGAGTCTTGTGATAAGTTAACAATGGTATATCTGGTGAGTCTTGTGATAAGTTAACAATGGTATATCTGGCGAGTCTTGTGATAAGTTAACAATGGTATATCTGGTGAGTCTTGTGATAAGTTAACAATGGTATATCTGGTGAGTCTTGTGATAAGTTAACAATAGTATATCTGGTGAGTCTTGTGATAAGTTAACAATGGTATATCTGGTGAGTCTTGTGATAAGTTAACAATAGTATATCTGGTGAGTCTTGTGATAAGTTAACAATGGTATATCTGGTGAGTCTTGTGATAAGTTAACAATTAGTATATCTGGTGAGTCTTGTGATAAGTTAATAATAGTATATCTGGTGAGTCTTGTGATAAGTTACCAATGGTATATCTGGTGAGTCTTGTGATAAGTTAACAATGGTATATCTGGTGAGTCTTTTGATAAGTTAACAATTGTATAACTGGTGAGTTGTGTAATAAATTCATCATGATAAACTGATAATTTGAATTTTGATTTTGACTATATGTATTGAAACTCAATTACTCATCAACTAATGCCAAATTTAATCCAAATTCGTTCAGCCGTTTTTGCGTGATTGAGCAACAGACATACAGACATGACAAACTTATATTATATTAGTAGGAAGTACTCCCAGTATCTGTGATAAAAGTAAAAATAAAAGTCAGCGTTTTTGCAACAAGTCTTTTTTAGTTTTCTGGATATACATAAGTGGTATTATTCATAACTGAGCTCTACTATAAAACAGATAGAATCTGTCGGTCTTCATTGTTTATAGATTGTGTCTCATTGCGATAACAATAGTAACTAAGTTAATGATCGTTATTATAAGGCAGAAGTCTCGCAGCAACATAAATAAGAAAAAACAGCTGCTTTTTGCCTCTGATGTGTGGTACTCCAAATTTTCATAAAGCTGGTGTATGAAGTAACATTCATTTGTACCTCATTTTATCTTTTTACCATAATACTATTCTTTTATTTACAAGTATATTCTGACCAGCTACACTCTGCTGTTTCATCAGCTTTTTTTCTTTTAAACCACCCCTGTGTAGAGCCAACGTAAAAAAACTAATCAGTCTAGCCGTTTTACGAGACTAACGAACCTTCTCCTTGCCTTATCTAATCTCTCTTCAAATTCTAGTGGGACCCAGAATCCGAGACATGCCTCAGCACATTCTCCGGTCACTCTCAACTAGTCTACACGGCAGCATTCTCCCCGCACTCGCCGGCTACCTTCGCTTCAGTCTCCGGAGACGGTCACCTGAAGCTCTGGAGCTGCACCGAGGCGGCTAGACCGGCGGCTGTGGTTAAAGCGCACGATGCTGAGGTGATTTAGCTTTTAAATACTAGATTTAGGGATGAATTCCGTTTGTCATAAGTTTTTTTGTTCTGTGATAGGTTTGTGTTTGACCGCGATCTCGCCTGATGGTAAGCAACGATGCGGTCTACCATGAAGTCTTGGAGAAAAACAGTTTCCTTCTGCTAAATGAGCAGTGAATTAATTCTAAATATTTTAAAGTCTCAAACACCATTGAAATAAAATTAGTAGAAGTGGACCCATTTACGTAAACAAGTTTCTAACCCACAGCAAGCCAATATTGAGAAATCGAGACTTTTGTGAAAATAGTGTGCAAAACGTATAGAACTTATAGTTTTAAAAAAAAGTAGTCTAATGGTAGTATTATGTTTTAGCCTGTAGAAGGCTAGAATTGGATTTCAAAAAGCTAGAACATTTAATTTAAATTCCTTTTATGTACCTAAGTAAATTTCACTGAAACAGTGGGTTAGTTCTTGTTTGCGTAAATGGGTC
The DNA here is from genome assembly GCA_949125135.1 of Alcis repandata. NCBI lineage: Eukaryota > Metazoa > Arthropoda > Insecta > Lepidoptera > Geometridae > Alcis > Alcis repandata. Next base: position 12,997,783 of record OX421225.1, read on the forward strand.
CAAGTATACCTCATGCTATGTCAAACTAAATGCTTGACTTCATGCTAAATTGGTTTGCTGTGACTGATCTGTAATTTTCGCAACAGGATCTTGATGGAAAATTAGATTCTGTTTAAACGAAATAAAGGATCAAAATCGCTTCAACATGTCTTATCTTCTATTTCAGGTGCTATCATGCGATTGGAGCAGGACGGAAACACATGCGTTAGCGACGGCCGGCTCGGACGGCTTAGTTAGAGGTTGGGATCTGAGGAGACTCACTTCCCCTATGTTTACATTGAAAGGTTAGTGATAATCTTGTATCTTCTGTTTCAGTAGGCTTAAAATGGGCGCGAGAAAGAGACAAACATATTCAAATCCATATCTTTGTTACATCTACGCGCGAAAAAACGTGGTTAAGACTTTTTCTCACCGTCGCGTGTTAGGCATACAGACGCTATCGTACGATAGAAAAGAACAAACGTTTTAGACTTAGAGCTACGCACGTAGCAAAAAGTTCCGCCATCTTGCAATTTTATAAAAACTTTAATTATTTTTTAGATTTTTTTGTACCGTTTAAAAGAATGCTTTTCTATGGAGGTTTTAATCGAATCTGATTTCAGGTTGCGAGTGCGCAGTAAGAAGAGTACAGTTCTCGCCGCACGCCCCGTCGGTATTGGCAGCTGTATCTTATGATTTTACTACGAGGTAAGGTAGTTTTCAATGTAGTTATCATTATAAAGTCTGCTTTAACCATGGTTCTGACCTAAAGAGGTAGCTCTTACCGATGCGGCTGTTGTTGCACTAGTTTTTTAAGGGTTGTCCTTTTGTTTATATAGCCAAACCGTATCTTAGTCTTTATACCCCCGCGCCTCTGTACCGCGCACGCGAGGACTAATATAAACGGTTTGGCTATAATTACTTCTGTTTACAATAGTAAGTTTCTAGTATCGTAGTTTCTAGAGAGATATCTATCTGATCAAAGTTCATGGCAGGTTTAAACTAAACTTCATCCGTATCTCCCTACAATTTGTTAATAGTGTCATCGCAACATATCTTTCACTACATTCAGTGTTGCTGACGAGCTCTTAAATCATTTATTGATTTCAACTTTTGACATAATCTAATTGCCGTTTAAACAAACGCACAAAAAGCTCTAACTAATAGCACAAAAAACAAAGTGGCCCTATATCTAGTTTCGAGTAACGTAAACTTGAATCCTATATTCCAGGATCTGGGACCTAAAGCGCGGCTGCGACCCTCTGGAGACGATCCGCCACCACTCGGAGTTCACGTACGGGCTGGACTGGAGCTCGCTGCGGCCGCACCAGCTCGCCGACTGCGGCTGGGACTCGCTCGTGCACGTCTTCACTCCGCGCTCGCTGGCTTGCATCTAGTACGTATGGAGATACAAGTTTGTATTAGCGCCATCTGTTTTGCCTACTTTAAAAATCTAGAAAATGTCTAAACTTAACGATAAATATAACCAAGCGAACTGAACACTTTCAAATTTAACTCGAATTACGATCTTTGAAGTTCTCTGATCTCTGAGCTTTTGTTTGTAGTGGTAGGGCTCTTTTGCAGAGCCCGCCTGGGGAAGTACCACACCTTTGCCAGTTATTCCACCGCCAAGCAGTAATGTGCAAACATTACTGTGTTCCGGTTGGAAGGGCATTGTTTCCAGTGTAATTACAGGGCAAATGGGAGATTAAACAACTTAAATCTCAGGGTGACGAGCGCAGTGCTGTGCCGCGCAGGGTCTTGAATTCTGCGAGTTCAAAATTCTAGTGGCGCAGACCTGTTATGGGCAAACGTGACGTTTAACATCAGGCGAGCGATTTGCTCGTCTCGTCACTCAATTACATAAAAAAAAAAAAAAAAAGCTCTACTGCCTCATCTCTGCGCGCTTTCTTGAAAGGTTGAACTATTACTTGTTTCGTTATCGTTTCTTCAAGGTTTCTGTTGTCTTTTTGTGTTTAGTATTTTGAGATTGAGATTTGTTTTGAGAAGCTGTACCAATTACAGTATTGAATGTAAATTAATAATATGCCCTAATTTATTATCATATTACTTATTAAAATTTTGTTTTATCACAGGTACTCAAAGAAAGGATCGAGGAACAAATGGGCTGTGTAATTTTGTGCCAAACAGTGGACGTCAAAATAATATTCCATACTGAAGAAAACTAACGTGGATACCACAAAGATCAATGATTTTACGGCCCGGTCAAATATATTGTAAAGGTGACAAAAATGCAAAACTAAATTTTTCGAAAGAAGTATGTCAGTTATAGTGTACCTGCTATCAGTGATGTTAAGAATTGTGGTTGTGGCTCCACCACTCTAGTTTTTCTTTTTTGCAACCGATGTACATATTTATATTTTACTGAAAGTTAAAACCTAGAATCTGAAATTTCAGAAAAATGTAACGTCATCTCACATTTCAAAACCGGTGAAGCCGTTTATGCGGTAGAGTACATCGAAATAGACGCACATACAGTTAAAAAACATTACCCTCCTTTTGGGCAGTTGGGTAAAAAGGTTATAAAACAGGGAATGTAGGTAGGAGGGATTGCGGTAAAGGTATTATAACATTATGTAGATAGCTATAGTCTTATGATCTTATTCATAAACGCTCAATAAACTAGTCTATAAATTATCTTAACACTTCGACTGCGGCTAATAATCACATGCGCTTGCCTTAGGTGCGGCTAATAGTCAAATGCGTTGTGTTTTACGCGCCTGGCGTGTGCAGTCGCACTCGCGTCGCGCAAAGTCAAACACAAGGTATGTGTTTCCCGCTGTCGAAGTGTTAACTTGTCACCGATGAGATGTATTTTTTTAAAAGATAAAATTGTATTTCCAAAAAAGAAATACACAAAAATACGTGAAAACTTTTTTGATAGCTTATTGAGCGTCTTTGAATAGAAGGGTTGTAATATGAATAAAAAGATAATCAATTACAGAGCAGACAACTTATCTAGGTGGCCAAAAGGAAGAACTAAAAAAGTTCAAGGGGTGGCAGTCAGTTTTGTATAGAAAATGCGTTAGAGGCTCCCCTCTCAAGAGTATAGATAAGTCGGTCGCTCTGTACATACTGTACTTAAAAACGTATTTGTCTTGTATTCGTCTGATTATCGATTTGTTGTTAATGGTTCTAGAAGCTTTTATTTTGTTAACACTTCGAACTGATTCGAGAAATAATAATTAGTACTTTTTGGGTGATAATTATGATTATAATTTACATTATGAAATTAGTTGCATGATATTAGTTCTAACAGATCAAACTATGTGTCATAAGGCTAAGCGTATACTAAGACGCAGGTGACGCAGCACAGCACAGCACAGATATTGCAGGGCAGAGCAAGCGAGATAGACATAGGGCGCAGAGCAGGACAGATATGTTTGCGTCGCACGTGCCTACACCGCAGTACGCAGCTCTCAGTACGTTCATGCATTACAAAATCTGCTCTGATCTGCCCCCTTAGCCAAGTTGCATTTTCACAATATTCAAATTCAAATATTTTTATTTCGGACAACAACGGATCCATAAATTGTTAGTACACAGTAAAAGACTTATAACTAATGTTAGTAGACAATATTTTACAAAAACAAAATTAAATAAAAACTAATGAGTCATGTACTTACGAGGCACCGTGAGGAACCATAGTCCGCACGAGATGCCTCAGTACAGGAGCTTGCGGGTCATCCGCTACAACTTTCAGGATGCTGTTGTCACTCCCTCGAAGCCAAATAATAAACTAATAAACAAAAAATAAAAAATAATAATAAATAATAAACTAACTCCCTAACCAGTACAATAGAAACGCTATAGAAAAGTAGGAAAATGAAGGGAAATTTTACTATGGAAACTAACGTGGTTTTCACACATTTTTGTTATAATTAAACACGGGAATACTCACGTAAAAATTAAGTCGTCTACTGAGTGCCAAGCGAGACGCACCCGCGAGCGCGTCACGTTTGTAAACTCACCTGATGAAGGTCACCGAATGTGACCGAAACTAGTCGTAGTAGACGACTTAATTTTTACGTGAGTATTCCCGTGTTCAATTATAACAGAAATGAATGGGAATGACATTTCTATAATCTATTTATAAATTCTATATACTACTAGCTGACTCGACAGACGTTGTTCTGTCTCGATGACTATTTCATTCGAATTGGTAAAAAAAGTTTACATTGTCCAAAGCGCTAAAGTTAAATTATGGTTTAATTTTCTAATTTTTCATGTTTTTTTACTATAAATTGAGATGTGAGCTATCCTATCTCCTAAGTTAGATCGAACTGCACACGGTGTGCAAATTTGATTGAAATCGGTTAAGTAGTTTAGGAGTCTATTGCGGACAAACAACGTGACACGTAATTTATATATTAAGAAGAAGATGACAGAAATGTCATTCCCACACATTTTCCTGATTTTCTATAGCGTTTCGATTTATAGAATTGCAACTTGTCTGAGCTGTTTCCTGAGTCACACCTGCGTGAGCATACGCTAAGACTAAAGTGTGAATTGTGAAACTAATTTTATGCCACTATTTTCTTAATTTGGCTTTAGTGGGATTATTTATTTTAAAGGTGCAATTTATATTAAGCAGAGTTTACTTTAAGTGTACCTATTTTTTCTATGACTAACTAATTGTACTTAGCCATTATTTTTACTTATTTTTAGGATCTCAAACCCGCGTATCCATTCCAAAATTGTAAATAAGTTAATTTTGTCTGTAAATAAATTATAATCGTTGTATTTTGTATAGTTGTTACTGGTCTAGCTTGTTGTAATCGTAAAATTATTTATAGCAAGCGGTTGGTTAGTTGGCTGGTCACAAGCGAGAGGCACTTTTTTACAGTTATTTATTCTATGCTATCGGTTTTGTAAACTATATAGGTTGCCAAACAAAATCGAAAGGAGAAAGTGAAAGAAGAAAGTGCCTCCCGAAGAGCCAATAAAACAGCCAGGAGCTAGTATGTCGATAAAATCTCATTTCGATTTTATAAAATTAAAAACAAACTTACTTGAGCTTAAAGTTTTGTGTATCTACTGATTATGTTAGCATTTTTTGTACTGTATTTTCTATTTATCCAATGAAATAAAATGGGATAGTAAACATTATTTTTTTTTATTTCATTATGGCAAAAATTGGAGAACGACACAAAAACTATGATAAACAACATGTGAACGATCTATAAAACTATTCGCTGTTTGAGTTTAGCGCCATCTGTTATGAGTTTTATTCAACGTTTGACTTCAATCTTCGGAGCCTGCCCTCTATCGCAGTTAGCATGTAATACACAGACTGCAAATGTGTCTTATCGTGCCGACAGATGTCGGTTTCATTTTCTGATGGGTCCAGAACAGTTGGTTTATCGATGATGCGATCTTTGAAGGTTTGGCAAGCGAACTCCTCGCGGGCGCTGGGTTTCATGGTGCACGCTTCACAGTATATAGGCTTGTCGGTAGAGCTTTCGGGAGCTGCCACTAAGTGTCTTGTTACTAAAAAAAATAAATAAATTTCAGATGGTACCATTACACAAAATATTGTAAGAGTTTTTCATTTTACAATTTTTACTTTTCACTTTTTTTTACTTTTGCTCACAACTTTGGCGTTATACGGGCTTTTTCTCAAAGTAAAAAAAAATAAATCATTGTAATTTTTCAATTCGACTCCGTTTAGTCCTTTGGAATATAACTTTGGTTGACGCCGGCCCTCACGATGATGAAAATAACTTAGTAAAATTAAGAATCCACATACAGTTTTCTTTGACATTATCCAGCTGCTTCGTGAGCAGCGCGCTGTAGTACCGGCACGACGCGGCGAGCTGGTTCTTCACGCTGGTGTCTGCTGGAAGAAATGCCAGTTCCAGCAAAAAATAGACCAAAAAAGAGACCGTGACAATGATCACGTGGGTCATAGTAAACCTACGCCATCAACGTGCAGAAACGAGAACAAAATACTTGGATGTAGCTTGCCCTGTTTGTTTATTCATTTGTTTGGGTCAAATCTTGCAGCTGAACTTTGAACCACTTCCCGATGCCCGATTGAGCTGAAACTTGGTATACCTACCTAGTTGCGTAACTCCGAAGACAATGCAATAAACGCTTGTTTTTACGAATATTTTTTAAATTTACTTGTTAAGATTCTGATCACATAATTCCTCATATTGTTTATGTCTATGCTTCTAATGTATTTTTTTCGAGCTTACCATTATCGCTGTCCCGGGTGGGTATTTCCTGTGGGTACTTGGGGCTGCAGAGAGGCACGAGCGGGGACAAACTGTTCAACTCGCTGAGCGCTGCTGCGTGGACATCGGTTGGATTTACTAAAACATGTAGGTATTGTAAAAAAAAACAGTTTTTCACTTGTATTTGTAGTGTAAACAAAAACAAAAGTGTGCATGAAGAGTTTACCCATCTATTTTAGGCTATATAGGGTTATTGATAAAGGGTATGCTAAGCCGAAAAGTGCTCATAGTACTCATCATTATGAACAACTTTTACTATGGGACCAACTCGAAATTCGCGAAAAAAAAAAATCAGCTGTTCCATACATTTTGTCGCACTGTCATTGACATTTTTCTATGGAACAGCTGATTTTTTTTCGCGAATTTCGAGTTGGTCCCATAGCAAAAGTTATTCATAATGATGAGTACTACGAGTCCTTTTCGGCTTAGCATACCCTTTATCAATAACCCTATATATAGTTACAAAACTCAAGAAATTGCTTCTTCTTAAAATGTAAGGAAAAATTCTGGCATCCTAAATTTACATGTTGTTACGTATTGCATTATTATGAATTGTATCTGTGTGTTTGCAAATGAACTGTCTCACTGTACGGACCGCTTGGCGCAGTCATGACTGTTGCGGAGTGCATCGCCGGTGTCGTCATGTTCTGGGCCGACTTCATTTCGGCTCTGAGCATTACTTCCACAGCTGAAAAAACATCATAACACTAGAATTATTCGGTGCAAGTAGCCCTACCAATTTGAGAGGGATGCATAGGTATAATATGTTTACCTATATACTGATATTTCGCACACGGACTCGCAGGTTAATAGCACCGGGTGCAAGAGACCTACAACTCTCTGTGTAACTGCATGGAGCCAGTACGTTAGCCCCAACTGCTGTTTAGCCATATTTTAATATTAGTTTAAAAAAATGTGACAAATCTCAAAATTCACAGATTAGTTTTATGCTATGAAAATGCGACGAACTCGTAGCAAACATCGTAGCACAGTCTACGATTCTTACACTACGAGAAAGCGATTTTTCACTACCCCACCGTAGCATGGGTGAATCGTAGCACATGCTACGAGGGGCCGGTTTCGTATTTATTGATTTTTTAGTGTGACACTCACATAATTCTTTATCCTTCTGCTGGATACTAGCCTCTTGCCGCTATCTGCCTCATTCTTCCAAGTGCAACTCAGCTCACTGCCAGATGACGTAGAATACCTACTACGCTCAAATTACAAAATGTAGCCTAACAGAAGTTAAGTATCTATCATTCCATACCTGCATCGTTTTGATTGAAGTTCTGCTGGAAGCCCAAGTTTTCTTCTCTAATTGCTGTCGATGCTTTCGCAGCTTCTTTGGATAAATACTTTGTAGTTTTGTAGAGAGCTTCGTATTCTATTAAAATACAAATGTAATTAAAAATGTATAATACACAATTTAAAATCATTTTTATCTTTAGTTTAGAGTACTTAGTTAAGTTAATTCAATTTAATTAATTTTAATTCAGACCATAGAAAGATCAGTGTAACAAATAAATAACAACGTCAAATAAATAATTTTGTAAAAATGGTTTTAAATAAATACATGAAATACACAATAGTTTATTACAATACTACAATACAAAATTGTGTATTTACCTCTAGGCGATAAAAGGAAGCTAAAATCCCCGCCCTGGCTCTCGATAACGTGGGGACTTGTGATAGCTCTGATAGCCTGTCCCTTCCAGGCTGCGTTGAGGACCCCCACTGATTGCACGCAGTGCTCTGTCAGGTGTGTCGACGCTATATTGCAAATATTTTCGATTAAATTGCATTCATTTTTATACCGATAGATGATGCATAGAGGACAAATTGAAGATATACGATCACGCAACGATGAAATTGAGTCAAAAGAGGTTATTGCAATTTTTTTGTTGTTTAAAAGGTGATTTGATCGAGAGTGTTCTTAGCTTTAATTTAAAGAAATCGGCGTTAAAAGATTTTCAACTCGTTTCTAGTCAGGGTTTCTTTTTAAATATTTAAATTAATGTTAATAACTTGTATAGCATTTTGCGGTTACCTAATACGTATTCTTATTCTGAACCGTCGATAACTTACTTTCAGCCGCGTAAAAATCGCGAAGATTGCTGTTGATTACGCCTATAGACTGCGAATTGAGTTCGTCATACATGGAAGCTGGAATACAGATAAAACAAAATTTATCTAAAGTCATATTTATTTCAGTCTTAGTTCAGTTCAGTAAGAGAACGGTCGCTTTACATTCCTGAAGTGGCGGGTTCAAAACCCGAAACGTACGAAACTCTTTGAAACTTATCCGAGTATTTTATACCACTGACTTCACCGAAAGGTGAAGGAAACCTCGAGAGGAAACCAGCACACGTCCGGAAAAGAGATGTAATGGCGTGTGAATTCACCAACCTGCCCTTTTTTTTTTTTTTTTTTTTTGTTGACCCAGTGGAAATCCTTTATGGATACCCCTAACCCGGGGGAGCCGGGGTTATGTGGGAGTCTCCGCCCCCCGACCCTCCGCCAGTGGCCCCACTACGGAGAGGGAAGGAGACGATGATCGGATCGCCCCCTCCTCCCTCCCCGTCGTCTGCGCCGGAGCGGATCCTGCGGGAGTCGTCCTCCCCGATCCGCCCCGCGGCCCCTTCTGCGACATTACCTCTTCGCAGAAGGAGACCACGGCCTGCCACGATCTCTCGCCGCCGAGCACGGCTTTCACCACGCCCGGCAACGAGCGATCCCCTCCTCCTTTCCTTGCACTCCCGACCGCGACCCACACGCGGCGAAGAGCACAAGGAAAACCCCCCCTAGTGGCATTGCTGCCACCAGCCAAGCGTGGAGCGCCGTATCCTCCAACGCTCCACACTCCACCACACACCATCCGCTGTGCCCTCTGCTAGTCAGAGGGACACGCGGACGGGCCCACCGTGTCGGGTTATTAGCCAGCGTGCGGTAATACTGCATAAAAGCTGCAGTATTACCGCACGCTGTTGCCCAGGGTGCACCACGAGGAGGTTACCAGACCTAGCACCCCTCACCAACCTGCCCTTGGTTAGCGTGGTGGAACACGGCCTAACCACCTTTCGAGGGTAGATTGGTATCTCAGCATTTGGATGATTAAATGGTTTAGTTGAGGTATAGGCAGTTATGGGCAATGATATTGCAATGAATTGATTATTAAGAATGAAACGGCTGTTGTAGACGCCGAGATAACTTGGAAACTAATGATTCAAAGTAGAAGAAGGTAAGCTAGGTGTTACCAAAATGTGCAATCCACAACTTACTTTTGTTTGACGCATATTTAGTAATATTACTGCAAGCCTTGTTGTGTATAGGCGGATTATCCTGACGAGACGTGATCAAACCGATTGAGCGGTTCATTCGCTGCTGCACTGAAGCTAGAACGGAAAAATATTAGAGCATCATATATAATAATTTCGATATGCTACTAATTTTCATAATAGCTATATTTAGCCACTCAGTTTGCCTATTTGGCTTATTAAGCCAATACAAACTACAAAGGCGGGTCTACATTTGCGCATTGTAGCATATAACACATGATACGCGCATTGAATGGCTGTGGACGCGTCTCATTGTAAGCGCGAATGTTCCTAAAATGCACGCGAAACGCACTGATTGGTGTTCTTACTCAAGTAGCTAGATAGATAGATAGATAAACTCTTTATTGTTCACACCATAAATTACATACAAAAGAATTATGTATAACACATAAAACTAGTGCGACAACTGGCGGCCTTATGGCTAAGAGCGATCTCTTCCAGGCAACCTTAGGATGGAGAGGATAGACAAAAAAATAGAAAAACGGGGTGTGCCTACATAAAAAAAGTAAAAAATACATAGAAATACATTCAAATAAAGTACACCAATAGCTAGCCTTCGCTTCAAATCTTTTAGGCCATCTTAAACTCTCTGACATTTCTTAGCAGTTGTTAACATGATAGGTACTTACTTTTAGCAGAAGCAACGTTACATATATTGCTTGTGTATTTGTGACTTATTGAAGGGCGTTCCAGATTGGAGGTAGTCAAACCAACGGCTTGCCTTATCTGCTCCTCGTTTAAAGAAGCTGTAACACAAGTGTAGCTTTATGTACACAATCAGAACTGGTTCTATTTAAAGTTGCTAAAACCGAGAAAATGACAGCGTTATATACATTTCATGCTCTGAATGAAAATACATATAAAATAAGATCATATTTTTTTTAATCCAGCCTTTATTAGGTAGTATAATTTAATATCAATTGGGAAGTTAAGATCGGGAATCGGGGGATATAGAAAAGTAGTTTTACAGTCAGTTCCAAGATTTAACTCATCCTGCTCCTAAAAAGCAAGTTTAAAAAAGCTTGTAAAAATGTAATGGTCAGCATTTGGATTCAGTTTTTAGACTTTACACCATGTTCAATGTTCATATCACCGCCTCTAGATGTTTACTTCAGTAGCATTCAAACTTTAATTTAAGTTTCCTAATACTAATATTTCATACTTACTGGTAATCGATACATTGTTAACCATATCGTGGCTCGTTTGCTTCTGCTCTTGACAAATAAACGTGTTCAACCCTATCGTTTCCTCGAAAAGTTCTCTATTCAATGAAGCTGCAAGAGAAATACCAAATCAGCCAGGCCTACAGAATAATATGTAAAACCAGTTGTTTTGAATGCAACTACGAATAGGTATACATATAGGTCGGTGCATGGACTGGATTTACTCAACTGTGCAATAACAGCAGCATTTTTGTTATTTTTAACACGAATAAGTCTGGGTTTGACCACCAGCTCCCCCTGTTGGTACCTAAGCGACGATATTGCCAAAGATGAAAAAGCAGACTTAGAAGAAAAATTTCACTCTGACTTTGAAAAGCCAAAGATTATAAATAAAAAAATATCTCTCAGAAAACAAGGAAACCCGCAATCTGTTCCATCTCCTGACTGCTGTAGCTTTAGAACTACGAGTACCTCAATATTCTATAAAGCCGGGTCCAGATATGTATCATTTGCCCGATCCGATCACCGTATCCGTATCGCTGACGCGTATCATGATCGCGTATGTGGACGGGTGATGATACGCGTACGTATCGAAATCGCGTATCATGATACGCGTATCATCACCAAATGATACATATCTGGACCCGGCTTTAGAAGCGTACATTCGAAACGTTTTGTGAGCTTGATTAGGTAGAATTATGATGTACTTATTAGCCGACACCAAATTGCAGTTATGCATTGCTCGCGCTAATTATCTCGTGGTTGGGAATACTCGATTATGACAACGTAAGGCTGCTGATTCGTTGAACACTTACTGTCATCGGATGTATAATATTCTGGGCTAATCATATAGCTTGTTTGCTGATCTGTTGTTGGTTTTATCATCGTCATTACGGCCACCGACCGCGGGGGGCCTTGATCAACTGAAGCTGAAACAAAGAATTAATAACTAGCTAGGTTTAAACATAAACTTAAACATATAATATGTTTCTTGAATGCATGAAAGTATGAACAAAATATCATGTTACATTACTTGACAAATTTTAATTTAATAATAAAGATAATAATAATTGATAATATTAAAGATTGTTAGAGACAGGAAATTAGTAGGGTTTTTTAACCGACTTCAAAAAAGGAGGAGGTTCGCAATTCGACTGTATTTTTTTTTTGTTTGTTACCTCATAACTTTTGACTGGGTGAATCGATTTTGATGATTCTTTTTTTGTAGTTTGAGGGGCTAGTTTACTTGCCTAGAAATTTCAGTTCCTTATACATGAACCTAGAATCGCAAGCTTGCTAGCTTACAACACTAGCTAGCTATCCTAGCTCCAAAAACTAGACAACTTGAACGATTGAGACGGATGAGCTCTAAGACAGACGAGCGGTGATTTGCTAGATTTACCTTTGACCGATGAAGTTTTGCAGACTCTTCTTGATTGCTGGCTTGCTGATGGCTTTAGCTGACTGGTAGCCGCTGAGGATTTAATTGTAAAAGTATTACAAGAAATTATTTTTTTATTAAATTCATTTCAATCAAATTCAAATATATTTTATTTCGGAATTTACAAAATCCATATTTCTTAACATTAAAAATATTAATAAAATACAAATAAAACATACGAATACAAAAATAAAACCATCATCAAATAAATCAAATCAAATAAAATTAAAATAAACTATCTAGATTAAATTTTAACATAAAAACAGTCAGAATTTAACAATTAGGGACAACAACAACGCAAATATATAAATTATTTAAGGCAGTGACGCCAGGTATTATTTATTTAAGCAACTGACTGGGTCATCGCACGTTACACCCTTACACCTGGCTATGTAAAGCCAGGTGTAACGTGAATCATCAAAATAAGTGTTTACTTTGATTTGGGCATTTTTTTTAATAGCTAAAGCTACCTTCACATCCGGGAATATCGCATAGGATACGATCCTGGACAAAAAAAAAGAAGTTTTCTGGAAGATAGCGGTTGAAACCGCTGGTAACAACTAGCATCTAATAATTACATACGTATTGACTTACTGTTAGTCGATACATCATCAAGAATCTTGGCGGGTCCGGGAGTCGACGGCTTGCAAACGCAGTTGCTTTTGTTCACACCGTCTGATATCCGTCCTGGGATAGCGCCTGCTGATTCAAAATAATTATTATTGTAAGAATTACACAAATAATTGACACTTACAAAACTGGTATATTTGATAAGAAAATTTTCATAAAAATCAATTGCCGTGTCGCGCAAAGTTAGTCTCGCAAAAACTCGAAAACGGCTTGATGGATTTAACTATAATTTTTATTTTGTTCATCGCAATGAAGAATGTTTTAATAGAAAATGGTAATTTTGTAGAAACTCACTGATAGTTGGTAAATCATCAAGATCCTTGTTAGTTAACTTGAAATCCGTTAGTGGCTTAGCAGGGCAAGTGCATTTCGCCATACCGTCTGAATTTGTGCTGTAGTAGCCTTCAAAACAAATTCCCCGTGTGCCGGCACCTACCGATTTCAAAATTATTATTTTGGCGATTCTTCCATAAAACGTTCAAAATTTTAGAAACTGGTTTCTTTGTCAAACGCATAGTATAATATAAATCATCTTATCTACTCAAAATAATGTATAATTGTTGAAGTTTGTTACTTTATCACTCAAAAACGGCATAACGGATTTGGGTAAAATTAGGTACGGTGGAAGCTTATACTCGTACCCTGAATTTATAGATAGGTAATTTTTTTTTTCATTTTTTTTAAGCACAGCATGGGATCGCAAGAAGTTTAGCCTACTGACCTCCAAACTTCAACATGAAGATGGCACCTGATGATGATGATGATTTTTCATCCCAGTAAACTTAACGGTTTCTGCAGGATAACAGGACGCAGGGCGCAGCTAGTAACTATTCATTAAGACTTTTTAACTTACGGTTAGCTAATCCATCATCACAGGTCTTATTAGTTAACTGGATAACTGTTGATGGCTTAGAACAGCAGTTGTTTTTACCATCGGATTTCCTACTGGTTTCTTCAAAAGAAACCGCTTCTGCAATTGTACCAACTAACTCAAAAACATTCGGCGACTACCACCGAAAAAATATCTATACACTAAAATACGACAGTTTTTAATCTGGCCTCGTTTTTCAAACATAATATCACACCATAAAGAGCCATACGGTTGTATCCATAGAAAGTGAAACCAGTTGATAGCTCATGCAGATGAATTCACTTTGTTTCATCGCACAGCGCCGTGCGTGGGACGAGGTAGGTAACTAATCGTATAGGCTACTTTTTATACCGGAAAATATATGTAGCATAGCGGGCGGAGCTAGCAGAATAAAAAAAAATGACTGTGCTTTTTATCTGTTACTTTTAGGTATCCAAATGGTAGAGCAGGCTGATTACGTAAACTGGCATTAACATCAATTCAAAAGTAAACTATCCCGAGCGGAAAATGCGATTGCAATTGACAGCTGGCGATGGATAAAAATATGACGATTACCTTGAGACTGCGTGTATACAAACTCAGGATGATTAGATTTCTCATTGTCTGCTTTTTGGCCTTTTGACTGATTGAAAGGGGCGCCCATGACTTCCTCGGCTGCTTGTTGCACGCACTGTTTTCGAGCTGTAATTAAAATATTTAGCAGTGACCGGTTACTTCTGTGCTGTGAAAAGGGAGTTTATAAACACATCTCCGGGCTGGTAAAGTACTCGTATCATCAACGCGGCTATAGTGTTCCAGGTGTTTATATGCGGCGGCTTTGCTTTCCACCAGGCTGGCCGTCAGCCTGTTTGCCGCTATTTAATATAAAAAGTCATTTATGTGGAAGTGACAAGAACTGTGTTGACGTTGAGCTTAGAATGTACTAAGTATAATATAATATGTTGTGTAAATGTTTCACAAACCCGCCAACCTAGCAAACATGCACGAAAACTTCAAAGTAACGAATAGATGGAGACAGAGATATTAATAACACAAATAAATCAGCTAAATTTTACGTTGTCTTAAATTGTCTTGCCTAGGACATCAACAAATATGCAAAGCTGATAATAGGAGAAGCACTCTAATACAAAATTCTCCTTGTATTAGGAAAAATTAGTAAGGAGAAGAAGAAATAAAACTAAAATGAAATGTATACTAACAACAAAGGGAAGCATCTGTTTTGCTGGAACCATCTTCAGGTTTGAATGTATGAACTACACAGTGCGGCATACCGTAGACGAAACGGCAATCTGGAAAGTAAAATAAAATCAAACATTTGTTTGAAGAAACTTGGGCTAGTAAATGAGCCACCGAACAAATCCAGCGCTGCCTGGCAACAAGCAAGCTAAATGATTTATCATATATTATGTTTTGTATGGACTCGCCGCACAAGTGCAGTGGAGTGGCAGCCACTCGTGACTTCAGTGTCTACTGCTCGTGAGCGTGACTCAGTGCCCTCAACACACCACCGCACCGGCGGCCATGTATCACTCGAAAATGAGATAAAACTGGTAGTCGAATCCAATATTTTTGGATAAGTCACTCTAATATTATAAATAGTTTGTATGTTTGGGATTTCTTCACACAGAAACGGCTAGACAGAATTGGATGAAATTTGGAACAGAGATAGCTTATACCCGGAATTAACACATGCTACTTTTCATCATGGTCACAGCTTGTCGCAGCTAGTCTAACTATAAAAAGATCTGTCTTACCTCCGCTCAGTTGACCATATCTGTGGTTTTCACAACAGTTATACGGAAGACCCGGCAAAATGCAACGAGAAGTCAGTGCACTTGCTGATTTTCTGTCTTTATCTCTGATATGTCCTGTGGCTAATACAAAAAAGTCACTAAAGTTAGTAACCTCATATCGGCCGAGAGGCTAGCTCTGATGGTATCAGAGTTTTTAGGTCGCCTGAAGGACTCTGAAATGGCTTGACGGTTGTTGTTAAGGACAAACAATAGGGACCTACAATTTACGTGTCGTCCGACCCACGGTAGCGCTCAGTCGCAAATGCCACCCACGGTCACCCATCCAAAGACTGACCGAGTCGTCCGTAACTTCGGTGATCTGTTACGATCACCTATAAAATCTTAATACCACAAATAAATTAAAGTAATCAAAGAGCCTACCTATTGACTTCTTTTCGATTTCGAAAACTGAATCGTGAAGACGCATTTAGTTTTGTAACTACTGTCCAATTTCACTATTATACTGATTTTGGACTCTGGCTGGACCGGACTTCGTCCCTCTAGAGTAAAATTAATTATATTTTTGTGACATTTAAATAATCAAAATAATTTAACCCTCAAAGGGCCTCACTTATAAACGATGCTTAGCAGCTGCTAAAAGTGACAAATGTCATTTATTTATTTATTGCCAATGTACAGTACACACATGTTCTTGCAAACTCAATGTCACGGTACAAGGACCCTGTGAGGGCGCTGCAAGTTCGGAGGGAACATAGGTACTTAAACTTCACTTATAATTACTTTACTTAATCCAAATAAATATTTTTAACAATTTAACTTGTGCGCAATACTAAAATGAAGTGCGCAGTACTAAGCAAGGTCACTTAACTTTGCGAGAACTTTATAAGTAAGCCCCAAATTGTAATAATATATTTATATCTACCTGCATCACAGCTCTCTGGTCGAGCTTGCAATGTTATTTCTTTTACATCCTTTTTTAAAGATACATCTGTAAATAGATTAAATCATATTAAATAGCTAGTAAATAAGAAAGGAACATTAGTTTTGCACCTAAATAGTATTTTACCTGAAGTAGCACCGTCAACCATTTGCACAACGGTATGATTGTCTGCAGGTCTAGAAATGATATTTTTGATTTCATTTTTTGGTTGATCTTTTGTATCACTTTCGACTGCATCTAGAATAAGATTATTTTATTTTTGCGGTACTTTCTATTTTATGTAGGTACTTAACCTTTTATATAACAGGCAGCTTCCTAACATAAAACCAAATAACTTTAGTTTTAAAACAGTTCATAATACTGAAACAGTTCGGTAATTTGATTTTTAAATTGAAATAACGAGTAATTAAGTCATTTGAAGCCGGTTTTTTTAATGTTTGTATTGACGTGACAACGTCTTATAAATTGGTTTGCCGGGTGACACTTCAAGAAACTGCGTTACGCTCCGCTCACGTTATGCGCTCACAATGAGAGCGAGTGAGAGGCACGCGTCATTTCCACTCGGGCATGGTTAGCCCGCCTAAGAGCGAGAGAGACAGACATAAGTCGTTGTCACGTAAAACTTTCGCCCGTATACCGACTTTACAGGCAACCAATATTTTTTTTATAATAGAGGCTATATTTTCATAGATCTAACATATTAACAATTTATAAGATAACTGTCTCACCCCCTTGCTGTTTTATTGAATTACTAATTGAATTAATTAATTTACAGTCGCTTTTTCCTTCAATAGTTCTGGAATCTTCTGAAGCTTGTTCCGAAAGTATGTTTACGCTAGCCTCTTTAGCTTGTACTGCAACTGTGAAATATTTGCAATTTGTAATTTTCCGTCGTGAAGAAGAAACAAAGGCCTATTTCATAATACACAAGCTGCGTGTTGCGGTTTCAACCGCTAATTTACAGGGACCGTTAAATTTACCCAGACAAACCATCCATCATACCTCTACACATATACATATACATCTACCTCCATGGCAAATTTCATTTAAATGCGATCAGGCGTTTTTGCGGGATTGAGTAACAAACATTCAAACTTTGACATTTTTTTTTTTAAACGTTTCACACTCACCACTAGGAATAAATCCTGTGTCGGGGATGCCATGGAACACACACAAAGACAAGGACAACTAACACCCAGACCCAGAACAGATATTTAAATTCATCATTCAAACATCTGCCCGGCCGGGAATCGAACCCGGGACCTCTAGCTTATAAGGCGGCACTACCTCTGAGCTAAACAGGCCGACATTATTATTTTGTTAGTAACCTGTATAATTAGTCCGTAAGGTATTAATAATTTTCTATTATGGATTTTGTGTGAAACAAAAATATTATTCTTGTTTTTCTCAATACAGAATGAATGAGGCAAATCTAAAAGTAAAGTATCTTTACCGTAATCAATAGTATCTCGAGCCATAGACTTTAATTCATTAGTTTGTGACATTCCACCAGATGTTTTGATATACTGAGTTGTTATATCAACAGATTTCGTGTTTTTCAGTAAAATTGTAGCTGTTTTGCAACTGCCGGTCGTTGTTGATTGGATTTCTATTGGATAACCTGGATAGAAACAGACTTCTCTGGAGTATGATGAAATTGAATTTCTTCTCCAAACGTATGCAGGTCAAATAAATACAAGAATAAAAAGGATATGCTTAGCCGAAATCAGCATTATGAACAACTTACACTATGTACCGACAATGAAATCGTGAAAAATATATCAAGGAATGTATGAAATAGGAACAGCTGATTTTTTTAGCGATTTCAGGGTTTTAAGATTTCCGATTTTATGCAAATTCAAGGCGATAAACTAGTACAATTAATACCAGCACGTATCCATTTGACAGCGTCCAAGGGGCTTGAAGGAGCTGTATTAGAAATTTGTCTATGTTTGCTGTCAGAATATACGTTAGAGCTGGATTTTTGCAAAGTGATCATAGGGGAGATCACAGGGGAACTTTGCTTCTTTTCTGATTTATCTAAAAAAAGATAAAAAGATTACCACTAGTATACCTTAAGTTAAAAAAGTTTACTATTAGTATACCTTGTGTGTGCAACATGCCAATTTCACCAAAACATGATAGAAGTAGGCGAGGGTGGTTAGATATTATGGACGAGGTGACCAAGTAGAGCATACACAGGTCATAAAAACAAAATGGAGGTCATGTTGTACAAAGATGTCAAAAGAACGAAAAGTCAATTTTTTTTACCTCTTTTTGAAGTCGTTTCAAAATATGCGTTAACCAATTTAGGATCGTTAAATGGTTCAAGAGTACAAGACGTGGACACTGATGATAAACAACTATTTTGGAGAGCTTCAGAATGACCTGAAAATATGCCTGCAAATATAACGAATATCAAATAAAAGAACAATAAAAATAACGATAAATACTGCTCTTAAGACATGCAGGAAGCAACTAAGTGAAAAGGTAATTTAATTTAACGTCGCGGCCGTATCCGATCTAGTGGCCTACTTGTAAGCCAAAGCCACTCGTGCCAAAAATTCCGTCAAAATCCAATATTTCACGTGTGCGAGTGAAAAATGTCAGTAATAAATGTATACGCGGTCCTGTCTTCCGCACAATCTCGATGTTTCCGACCCATTAGGTGAAATTGTAAAGAGTTTTGTGAAAGGGCGTGGAAAGTCTTCCTCGGCCCTCCCGCGGTCGTAAAGAGCGCGAACCTCGCTTAGTTTGCACATTGCGGGTCGTGAGGTGCGTGGAGCTTTAGTTTATGGTGAAAGTTTATAGCGAAACATCATCATCATAAGCTTATGTTAATCTCTGTGAAATGTAGGCTCCTCCTAATCTCGCCCGATCTTTAAACTCGAAAGGGCAAGAATACTCTAAAGCTGCCTGGGATCAAAACTAGGTTATGGTTGATATAATAAGTAGGGAGATTTTAGAGAGCTCTTAATCGATTTTTCCCATTTTTAACCGACTTCAAAAAAGGAGGAGGTTATCAATTCGACTGTGTGTTTTTTTTTTATGTTTGTTACCAAAATCGATTCACCCCGTCAAAAGTTATGAGGTCCTCATAACTTTTGACTGGGTGAATCGATTTTGATGATTCTTTTTTTTTTATTAGAAAGCTGACACTTCCCATTTGGTCCCATTTCAATTTAGTCCAGTTCTGATAATGGTATCCATGAGAAAACCATATAAGTCTTAAATTTGCATTAAGTACGTGCGCGACAAATAGATGATTATCTCAATAGTCGGTCTTTTGAAGTCGGTTTTTGTTTTTTGTTTTGTAAAAATAATGTACTTGTTAATAACATATCTCATTAGGTTAAATGTGAAATCTATCGGTTGATGTACTTATAGAAAGGGGTCGCGAGTTCTTAATATGGGGCAAACAACTAATACAATTTATACCAGTACGACTCCATTTGGCTGTATCTAAAGGGTTTGATGGCGATGTGCTTGCAATTTGTCTATGTTTGATGTTAGCATCTATGGTAGAGATCGACTTTTGTGGAGATATCGCTTGAGACTTTTGCTGTTTCTTTGGTGAATCTGTAAAACAGAAACATGGAGCTTTAACTGTTTATGTTAAATTAAAAGAGGTTATATGCAATAGCCGTATATTTGGCTAGGTACATTAGACACTCAAAAAATGCTCTGAGCGGCTGCAAAACCTCGACTCACGGTAATCAAGAAGATCTCTACCGGTTTGTACTTCTATTTCTTCGACTGAACGATTGAGAATCCGGGTCGACATCAGGCAACTGTCGCCGATCCCGTAGGATCGACGCAGTGCACAGTCACCAACTGGAAAACAATGACATTGTTTACAGCATCCATAGATAACCCATATTGGAGACTAAAACCTACTTATAGGTTTTTTTTTTCTTATAAATAGGTATTTCTTTTTTAAACTTTAAAAAATTAAAATAGAGCCTCCTCTAGGGCTCTTTAGGCACTTAGATTAAACTCTTTTATCAGTCAATGCTTACTAGGCATGCCAAGACTTCGATGTTTTTTTAATTCTTAACTCATACCCGCAAATGCCACATTTCAAAGTCAACCGCAGCATATCACTACCCCATTGTCCACCATGAAAATTATTTGTCAAAAATTAACAACCAATTTTTCCTTACCTTATTATATACCTATTTTTACAAAAATTACGTAATTTAAAAATGAAAAATGTAAAATTTACTTTTCCGTCCAACATAGCTGTATTGCGTGCCGCTCTCAGTCCGTTTTGAGTCCTCTACAGCGAACGACGAGTTCTGTTCAGTGAATTTTGATTCTAGCTTCATGAATGTATTGGTACTCACTGACGGCCGTTCCGGCACTATTTCTGTAACGTCACACCAAGCTTAAGACCTTTAGCCCGGATTGAGGCATTCAAATATTATTCTTACAAATAAAACGAACCTTTTTCCGTTTCAGTGACCGAGTCTTTCAATATGATATTTGTGCAAATACCAATATCAGACGTGTACTTATTTCCAATTGAATTCGTGTCTATAGAAAAAAAGAAATAAATCTGTTAACAACTTTATTGCGTGTCAGAGAAAATTCGGAGCGACTCAAACGTCTATCTTATGAGATTCTATGGGAGATTTCTAAAGCTTTATAGGCTAGTTAATCTGGTTTAATATTGATGTTTTATTTGGTAAAAATTAGATTTACAAGACTAAAGTTTGGGCTCTTCAAAAAAATGTCGGAAACGTATTTCGGTAACTAAACAAACCAAAATACGAGTATTATCCTTCAGAATTATATCCGTGAACGTAGCTATCGTATTTCCTTTCGATTTCGTGAGCCTTTGAGAGCTAACGCATGTGCCATTTAAATCTAAAAATAAGACTTAATACCTGTAGGTATAGAGATCTTTGGACTCCCTTGTAAAATTGCCTTTTCAACTATTGAATCGATTATTATTCCTGCAATGTTTGAAAATATGAATTAAACAAATATTTTTATTACGATGATATGATGTTTTTTGAAATTTGGTGTAGGTAGGCATTTATTTTTAGTTGCCATAAACAAAAAAAAAGCGTCGTTTAGATGTAAAATTATGCAAACTACTGGCATTTCTGACAGGTTAGACTTTCCTCGGTAAAGTGCTTGTTATTGCTTTTCTATCCAGCAACTATTTGCTTGCAGAGATGGATGCCTATAATTACACTTGGCTTGTTCTTACAGGCTGTACATGATGAAATAAAGTAGAAACTTTAACGCATGTCTTTAGTAAAACTAATAGTAAAATTTAACTCACCAGTGTTTACATATGCCCTTAGTTTTGTTGCTGATTTCGACTTGGTTTCAATTGAAGCTTCATCTGTCTCTGTTTCTAAAGATAATATAAGACATGTTTCTCAAACATCCTGTATTATATAGGTTTTCTAACTTGTTAATACTGAAACTCTTAAAAATATATAGACAATATTTTTGTTTTTAAAAAAACAAGCGGTCCAGCAAGCTTATTTTCAGGCAATAAACAAGGTGTAACAGAAAAGTGTGCTATTACTGATACCTCTTTCAATATTAATACAACGTTCTACTTAGGGATGTCAAAAAAATTAACTATTAATAACTTTGCATAGTAAAATAAAGTTTTGATTAGGACCTCGATATTTCGATATTTTATTTGAAAAATGGCAAACATGGACAGATCTATACCTCTTTCAATATTAATACAACTTTTCAGTACACCTTGTATATCAGCCACTCGTCCTTCCTGTATTATTCTTGGAGCGACAAGGATAAAAACAATTTCGATCATTCTAGATTATACATTATAGATAGTCTAGACTGCCAGCAAACAAGAGGCTAATAAAGAAGTTTTGCGTTTGAATGATGTTTTCGTAGATTTAGTATTCATCAAAGATGTCAATACGATTTATCTCCAAGAAAACCGGTGCTACAAAGTTATAGAATCGCCAAAAATTCTGAAATTAAGATTGAAATTTCAACATCAATTTCCTTAGTTGCAGACATTAATATAGCAAATCAAATCAATACCAAATACCTTTTATTTCAAATTGAAGTGATTTGATTTGGTGGCGGTACTTTTATGTCATGTCATAGTATGTACCATGAGCCGTGCGAGCCTAAACTAGATCGCCCTGGCTTTTGTCTTGCTTTGAAAACTAGGGAAAAAGCGGGACAAAAGGCAACGCGATTCAATTCAGATTTTGAGAGACTGGACATTGTTAAATAATAGTTAAAAATAATATAATCAGCTATATTTAAAAAAGCTTAAAGCTTCCAAAAGAGTACAGGTTATATTATACTTCTTCCTCTCAACCTATTTGAAGGAGATTTGGCGTGATGATCAGATAGGGGTAAATAAGGGTAAAATAGTTGTTAGGGTATAAATTTATTACCTGTCGTGTCGTGACCTAAAGTACTACTTACCGCACGATTTCAAAGTATGAGCGGCAAAAGCGCATAATTTCGAATTAAATTTCATCAACTCTGAAAAGCAACAATGCATATATAAATAGTAAATTTTAATGCAACTATAATAAAGTATCTGCCACAGTATATACTCAAAGTAAGTTACATTTAGTTGTGCTGTAAAGTTCTTCACTGTAAGTAAATTAATTGAAATGAAAAAAAAAATTGTTGAAAATACCTGTATCAATGTATTTCGGTTTGAGTGTGGCTTCTATAGTTTGCACTGGATTATCAGACACTGGAGCAACGTTTTGATTATCTGCAAACAGATTTTGAATATCAAACTCGCTGTAAAACTTTTAAATTGCGAACGAATTGTGCCACAAGTAGGTAAATAATGTTTGTTTATTCCGTAATACCGATATTGTGTTGTCAAAACTTACTTTCAACGGGACCGTTTATCCCTCCTGTGCTTCTGCCTGTACCTGTGGGTTGGTTTTCTTTGGTAAGTGGCACTTCAACTTGCGTTTCTAGAAAACAACAGTTATTCGACAATAACAATAAATCTGTGATCTAGCTCAAATTAGCTAGAAAATTGTCGCAATGATACAGCAGTCTATACCTCTATACTAGTATTATTAGTATTTAATAGTAAATCGATATTACCTGTATCGTTATTGTGTGGTGTGATAACATTCGTGTTTGTCGCAGATACTTTGACGTCACGATTATCCAACGCCTCACCACATGGAGATTTGGCATTTGTTTCTGAAAAAGAGGGTCTGAATTACTGTCTTATTCTTTGTATAAAAGAGCCCGTAATGTAAAATTAATAAAGCTACCCACGTTTCTTCGTGGCATGCGTAAATCTCCTCATTTAAAAAATTAAATTAAAAAACAGGCTTTTATTGCATAGTCATCAGTTTCACCGGTACACCAAATCTAAGCTCAATCGGACATTGAAAAGTGGTAATAAATTCAGTTTCAGGATTTGACCTATATTTGTATATGGATTTATGGACCCATACTTTGACCGACAAGTTAAATAAATGCTTGTGCCTACCATACACCTTCTGGGACAATAGTAAAAAAAACTTTTTTTAACCGACTTCAAAAAAGGAGGAGGTTATCAATTCGTCTGTATGTTTTTTTTATTTTTTTATTTTTATGTTTGTTACCCCATAACTTTTGACTGGGTGAAGCGATTTTGATGATTCTTTTTTTATTAGAAAGCTGACGCTTCCCATTTGGTCCCATTTCAATTTAGTCCAGTTCTGATAATGGTATCCATGAGAAAACCACATAAGTCTTAAATTTGCATTAAGTACGTGCGCGACAAATAGATGAATAACTCAATAGTCGGTCTTCTGAAGTCGGTTTTTGTTTTTTGTTTTGTAAAAATAATGTTCTTGTTTTGAAAAAAGTAACCTGCATCATTACAAACGATCCCCATTTGTGTGTTTGCGTTGTGAGTTGGAATCGCCACTGTTCTTATAGCGTTTAAATGGAGCAGCGTGCTGGTCACCTGCTCCAGTGTCTTGGGTGGCATGTCTTCGGTACCTGAATATAAAGACGAAAACTCAACTCAACCTTTAATAATTATCCTACTGCTGAGATACCAGTCAGCCGTGCACGGGCCGCGGATTGTCTTGTTATCGTTTTAAACCCGGGGAAAGTAACAAACATCAGTCATTTTATATTCATACGCGTGGATAAAATCGCTAAGGGAATCGCTTTTTACACATGCGCTATATCATTGCCTTTACCACATTAGGTCGCAAATCTCTCCTGCTTTTTCGATCCTTAATTCTCTTTCTGCTAATATCATCTCGTAGTTTCAAATTGGCAAAGAATTAAAGTCTGACAGTTAATATCCAAAATGCCCAGAAAATGGGATAAAATAGTGTTTTTTAGACAGTTTCAGAGCTTAGTCTAAAGCTAAATGAGTTCTAACTATTCGGGTTTGGTAATAAAGGGGATCATGTTTGATAAAAGTATCTACTAACTAGCCTTGAAACTAAACATTGTGATTATTGCCGTAGAGACTATGGGCAGTTGGGGCGCTGTGGCCAAAAGTTTAGTCCTAGAAATGGGAGGCAGGAAAGTCTATTATCATACCCAAAAATATGATTCTAATATAAGACTAAACAATTAATACTGATTTACGTTTACTTACCCGTGACTTTGTCATCTACGGCGCTTTTGCTTACTTCTTTCATATTTTCTGGAGTTTCAGATCCTTTAGGAAATTCTGTTAGACTAGTTTTTCGAGCTGAAATTTTATAACCATACTTTTTTAGTATTCTACTAGCTGACTCGACAGACGTTGTCCTGTCAAAAGCCATTGCGTAACTATAGCAACCGTAGTATGTTGATGCTAACTTGTCAATTTATAGTAAAAATTATCAGTATATATATAATTTGCAATAAATTAAAATTGCGACTATAATTTGAGATTTAAACTATCCTATCTCTCAAGTTGGATCGAACTGCACATGGTGTGCGAATTTTATTATAATCGGTTAAGTGGTTTAGGAGTCCATTGAGGACAAACATTGTGACACGAGATTTATATATATTAAGATAGTTTCCCTACGAATAGTAACGTGGTTATAGCACATTTTGTTAAAATTAACACAGGAGTACTCATGTTGTATTGAGTCGGATAAGTACTCCAACTAGTATACGATGCATAATAAAAATAATAAAAAGGAAATACAAATAGAACTCACTACGGGTTTCAATTTTCTGGGTTTCCTTTTCATTAAGCTTGGGTTTGTGTTTCCTATCATGCGGTAAAGTAGTAGATTCAATCGTTTTTTTGAGTATAGCGTTTCTTTCTGCAAATTGAAAAATGTTGTTGTTTCTTTTATTGACTAGGTAATTGCTGTTGGTTACTAAAATCTCTACTGGATTGGGAAATTGGGATGTTGTAAGGTGTTCTTAGTAAAAAAGTAAACCTATTAAATCCGATAGATTTGCATCCCCTGAGATAATTAAAAAACGTACTCTCCAATAATATTCAACAACTAGTTGTTCCCTGCCACGCTTCACTGTGGATTAAAAAATAAAATAAAAAAAATATAGCCTATGTTACTTTGGGATAATGTAGCATTCGAATGGTGGGGTGCTAGGTCGGGTAACCTCCACGTAGTGCACCCTGGGCAACAGCGTGCGGTAATACTGCAGCTTTTATGCAGTATTACCGCACGGTGGCCAATAACCCGACACGGTGGGCCCGTCCGCGTGTCCCTCTGACTGGCAGAGGGCACAGCGTGATGGCTTGGACGGTGGTGTTGCTGCCACCAGGGGGGTTTTCCTTGTGCTCCTCGCCGCATGTGGGTTGCGGTCGGGAGTGCAAGGAAAGGAGGAAGGAAGCGCTGGAAGCGTGTGCCGCATGGGGCCCCCCAGCGGCATACGCTTTTGGCCTACATAGGCCGGGATCTCTCGTTGCCGAGCGTGGTGAAAGCCGTGCTCGGCGGCGAGAGATCGTCGCAGGCCGGGGTCTCCTTCTGCGAAGAGGTGACGACGCAGAAGGAGGCCGCGGAGCGGGTCGGAGAGGACGACACCCGATCTGATCCGCTCCGGCACAGACGGGGGAGCGAGGAGGCGGTTCGCCCGTCTCCTCGCTTCTCTGCAGTGGGGTTGCCGGGAGAGTCGGGGGACTCTCCCGGCCTGCACGACCCCACACTGACTGTCTGGGGGGTGATCCTGGGGAACAGGGTCACCCCTCCATAGGCGCAGGGGGCCCTAATCGGGCCCATCGCCGGGGCGAGGTGGCGATTGCTAACGCGACCCCACCTTCAAAAAAAAAAAAAGCATTCGAATGGTGAAAGAGCCATCCTGGTTTGCATTAATTTTTTTAAAACTATAATAGGATTTAATTTGTGCTTTCCTTCTTACCGCTGCTACTTTCTCCTTCTCCTAGTATTACTTACCAGGATTGTAGAAGAATGGAAATAAGGACGGTCCCATATTCCCGTTCCTGCCTCGGTTCTTGCTCAGTGGCGATGTGGCTTCGGTGCCTGTAAATAACTTTGGTTTAAAAAAAACAGCTTTAAAACCATTTCTAATTATTAAAATACTCTGTTACCTGTTTTTATACCTAAAACTGCCAACGTGTTTCAGTCGAGTTTAGAACCTTTTTTATTCAATGATGATAGGCTTGAGTTCGCCATATTGTCTGATTATGACATTTTTAAAAATAAAAAAAAATTGCAGGTAGCGTAGGGTTAACATAGCGGTAGGATAACCAATAACCATTCTAATAATAGCTCCGAAAATCAAACCTGCTTCACTCAAATAACTAGTAAAGCTGCTGTCGAATTTTGAACGTGCTGCAGTGGCTTGCGACCGCCTTTCGTTTGGCATACTGTCGGCGCCTGAAAAGTGCAATATGACCGTGAGAAAATCCAAAATTCGTTTGCAGCTATAACTGTGTGTATATTATTATTACAAGGAACATAGCAATAGACTAAAAAATAAACAACACGCCCAAATACAATTTAAAAATGATTTTCGTTGTACAAAAAATAAAATTGGGATTTACCTGTTTCTGTCAAAAATAAAGACTTGTTTGTCTGAACATTAGCGTCTGCCCCTGGAGCGGCGCGGTGCAAATATCGCACCATTTGATCTGAAAAGCAGAATCGTTATCCTGCTAGGGTTTTCTTTAACGCGTTTAAAACCTCATTTCTTGATTTCAGGGTTGGTCCCATACTAAAAATTGTTCTTGATAATGAGTACTTATTATGAGCCCTTGTTGGCTTAGCACCCCCTTTTTTAACCCTGTTGAAAGTTAAGTCAAATCTGTCCAGTCGTTCTCAAGTAATGCGTTTACCGACGACCAGTATTTAATTTATATTTGTACAGATGAATTAAATAGAACAGAATATAGCTTTATTGCAAACCATAATAAGATTATCATTAATGAGAGATTAATGAATTTTTGATTCTGTACCTACAACTACATAGATAAGTTATTTACACTATTGATATTCAAACATGACTAAACTTACGTTTTTTAAACCGTTGCGGTGGCTTGGCCGACCACAAGGCCCACCTTTCAGTGGTCTTCTTCCAAACTCGACTCAACCGCCTCCTGCAGATCCGTAATGAAATACGTCCTTTGAATGAATAGAATGAGGCGAGATCTGCGAAGAAAAACTGTATTAATAACAACAAATCAAAATACAATAACTCTTTATTCACACCACAAAAAGAGAATCACAAACAAATACCTACAATACCCTAACTAAGGTTGCCTGGAAGAGATCGCTCTTAGCCATAAGGCCGCCAGTTGTTGCACTTGTTTTAGGTGTTATAATCCATTTGTTTGTAATTTATGGTGTGAACAATAAAGAGTTTATCTATCCATCTATCTACAATACATTGCCGGTAAAGGACGTTACGATTATCTACGAGATACACGGAGCAATCTGTACCAGCACATAATATCACTTGAGGTCACACGTGAATCACACCCACAGTTTGGGTGTGACAGATGATTGGTTCGAAACTTACCAACTGACACCTTTAAGACATCTGACACCTGCTGAGTTGAGACTGGTTTAAAGCAAAAATAGTGTTCTTTCTTTTTTTTAATAATATATTTAGTATGTTTGTGTGTATATGTATATTTTTGTTTTAAATAAATATTTGTCTATTGTCTTAAGTGCTCAAACGTATTGTAGTGTTAATTGTGTTATTTATTTTAAAAAAGCATAGTATTCTTTTGCAGCCAGCACTAAATATGGTTATATTTAGTAACATCTACGAGTATATATATAAAAATGAATATTTCCCTTGGTCAAGCCATCACGCGTGAACAGCTAGACCGATTTCACTTTTTATTTTTTTGTTGTGTTTGTTATTGTCAGGAGAAGGTTCTTATGGAAAAAAAATCGCCAAAACTTTGAGAACAAAAATAGGTTTATAGATAAAAGAATTAAAATAAATATAAATAGAAATAAAAAAAAATCTACCCATTTCCCGCATAAAGAAACATTTACTCTACGTTTCTCCCAAAATGTTTAAAAAATGAATGTCTACCCGTGCGAAGCCGGGACGGGCCACTAGTATTAGGTAGGTATATAATTATGCAACTCTGGAGAGTTACCTCTATAGCGGCAGCTAGGAAACCTCTGGAATTGCTTGCATTTGTCACCATTCCTTTTGGTTTCGGTCTTACTAGCACAACGGTTGTAGTGATCGTGCAGATTTATGTAACAAACTGAAATAGATATTCATTTTTATAGTCAAAATTTCAATTTGCCTAGGAGTGTAATTGTTAAAAGGAAATAATAAAATATTTTTACTAACCCGAATCTCTCGGCAAGGGAGTATCGACGTCAAACGAGTCATCCGTATCATGGCAGAGCGTTGAGTCTGCAATGCTCGTTTTAGAAGAGCCCGTTTTCTTCGACTTGGGGCCTGATGACTTTCTGTAGATTAAAATATTACACAACTTTTGTAATCGTTTATCAAATGTCCTTATCATCATCATCACTAATGTCTGCTTACTTTGTTGGATATAGGCCTCTCCTAAAGAACGCCACAAGGCACGATCTTCTGTCTTACGCATCCACTTGCTACCAGCATTCTTACGCAGGTCGTCGCTCCACCTGGCCGCAAGGCGCCCTACTCACCGTTTGCCGATCCGTGATCTCCACTCTAGAACCCGTCTAACCTAACGGTTATCGGTTCTGAACTATGAGTAAATTATGTGAGCCAATTTACCGCAAGTACCAACTATGAAGCTGGTATCCAATTTAAAAGCCTCAAAAATGTTTTCAGTAACTTACTCCCCACCGCACTTGCGGCACCACTCGACGGGCTGGTCGCACAAGCTGCAGTCGTCGAGGGTGCACTCGCTGGACAGCTCGTCTCGGATCTCCAGGTCAGTGCCAGCTATGCTACTCACGCTCTTCGGAGTCTCGACAAAACCTGCCAAATTAAAGAAGAAACTCAATACTCAATTTTCTTACAAAATAAAGATCAAGGTCCAGCGAATCGATACTCAATTTCTATACAAATATCAGGGTCCATATCATGAGTTCTTAGCGCAAGACTTAATTGGACCGGCCTGACTCTTGTCTCGCTCTGCCAGCTTTAGAGGAAAAAAAGAGACAAACGCCAACGTGATTCAATTTAAGCAAAGAGCTCATGATACCCTAGTGTAGGTACTAGAACTTGAGAACAACCCATCTATGTAGACTGGCCGCGTCGTCCATTGCTGGTTAATATCGATGACCGGTTACAAGCACAATAGTCGGGGGTAGTCGCTACGAGCGTATCATAAAAAATTGTATCCAATAACCAAATCATCTTACCATCACCTTCGAAATTGGTCGTCTTTTGGAGAATTTCCGATAGACAATCAACGTAGGACGGAGCGTCCTGCTGGTTTTGAATATTTTGATTGGACTCGAGCTGTTCGGAGTTTGAGGTGTATTGGCATTTCTGGGCTTCGGTATGTACATCTGGTGAGAAGAACCTTTCACTTTTAGAGTAATTAGAGCTAATTTATATCAAGATGGTCAAAGGCAAGCCTTGAATATAAAAAAAAACAAACTAGGTTTTTTTGAATCATAGGCCACTCTCGAACGAATTTTATTCTAATGAAAAGAAAACTAAATACCGTTTCACCTTTTTACTGGCTACAATGCCATAGACAATCACACAGACAGATACACATCTCAGACACGAGGGAATAGCTCATCGAGAGAAAAGACTTTCATCATAATTTAAATCATCATCATCAATTAAAATTAAAAATTAAATAAATTCTCTACCTGATCTAGTATATTGAGTTTCATTTATCTGGGTATGAGGCGATAGAATTAAGGTCGGCGTTACATTCGCGAAGACTACCGTTGGTTGTTCTGAAACTAAAGTTA
Organism: Alcis repandata; assembly: GCA_949125135.1. Classification (NCBI taxonomy): domain Eukaryota; kingdom Metazoa; phylum Arthropoda; class Insecta; order Lepidoptera; family Geometridae; genus Alcis; species Alcis repandata. The sequence goes on from OX421225.1 coordinate 13,028,474, forward strand.
AAGCTAAAAATCAATCAATGTTTGTAAGTCTAGCTTCAACTGCAAAACGTCTTGACCGATTTGAATAATCATTTTTGATTTTGTTCGCTTTACTACAGGATTGGCTTTAATAAGATAAATCTGTCAAAAGCAAAACAATCCCTATTTCAAGACCCCATTTTCGGGTACCTATTTCTCAGCATGTTTTTTTTCCGGCTTTTATAGTTCCTGACATACAGCCAGACAGACACCGAAGTCTCACCTTGCCCGAAGGAGGTTCAGATCCCTATAAAGCGGATACAACCGCGGGACGGAGTTAGTTGAAAACAAAACTCTGCAGAATATAGACTATGTTCTTTTATTTTATTCGCTACTTCTACAAAACAGCAACGTTCCTGATTTTTTATCAAAATATTAGCTGCAAATGGCGGCATATTAGAGCAAACAAAACAAAAAAAATATTTTTAAATCGGTCCAGTCGTTCTCGAGTTTTAGCCAGACAAACGAACAGCGATTCATTTTTATATATGAGAAGAAGAAGATTGATGTAACGTTACCTATGCTATCTTTGTCGAACTCGTTCGCAGTTGCTCTTTTAATAAGTTTATTAATTCTTTCAGAAGTAGTTTCTTTCAGCAGAGGATTTTCTGGTATCCCTGATTTCACTATGTCTGCTATGGTGTAAGTCGATGGAGATGCAGTACGATAAGCTGTAATGCAAGCAAATATTTTAAAGCTTATTTATTTATTAAACTATTATTTATAATTACTATTACTTACTATTAATTAGAACTACTACTTATTTATAAGAGTGTGGGACAGATGGCGTTCTTTATGTGGCTACATGAGGTTATAAAGAAAAGGGGCAATATAACTAAAAACTGGTGCTTTTTGGTGATATCTAGTAGATATGCTAATTCAAAAAGAGCTCGCAGTACACATCACTATAAACAATTACTAAGGGACCAACCCTGCTATCGGGAAAAAAATATAGCTGTACCATACATTTTGTCGAATGTCATTGAAAGAACAACTGATTTTACGTCATGATATTAGAGTTGGTCCCATATTACAATTTGTACATAATGATGAATACTTTAAGCCCTTTTCGGCTTAGCAAACCCTTTTCTTAAAACTCTGTATAGTTGGAGAACATATTGATTATTGACAAACGGTGCTAAACTTTCAAGTGCCAGACAACTTAAGACGCAAATGTCTGGTTGGGCACATCATTTCCTCATTAAATCAATATTTAAATTTCAATAGTTACCAGATTCGTTGTCTCTCGTAGGGAATTCCATATCAGATAGACTAGCGTCATCAGTGAAGATGTATTGCTTGTGAGTTCCCGGTGTCCAGTACATGTACGAATTTAGAGCGCTGGACACAGGCGTGTCTTTTAGATTTGACGTCACATCTGTAAAATGTTCAAAATCTTTGACATGGATTTCCAATTGAGATTATTTTGTAAAAATTCATACAAACTAATAATTTAACTTTTTCTCGGTTTAAGACCAGTAACTGTAGTAGATATATTTCTCAAAATAAAACACGCATTTTCAGTAATACGCTCACAGCAGGCTCCCGTAGCTATGATGGAAAAAATAAACTATGGTGTTGACTTTAATATCTCTGTATTATTTTGTAAATATATGGTAAAAAAAAAGTTGTAAAACTAAAGTTACCGTTGTCAGGCATATCTTTTGTCTCGTCAAGTTGTCGCCGAGATAAATTCAGAAAGTTCGAAACCAGCGAATTTGTGGGTGCACGTATTTCGTCAAACCAATCTGCAATAAAAGTAGGTAGGTAATAAGTGTGAAAATACTAAAAGAGAGGTCAAATACTCTTTTCACTTCTTATTCTCGTACAGTCCTAATTTACTCTCTGTGTAGGCGGACGGCGTTTCAAGCTCATGAAGTCATAAAGTAACAAACAAACAAACATCCGGACAGATGAAAGCAAATTTGGCCAGTCGTTCAGAGACGCTTCGCTCGCTCGGTCAATTATATTGTTTACTGTGGGCTTCGTAGGCTAAGCCGTAAGCAAAAGCTAGAGCTACACATCATGTAATATCGCGATTATATCTGACAGGGCAAATCGTCTCAATATCCACAATATTGTGTCCATAGCGTAATGTTACTGGCCATTGATCGTCTTCTATCTATTGTATCTTATCCCTATTGGAAGGCATAAACTAGGCATGTGAAAAATTAACGACAGGAAAAGCGAAGAATGATATTGCAGCTCATATTTTTATCTCGCGGAACTAAACATAAGGGGGTCTCTTCACACACCATAACGTTTAACATCAGGTGAGAGATTTGCTCATCTCGTCACTTAATAGCATACAAAAAAAAAATTTTTTTTTTTAAATTTTAAAATTTGAAGAAACACCACATTTTCCGATTATGTATGTCAATGAAGGGGTTACTATTATACATTGTTTCTATTTGTTCATTATCATTTTATAGAAAAATGTTCTCGTACATTGTTTCTATTATTTCTTACCATTTAAGTTTGCGGAATCAGTACTAGTTAGTCTCGCGTAGATATTCGGTAAAGCCGGTATGGGTCTTGCCACGGTCTCGACTCGGGGATGCTCCTCCGGGCGGTAATCTAGAATTAATATAAGATTTCCTTAATTTTTTACAGGTCTGAATGCACCACGTGGATTATACGAACTTACTTGATTACTTGAAACATAGCTTACGAAATAACCCGGACTACGTGTATACAAAATTTTATAACGATCGAAGTAGTTCTGGCGAGAAAGCATAAAAAAACAAACAACAGCATTTTCCAGTTAGGAATACCATATACACATACCATAACCACCACAAATTTTGTCGATAAACTTACCTTGGTTAATTAGCATTTGTACTCTCTGTATGTTTCTTTCTCTCAGGTATTGTGGGAGCTGCTTTTTGGGGGCAGGAGTCTTCTCTCTGGTCGGTGGCTCTTTTATGGTAGCTTTCCGTCGCGGTATTTGACTGGGCTTGGTAAGTCTGTCTGCTGTAATTAAAGACACTGATGTTAACTGAACTGTTTTTAACCGACTTCAAAAAAGGAGGAGGTTATCAATTCGACTGTATGTTTTTTTTATTTTATTTTTTTATGTTTGTTACCTCATAACTTTTGACTCTGTGAATCGATTTTGATGATTCTTTTTTTATTAGAAAGCTGACGCTTCCCATTTGGTCCCATTTAATTTAGTCCAGTTCTGATAATGGTATCCATGAGAAAACCATATAAGTCTTAAATTTGCATTAAGTACGTGCGCGACAAATAGATGAATAACTCAATAGTCGGTCTTTTGAAGTCGGTTTTTGTTTTTTGTTTTGTAAAAATAATGTTCTTGTGTTTCAATTTTTTTGGCGAAGTCAGAAAGTAAATCTTACGTGAGTATCTGAGTTCCGTGTATTTAGAACAAAATCAAAATCGTCAAAATCAAGATAGGTAGTTCTCATAGTGGGTTAAAATAATTCTCAACATAATTTTATATGCTTGCATGTGTACATTGCTTACAAGGCACTCCTTGTAAACACTTCAAAAGAAATATATCAGCCCGCTTGTAGAATTGACCTAAGGTCAGAGTTGTAGACCGTTAAAGGCATTTTAATATTGAATAAAGTACCTACAATATTGAATTTTTAATTAACTTGCCTGTGTCCTTCTTAGTTAAGAAGTTTATATTTTTACTAGTGCCAGCTTTGTTGTCCCCTGAAAAATGAAAGAAAAAGTAAAGTATGAATAAGTCCGGAAATAAACTTTTCTCTTTCTTTTGGTTGAAGTAGCTGACTTCCGTGTTAATTAAAACAAAAAGTTCAGAAATTCATCATCATCATCAACAATTTCCCATCTACTCCTGAAAATAGGTCTCTTCATCTCTTCGCACCATCTCTTCTGGAAATTACGATCCTAACTAATATTAAAGATGCGAAAGTGATTTTGTTTGTTAGTATCGCTTTTACGCCTTAACGACTCCGTCATCATAAAATGCGAATATCTTGAAGTTTTGCAGTAAAGGATACTTTTTTACATCACCATCAACGTTTTATCGTCACTGTGTAAGTGAAACCGAGAGGCGGAGCTAGTTTAATAATAAAGCATAAGTAATTACGTATTATACCAGAGTAATCAAGTGATCCGCGATTGTTTGCGATCTTGTCCACACTTTTGTTTGTATTACATTGTTTGGAAGGATTTCTTGCAGCTCGGGGCACTTTACTGTTCACTTTGTAATTCGTATACACATTGGTAGCCATTTTACCTTAAATTTATTATTATATTACAGGACATAGATGAAAGTAGGGTGTTACCTATCAATAAATACAATGTTAAGACAATGTAAACAGGTCCAGCCTGATTTAGACAAAGAGACAAAGAGTTATAGTGTTATTACATTTAATATTATCTCATAAGAAATTAAGATATATTGTATGGAATGCCAAAGTGGTGTTGAGTTTTCAAACTAATAATATAAATGTGAAAATGAGTTTGTTTGTTTGTTGCAATTTCGCGCCGTAACTACCCGCTTGAAGCACCTTGGGTACTACAGTACCCAAAATCGCAAAGTCGGTAGTAGCACCATGGGTACTGTAGTACCCAAACTTTTATTTCGCGCCAGACTCAGAAAAAGTCTCTATCCTGCTTTTACTAAGGCAAAAGACTTATAAGTATGAATGCCATCTCGTTCCGCTTGAATGTGCCATTATGCCGTAGTCGAACAACTTTAAACTCGGTGGATATTCGATTAAAAATTAAATATTATTCCGTCAGTCGAAGTCAGTTTGTGTTGACTTTGCGCGGTCGGCGGTGCATCGACGGGTTTTACGTAAATAAAACGTTAGTTATGCTGGTTCTGGTGGTGTTCTTGGTTATTATGCTTTAAATACTTGTTAACAAGGCTGATAACAATATATTTTAAGGTATACAAGTGTTTTAGTGTTTCGACTTCAGTCATTCTTCCAAGGCCTCATTGCGTCATCATCATAGACGGCCGTGTTTTTTATTTCTCAAAGTTTATTTTATTTACTGTGTTAGATGTTATGATCTATTTAAAATATAGTGAAACAATCATCGTAGAAGTGTTGTGTGCAGTTGTTTTTGTGAAATGACAATTTACGACAAGATGTAAACAAGTGTTGTGAAGTGGGAACAAAAAAAATCGCGGAAAAATTTTTTTTCGCTGGTTTTTAAATGCCTGATATTAAATACTTTTAAGGTGAGTAATGTATTCTTATTTTGTGACAAAGTGCAGATTGAGTCTATTATTAAATCTAAATAGTATAAAACATACATTATCGCTTTACTTTTTTTAGTAAAAATATGTAAACTTCAAAGTCCATGTTTTTTTGTAAAGTAAGCGGTTATACGCTGATTTATATCTATACCAGGCCAACCAATGTTATGATAACATTCGTCATTCGACACGTGTATACAACAGCTCTAAGATAACAATTACAAGTGGGTCCTTGTTCGAATGTTTAAGTCATAAAAACCATTTAAGTGGTCGACCGCCCGGCGCGTGACGTAACATAAACAAACGATGACGCGCCGGTGCTTCTACGGAAAAAAACCCGCGGGAGGGGGTGCCTCAAGCGGCTACTCAAGCGATCATCATGAAATTTAGCACACACGTCAGGGGTACAGAAAAGGACATAGGTTACTTCCAGTGATCATAGCCATCCGTTTTTCACCACCGCGCAGTTGAAACCGCAGGGCACAGCCAGTAGCAGATAAAGGAAATGATGTGAAAGAAACTTGGTAAGTTATTACGTATCATATTTGCTGGTAGTCTTGCGCCCATACTTTATTTAACGGCACCAAAAGTATAATAAAGACGAAAATGGCAGCGATAATGTTCGAGAAAGAGTAATGATAATTTCATACCATTTGATATTATCTTATCCTTTGATTTACTTCGAAATCTGTGGGTTCCAGATAGCTTTAGAATGCCTTTAGGGTTATCTTGGGTATTCATTAAGACCTGAAAATATCTATTTACTTACTTAGTACAGGATATGTAACAATTACCTAGAAATCTATAACTACTTGACACGCCAAATCTCCTTCGCTATCAGAGAGGAAGTACCGCGTTTTAAAATTTGATTTTCATTAAGTTTACCGACTGTGAGTAATTTTACTATGGAAACTAACGCGGTTTTCACACATTTTTGTTATAATTAAACACGGGAATACTCACGTGAAAATTAAGTCATCTAACGAGACGCACCCGCGAGCGCGTCACGTTTGTAAACTCACCTGATGAAGGTCACCGAATGTGACCAAAACTAGTCGTAGTAAACGACTTAATTTTCACGTGAGTATTCCCGTGTTTAATTATAACAAAAAAGATTGTAAATCTACCCTCGCGTTCGTTTTAGAATTGGTGGCAAAAATAGCAGTTCAAAGTTTCAATAGTTTGCGTGTATACACTTTCGTATATCACACATGCAAACGGTTGTGGGGAAAAAGTGGTGTTTTTAACTGTTTTAGTTTCCAAAACGAACGCGAGGTATATAGGCACCTATTTTTAATGCCAATGATAAAAAATGCTGATAATCTATTTTATATACCTTACATCCTCGTGGAGACTCAACTGATAAATTCATTTGAATAGGCGACCTTAGCTGATTGAAAAATGAAGGCAACTTTTAATTTTCAAGTTTGGACGTACCTAGGAAGTCCTATATGGAATCGTAAGGCCCGAAGGCCTTATTATAATTTGTTAAAATAATCAAATTCCGTTGCCTAAACTTAGCCGAATTTTACACAATACTAGACCACGAATTTAATTTCTTACTAAAATTTTATGTTAAAAAATAATTTCAAGACGATCTTTATAACATTTTTTTAATTTCAGATATTTGAAATTGCATCTCTTGCAAAAATGACAGCTAATTTTTAAATTAAGTTTGTCATGTCATTTGAAAATAAGTTCTTATTCTTCTGCCAATCATTCTTCTTAGTCGCTCTCCTCGTTTTGTTCTTCCTGGATCATTAGGCTTTGAGCGCGGGCCTCACGGGCCCTCTGTTCTGCTTGTGCTTCTTCCAGTTTCTTTATTAGATCTTCTTGGACGCTGTCTACGATTTCTTTTAGATTTCTTGCTGCAACAAGAAAAATGAAAGTTGCTGAGAAGAATTATTGCCTGTAATTTATCTGTATCCATCTGTGAGAGAAATTCGCGGAGCGCGCCTGTCACCTTCGCATGCCTGAAAGCTTATGCTAAAAAAAAAATTAAACAGTTTGTGTGTGTGTGTGTCTGTGCGTGAAAGTTTGTCACGACGTAGGTATCCCTGTAACTACTTAACCAATTTTGATAAACTTTGGAACGGAGATAGCTCATACTCTCGATTACGACAAGGACTAATTTTTATCATCACCGTTTTCCACTACCGCAGGGGTGGAACCGCGGGGGGGGGGGGGTGATAACAAAATAACTAAGACCAATCACTAAGCTGTTATTCCCAAACTAGGCAATTCTCACCAGTCTTCTGATTGAACTCCTCAGCTATGAGCGAGATCTTCCTCAGCGTGGTGACGTGCTTGGCGAGCTCGCTGGCCACGTCCTGGTCTGCTACCGTGGAGGTGCTGGCGTCTGTCATCATGGCGCGCCGGCGACGGGCCTCCTTGTCGACGGCGGCTTTGATTAACTCACTGTTTACTACCGGCATCTTAAAATAATTAAACATTTATCCGAAGATCCAATGAACTTCGTATCACCAAGAATGTAATTTTTCGATTTCGACTATTTCTTTGGGTTTTTTTATATACTTTTAATTTTAAACATTTTTTTTTTTACTTTTTTAACCATCAATGAAAGCACCTACGAAAGGAATTTAAATGAAAAAAAAAAACCAGCCGCAGGTAATAATATTGTATTCTACTAATAGTTGTCTAGGCAATGGGTGCGAAGGTGCGAACAGAAACTAAAGTACGAGTGCTAAAGTATATTGGACGTTTACCTTCGGCATCTTGAAGGCAAATTTTTCGGTCGGGAAAGGATCTAAGTTTTGTATGAGCACTTCATTGCTAATCGCTGTTATCGCGTGAGGTACGGCAATAGTGTCATTTGGAACAAGCTCTGGCGATAACGCCTGTAGGTTTTCAAGAACTAAAGAAGCAGGTTCTAATAACTCAGGCGCTGGGATAGATTTTATGGCGATCTTTATTGGCAAAGCATTTGTTATGCTCTCGATAATATTTTCTGAAAGGAAAAGAGAATTATTAGAGGTAGCAAAAATGAATAGAAACTTTAAAATGTAAAGTTGTCCATACATAAAGCGGTCGTTCGTTCAAGAGTTAGGCGTTCATTGTTATTTAGGGTATTAGGGTATTATTTAAGTGTGAAGTAGGTACTAGACTAGATACTTAGATGAAACCTATTGGAACGTATTGAAACGTCTGATGTGTATCCTAAATTGGTTATTTTAATAAGTATTAGGTATTTATTTAGGAGACTTCCACTCAGCAGTGGGTGGAAAAAGGATGATGATGATGAGCAATTTTTTTTAACTAACCTGTGCTGTCCCACTACTGGGCAAAGGTCTATTTGACGGCCTGTTTGGTTCAGCGGTAGTATAACCGCCTTATAAGCCATAGGTCCCGGGTTCGATTCCCGGCCGGGCAGTTGTTTGAATGATGAATTTAAATATCTGTTCTGGGTCTGGGTGTTAGTTGTCCTTGTCTTTGTGTATGTTTCGTGGCATCCCCGACACAGGATTTATCCTAGTGGGGAGCTATGAGTGTGAAACGTTGTTTATTTATTTTATTTACTTACGAATAATATTAACTGGCGTTTCCACCTGTTCTCTCCTTTTTGCTGCAAGTTTTCTAGTCAATTCAGCAAGAAACATAGAACATGTAGGTCCTAAAAACCAAAACGTTAGCAATTGACAAAGCGGCAAAAAGTGTAAAGTTCACTTGTATAACACATTTTTGATCGTTTTTACAAGATTTTATTTAACTTGCAATGTAACATAAAATATGTTAGTTTGTTTGTTTAGCTCAAATCTTGCAACTGGGGCCTTATTCTGGCGAGTGAGATATTATATCGGTCACTGTCGCTCTCATTAGAAATGTCATGAGAGTGAGACAGATGAAGGTAATCTCGAGAGCTCAAGAATAGGGGGTCCCTGAAGTTTGAATCACTTACTGATGACCGATTGAGCTGAAAGTTGGTACCTTGTGAATCTCCAGAAACAGTGCAACAAAAGATTGTTTTTAACCGACTTCAAAAAAGGAGGAGGTTATCAATTCGACTGTATGTTTTTTTTTTATGTTTGTTACCTCATAACTTTGACTGGGTGAATGGATTTTGATGATTCTTTTTTTATTAGAAAGCTGCGCTTCCCATTTCAATTTAGTCCAGTTCTGATAATGGTATCCATGAGAAAACTATATAAGTCTTATATTTGCATTAAGTACGTGCGCGACAAATAGATGGATAACTCAATAGTCTGTCTTTTGAAGTCGGTTTTTGTTTTTTGTTTTGTAAAAATAATGTTCTTGTTAAAAAGGTTGTCTAATTTAAGAAGCTCATTTAAATTATCTTATTTTGTTTCAAATAATTAATGTTTATTACCGTCACTCTTGCGTTTCTTTGGTGTTTTCTGTTTTGCAGGTGACTGCTTCTTATTCTTAGCTTTGTATCGAGATGGTCTTTCCATGCCTGTATAACAAGACAAATATCTTTATCTTACACAGCTCCTCAGATCCCCTCAGATTAAGTAGAGAGCAGATATAACTTCACGCACATATTGACTCATAAAAACTACTTCCATCAACCACCAACTACTATCTATTGGATTCACTCTTAGGGTGACGAATCAACATCGAGCTGTGCTGCGCTGTACTGCGCTGTGCTATGTTTGGTCAACTCGCTCGTCTAATATTTCAATGAGGATAGAAACAAACCATGCTGTGCTGCGCTGTGTGAGTGAGGCTACGCTCTGTTTAAAAACGCAGCAGTCTCGAGCGAGGCGCGCTACCCGCCGTGCTGAGCCGCTCTGTGCCGAGCTGTGCTATGTTTTTTATGGATTTTTTTGTGCTGATTACTTTTTTGGTGGACGGATAACGTAGTTCTAGTTTAGCTTAGCTTAGTTCAGTGAGTTTAGTTTTCATTTAGTTTAGCCGGCGGTGGACGTTCGGCTTTATACTGAGTTAAGCAAAGCGCAGCACAGCTTGATGTTGATTCTTAAAAAAACGTAGCTTAAGAAACACAGCACAGCACAGCTCAGTACAGCGCAGCACAGCTCGATGTTGATTCGTCACCCTTATACCCTGCCAACAGAAACATACGAGTATCTACTTATTTACATAAAATACATATTGATTATTCAGCTTTTAATTACAGAACTTATGATCAAATACCAGTTTGCAAAATAGCAGTGGTACAGAGATCGGTAAACCGTTCATTGCTGGTTTAATAAGCGTAGATTAATAATGTTGCCAGCTCGTCAGGAATCCAATGAAAGGGAAAGCAAATGTTTACTCTCAAACACTTTGATCTGCTCAAAACCAATATATTGAGTCGGTTCTGAGGCGAATATACTCGCAATAGGACCAAACAAACAATATTGTGGAAACGTGAACGTTGATGTTACAAAATGCATCGCATTTTTTAACTGAGCTAAGTGATGGGTTGATTACACGGAACGAGTACAGCGGCGAGACAGTAATGGACATACTCGGTCGAACAAACAAACAATGGTTCTAGTGACTATCTTGTCTCGTTAAAATGTTTAGACAAACCGAGTTTTGGGCCGAGGGCACTGTCTCGCCGCTGTACCTACTCGTTACGTGTAATCAGCCCTAGAGGCCTCAGAATTTACACAGGTTGGAATCGTATTTTATACACATTGTGTGCATCTAAATACCCATCGACGATCTGATAGAACAAGTCTCTAGAAGGCAAACCATAAAACCAAAGTCTATCAAATCACGGGTTTCTAATTCGATTTATCAATCTAGATTTATATAGTTAACTACCTGTTTCTTATAAACAGTTTCCTTGTTAGTCAGGACTCGGGAAGCCCCGATTAAACGGGACTTCCGAACAAAAGATTATTTAAATCCGTAATAGTGTGAATTATCCGAACGAAACTGAAAATTTAATAACCACAAATTTAAAACCTGACAATGATAAAACTTGACGCTGTCATGGATAATTTTTATTGTCTATGATATTATTGTCTTTGACATGCAGAACTATTTTTTTCTAATCTGAGACATCTTCAAAGATCATAGACATAAACAAACCGAAAGTTGCGTTTTTAATTGGGATGTTGCAGGGGACAACATAATAAAAAAAAATACGAAATTTGAAGTTGACAACTGCTCATAAGTTTTACGTTTACGATTTTGTAGTTTTTTAAATATTAAAGAGCGACAAACAGGCCGACGGTCACCCTGATGGTAAGCGCTCCGTATCCGCGATGCACCCTCTGATTATAATACAGGGTTATTCATAAAGGGTATGCTAAGCCGAAAAGGGCTCATAGTACTCAACATTATGAACAACTTTTACTATGGGAGCAACTCGCGAAATTCGCGAAAAAAAAATCAGCTGGTCCATACATTTGTCGAGTGTTATTGAAATTTTTCTATGGAACAGCTATTTTTTTTTTCGCGAATTTCGAGTTGGTCCCATAGTAAAAGTTGTTCCTAATGATGAGTACTATGAGCCGTTTTCGGCTTGGCATACCCTTTATGAATAACCCTATATATTATAATGTTATAAAGAAACTTGTAAAACCTTAGAAAAATATTGTGTTACTTACTTTTAAAATGATCCAGATATTTCTATTCTAGTATTACAAAAGGCAATGCCTAGTTGATGATAATAAATAACAAAAAGACTCATCAAAAGCTTTTATTTTCAAGATTTTGAACTGTCGAGTGAAAAATTACTAATCGTGTTTCGACTCGGGCCGCGCTTTTAGTTAAGGTGTGATTAACAATATTTTTGCCACTATTGAAATCCGGGTTATGGTCTTAGTTTTTCAATCTCTAAAAAGAGAAAAGGACTCTGGAGCTCAATGCGCCTTAATTGTAGTTCATTGCGGGCCTGTGACTGGTTTCTGAAAAAAAATATAGTTTTAATGTGATAAATTAATGTAAACTATGTTCTACACTAATAATGTAAAATATGCACAATTATACATAAATATGCTTGTGTTTGTAAAGAGTAATCTTCTAATACCAAACTTTTGAAGATATTAAAAAATATTTCACCAATAGAAAGCTACACTATCTCACGAGTGCTAATTAATATTGAGTACTAGCTGACCCCCGGCGGTTTCACCCGCTTTTTTTTTTACTTTTTAACCTTCCCTGTATTAGAGCAAACAAAACAAACAAAAAAAAAAACCAACCATACAGACCAAAAAGATCGGACCAATTTCTGAACACACCTATAAATATTTGACAACCAAGTGACACTATTTTTATTTCTAAAAAGACAAACGAGATCGGACATCCCTAGTTTACCGTACCGATAGGACGAACTTCAAATGTTTCACAGGTAGGAACAGTTTGTATTGGAAAATAAAATTGTCGATTTTAATATTTTTCTTTACTTATTAATCATGTTTCTCACCGTTTAAACCTTCCCTGAACTTTTACAAATATATCAAGATCAAAATTAGCGAAATCGGTCCAGCCGTTCCAGAGTTTTAGCGAGACTAACGAACAGCGTTTCATTTTTATATATAAGAAGATTTCTCATAAGCTACATTTCACAGCCCCGAACCTGCGAGGCTGACAGCCGAACTGCACCGGGCACAAAGTCCCGAGCATCAGCCACTGTTCTAAAAAAGCTATTGAAAAGTATTACTAACCGTCACAGTAGAAGGTGCCTTTTTAGCCCTTCCAGCGCTCTGCCCCTGGCGCGTTGCAGCGGACGGCGGCGAAGTCTGCACCTTCGGGTCTTGGCCGTGCTCTGAGTGGGCCACCAGCAGGGTTGTGGCGATAGCTGGAGTGGCTGGAGCGGGCGGCGCGGCCGCGGTGACCAGCTGGTTCTCTACAGTGCACGTAAGTACTGTTTAGTCATTAATCAAACTTTTTTATATTTGACCCAGGGAAAATCCTTTATGGATATCACCGGCCCAGGAGGGAGCACGGTAGTTATGTGGGAATCTCCGCCCTAGTGGGGGCCTACCCACTAAAAACCCTGGGGTGTTCCCCCTTGACGCTATCCGTCGGGGTTATGCGGGTACGCTTTCGAACTCTTACACGGCTAGTCATTAATAAAACCTGCTTCAACTCTAGAAGATAACTTCGATGAATTAGCAGTAATCAATTGAATATGTATTTGAAATCTTGACAAGAAGGTAGGTACGCAGTATTTAGGTGTGTTTTTAGGTGTGAATCGTCTTGGTAAGCGCTAATGAATCTGCGTTTGATCCATATCTCGCCTGCTAGTAAGCGAGGATGAAGCTATCATATCATATTATTTAACATAAAAAAAATATGTAAGTGTGATTGTCACCTGGTAACCCGTGGTAGCTCTCGTGCGCATCAAAGAACTGCTCCTTGGCCGGCTCGTCAATCACTAGCGGCGGCGCCGAGCCCACCTCTGACATGCTGCTGGAAGAGACGCTCTCCTCGCTCTTGGTGGACATCTTCTTCTTCTTCTTGTTCTTCTTCACCTTGACAAGAATCAGGTGATCAATTTTAACCCTTTGACAGGACACAATATCCGGACTTGAACACCAATGACGTCTTTAGTTGAGAAAGACATCTCCAGAATCCTACTAATATCACAACTAATATTTAATATGTCAAAAGTAGGTATGTACTCGTACATACAAAAACGATTAAACGGATTTGGATGAAATTTGGCATGAACTTTATTATACTCTAGGTGCTTGATCGCTTGCGAAACTTCATTTCACAAGTTGGCTACCTAAGTAGTACCTACTTTGTAAATAAAAAAAAAGACGTGTGGCACTCGGGGACTGCCGCGGTAAAGCTATTGCATAGCATATTTTTTGCAAATGGATAGAAGAAGATAGAAGCTATGCAATAGTTTAAAAATACTGATTGTACTGCAAATGAGTAAAAAGTAAGACAGTATTTTTTCTCTCCTGAAAAGTAGCAAAATTCAACCTAGAGATTTTTCTACCACGCTGCCTTCTCTATGTGAAGAAATATCTTACGAGCCAATAATTAAGAAGGTCCCATAATTAAGTCATGCATACCTACTTATATAAATTATTCCAAATTTAATTGCAAACACATTAGGCCCCGCCCTATCCCAATATACTGAAACCCAGCCAGTACCCATTAAAAAGCTACCGAATGTCAAATTAGATTACTTTTTTATTATTCCAGCCAGCATACTTTACTGTCATATTAGGTGGATAAATGGAGGAACAATTTTTTTTTAAGAAAGACTGTCATTTTTGTTTTGGAAGTACAATAGTGGCGCCTCCATTGAACTATTTTTTTGACTTCGGTGGGGGGTGTTAGGTTTTTTTGGAACGGAATTTCTGCATTCCACGCTCAAGGCCCGCGATAAAATCTATGCAATAGCTTAATAAAATTCTATACCTACTGAAAAATATTTCACTTCGGAGTACCTAGTAGTACCTTATAATAGATATATAGGTACTATTAGAAGTTATTTGCATTAGTCCCTGGATTTATTAACTCCCAATATGACAAATAGTATTTAAATTGTTTCTTACCTTGCCTTTCGAAATATTTAACTCAGTTTTTGGCTCGATGGTAGCGAGGACATTCTCCTTCGCTGTTTTATTCTCTCCTTCAGGTCCTTCTGGTGACTTATTCATTTCGTATTCTTCTTCTTTCTTGATTTAATTTAGTTTCAATCTCGGTTTTGTGTCAACTTTCAATTTAATTCAGTTTGAACGAATCAATTCTTATCATGCCCTCCCTAACCAGTCTACTAGTAACTGGAACAAAATGAAAAAAAAATGAAATTGGAGTTTAATAAAAAATGTATTTAAAAGAAGTCTTATTACCTTTACATAGAGTTCCACATAACCAAAAAGAAAGGAACAGAAAATGCCACATTATCCACCCTCTACTTGGGATAAAGTTATTCGTAGACTTCGATTCCGTTTTGAGAGTTAAACTCGCATTGTTAACTGCCGAGCTGAACCTTTCAGCCACTACCCCGGCCACTGACGCAACCCAAAACATTCAATTTATAACTATTCAATTTAGAATTAAAAAAAACTCCATTAAAACGGCTGAACTGATTTTGATAAAACATATCTGAGAACCAGGGCTAAAAACCTGCTTTCAAATAAAAAATACTTCGTTCAAATCGGTTTACCCGTTTAAGAGCTATGGTACCTACTACAGAATCACAAATAGCGGTCAAACTTATAACTACCCTCTTTTTGATAAAAATCCGTCGATTTTCTCTAATAATGCTAATAGATTTAGGCAGAAAGTTTTGTAAAACCCTTAGAGACCAATGAACCAAAAATGGACCAATCGAAAATGGAAATTAAATGGACTGAAAATGTTTTCAAACAAACTTACCGGCCATTCTTTCGAATTACAAATTTATCTGGTTGTGAAATCAAATTAGTTTATCGGTGATTCTGCATGATTTGTTTTTGTAACATGAAATTCTATTGCGGAAAATTTTTCGCCATTATTTTTGATTGATTTTAATGATCTGTCAAATCTATTCTATCTTTGAATTGTTTTTAAAAGTGAAGAATTTGACATTGAAAAGAGTTTAGTTCCAAGAAGATGGAACAGAAATAAAATTAGATATACCTAAAAATAGTCCCTCATTTAAATCAAGTTTGAATGTATACGAAGTTTTGTGTATTATTATCAGCTTTTATAGGAATTAGCTTGTTTCTTTTTCTAGACAGTAAATGAGTGTAGCACATATGCCCCTAATCAACGGGATATCACACGTGCTTGGGACTTCGAAATGATACCACGTCACCTCTCGTACGTAAGTAGTACCTACGAGTACATGGTATCTCAATAGTACGATACGACTTTTCCACACAACCGTATCCTTCATCATGTTTAAGTACCCAGGCTGTATGAAACATTGTATGTAAAGGGTTGATTACAAGAAACGAGTACAGTGGCGAGGCAGTGCCCTCGGCTGAGTACTCGGTTTGTAAAAACTGTTTGACGAGACGAGACGGTCACTAGAACCATGATTTGTTTGCTCTGCTAAGTATCTCTGTCTATAGAGCTCTGTCTCGCCACTATATTTATTACTAGCTGTTCCCTGCCACGCTTCGCTGTGTATAAAAAAAAATACATATAGCCTATGTTACTTTGGGATAATGTAGCATTCAGAATGGTGAAATAATTTTTGAAATCGGTCCAGTAGTTTTTGAGTTTATTCCACACAAACATACAAAAATACAAATCTTTCCTCTTTATAATATTAGTATAGACGTGTAATCAACCCAAAAACCGCTGACAAAAAACTTTACTACACTGTCGCTAGCCGCTCGGCCGATGCAAACATTGAAGAAATAAGTAAAACTTTGTACAAGATATAAACATGACTGTATCCATATAGCTGGTTCCCGTTCGCAGACGACCCGATGCTCAGCGAGCCCTGTAACTGAGCGTGACATGGCGAGACTAGCCGTTATTGGCTGCTGCAGTTTTATTCAAATGCTGAGACTGAAGCTCACAGGGTGACCATAGCATCTACTGTTTTCTAAAATTTGTAGGTAACAAACAACCAAAATTCATTTTTATTCATAACTACCAATAAATAAAAATATTCATTAAATATTTTTATTCATTCCTTTGTTTTCATTTATTGTGTTGTGTGATTGTGTGCTGTTAACTTGTTGTTTTGACACTTTAATTTTTAAACTTTTCTAGATAATTAAAATCCTGTCTCTGACTCTGTCTGTGTGTCTGTTACGCTTTCACGCTGAGCATTATTATAAGGTAAATAAATATGTACTTAGAATCTGTATTACAAGCGTGATTACGGGCTGAAAATTTTGAAAAGTATCATATCTATCATTCGAGGAACGCTCACTTTGGCAACAACATCGAACACGTATAGACCTGAAAAAAGCTTACAACTAAAAAATACCCAACATCATAGTCACCGTATAGTCCCCTATCGCACATATCTATCTAGAATAATCTAGAATTCTAGACAGTTTTTACAAGCTCAGCGCACTGAGCGCTATCCATAAATCCATGACTGTATGCTAACATTCTGTATTCTCCAACTATTCTTAGATAAAAATAACCGTGACAAAGTCAGCGGAACTTGCCCATGAAAATAACATTTTATAAGCTAATAAATAATAATAATGTTTGTGAAGTTCACAAGAAGATTGCAAATGGTTTTATGGAAATTTGAATTAGGTTGAAAATAGCAAAAATTGTTGGAAATTGGTTAAAACTATTTTAGTGTAAAAATAGCCTACGAGTATGTTTTATTTGTTGGCAACGTGTTTGCAAAATTGCATGACGGTCGGTTGAGTAGTTAAAACGTAACAAATAAATAAAAAACTCACTTTCGAATTTTATAATGTTAGTTCAAAGTTCAGGATACATACCTACTTGTTACTGTATTGCAATTCTGTGCGTCATATAATTAAAATTTGTGGTTTGATAGCAAAACTAGAAGCAGTTCTTTTAATAAAGTACTCGTAAAGGTCAAAACAAGTCACAAAAACGAATAGCTATAATGACGATAGGAATCGAATTTCGATTAATTTATCTGACAAATCGACGGAATCAGGATACATTTTTCTTACAAAACGAACTATTGATTCGGTCTCTTGATTATAATACTGAAGAGCTAGTAAGTAAATACGTCCGTAAAAGTGGTTAACAAGATCACTCGTCAAGGGCGAGCTGAAAGTTACGACATGTTTGCTAACCAATATATTTGAGTAACAAAGGGTATTATTATAATCTAGTGATTTTATTGCTCGTATCAAAGTATTGATGGAAGTTTCTAGACTAGTGGACCAAGTTCCTATCCACTTATACATGCCTACTTTGTGATATTTTTATAACATGATTATTGGTTATGGTCACTGTGAGAAAAATGAAGAAGGGGGGAGCCCATTACCATAGTCGTTTATTGTCATTACAAATAGACGACATGTTACATATACACTTTTGTCCAAGAAACAGATTTTGAATTTTTATCGTTTAATACTATCTTTTTTCAACACGCTTATTTTTAACACGCTTATAAATTAGCTTCACCTGTATGTTTGTAACCGACTCCTTTGGGCGCGATTTTGACCCACTTTAAACGGCCGGATTTCGTTCAAACTTTATAGATACTCGTATAACGAGGATCGATGACAATAAATTATTATATAAAAAATATATAATTATATATACTTTTAAATAAATTAAAATAATTATATGAAGCTAATAAATTGTGTTTTTGCTCCGAACGCGATTTCTACAATTACTGTTAGCTAAGCTGTGACTCGGTACGCGAATTCTGTGACTACTGCTGGCTAAGCTGTGGTTCCCCACGGCTACTGGTACATATTCTGCTACGTGCCGCGTTTGTCAAAGAGCGATGACAATGCGTGTTTTTTAGTTTTTTAAACTATTCTATATTATTTAATTCAGTAATAGGCTTGCGTTTTACAACCATCTCGCCTGATGGTAAGCAACGGTGCAGCCTACGATGGAGCACGCTTGCCTAGAAGAAACCGATTCACTCGCGACTTGAAGACACCAAGATTATTATCTATCAGGAAACACCCACTCAGGCAGAGCATTCCACACTCTAGCGGTTCGCACATTACATACCTACAGGTGGATTCAAAGCGTGAATATGCGTTAGCGTTATGTGAATATTTTGGCCCATCTGACAAAAGCGTGGATTAGCTATACCTTATCTACTACAACATCCAAATAATCAATCATGTCAAATCCAGTTTTAAAAATCAGTACTGAACTACTGAGAAAATATTTCAATGCTAAAAACCAAAAATTATACGGGCAACGAAAACAATTTTTATGATCGCCAGGCGAGTGCATCGGGCTTGTAAACTCACCTGATGAAGGTCACCGAATGTGATTGAAACTAGTCGTGAAATACTTAATTTTTACGTGAGTATTCCTGTGTTACGAGTAATAATAACAAAATGTGTCAAAACCAGTTAGTTTCCACAGAGAAAATCTTTTTCATGGCATTTCAATAAATTTCGACCTCTTCCCATTTCTAAGCTCATACGTCACCTCTACCTAGTTTCAAAGCATTCACTTTCAGTCATCGCAACATTTTTACACCCCCGATAAAATCTTATTTAGTACACATAAGCCACTTTCGAATAATAAAACTAGTAAAGCACTTATCGAGCACTCCGCGTACATAACTGAGGTCACTGTCAATCACATCGTAAACCAGAGACAGAGGGCAGGGGCCGTTCATATTTTACGGGCTATATAAAAAATAGCCGCCACTCTATAGGGTTACATGGAAAAGGTATGCTAAGCAAAGAGCGCTCATAGCACTCATCATTTTGAACAACTTTTACTATGGGACCAACCCTGAAATCAAGAATTTAAAACAGCTGTTCCATAGAAAAATGTCAATAGCTGTATCCAATCTACACAAACCGAGCACGCCTCGCGTGGCACTCTTCTATCGCGCTCTGGAAACTGGTAAGCTTTGCAGCCAGAGCGAGATAAAAACGTGCCTCGCAAGGCTGGATACGGCCAATGACACTCGACAAAGTGTACGGAACTGGTAGTTTTTCTCGATTTCAGGGTTGTTGCCAATGTAAAAGTTGTCCATAATGATGAGCATTATGAACCCTTTTCGGCTTAGCATACCCTTTCCTTAAAACCCTACGTAAAGAAAAAATGGCGGCCTCTATTGGTCCCAAGTCTACATCTAGCCCTGATGGACCCGCGCGCCACCGTTTCCGACTTTATTTATGGCCATATTTTAGGCGACTGGTCAGCGCAGATTACTGTGGATATGTTGAGACGGAGAGAAAATAGGTACGGTCCGTAATAATGAAATGGATTCTGTAGAACCGTAGGCTTGCTGGGAGAAAATAGGGAAATGAGACTTGCTAGCGAATTACTAATACTATATAGTCGCAGGTGCATTCAGGTAGTTGAACCGACCGTTTTCTACACTTGAACCGAACCTAAAATCGCGAAAACAAATGATTCATTCATTTTCTCGAGTCATTGGGTGCGTACTGACTGACCGAGCAGCCTCGCGCGGCAGACGTTTGGCTCGGGCCGCACACGCTCGGGCGAGGCAGCGCGTGCGTTTGCCTCGGGCGAGGCACGTCCTGACTGGCCGAGCATTTGCTTCGCGCGGCAGGCCTCGCGAGGCTGCTCGGCCAGTCAGTACGCGGCTATTGACATTTTTTGTTTTTTTGCGATTTCAGGGTTGGTCCCATGCATCGATCTAGTATCCAACTTCGGTGGTCCCATGGTAAAAATGGATCCGTATATGTGTCACTAGTCGTTTTCGGCTTAATATTCATTTTCCTTATACTATCAACCGAACCATAATGAATGTAAGATACTATTGCTATTAAAACAAAACATAATAGATATAGGTAATGCCATTTATCAACATTTTCAATAACAGTTACCTGGCTTGACACTGCATGCTTTCAATATTGAATAATTCAACGTTTTGTTTCACCATCTTCGCTCTTGTATACCTTTATCGCAATTTGCATATTATTGTGTATGTTCATTATTTTAAAGCACTTTTCAAACAAAGGAATACGTGAACTTATTTAAATCTAGCGAGGTTTTTTTGATGTTGTCGTAAATGGTTTGGGCTTGGGCATGGGCAGCTAGCAATGCGTTTTAAGAACGAATCATAAAGATAAGTTGTTACTCACTCAACTGGTCTGAAGAGTCGAGAATCAAGTTATGTTGTAGTATAAAATTTTGTCTTTTTAAAGTACATTAAAGCCCGCAGCCCGATACGTTGTTGTTCCGATCAGATTTACACTGCACTTGACAACTCAGTCTATGAACTGAACAGCAATATTTATTCATTTACAATTGTAAGAACGGCAGCGCCAATTACACTTATTATTCAAAAAATCAAAATACAACAGTACTAAAAATAACAATATGTCAATAAAATAATAATAGTAGGTAATAATAATTACTAATAAAACTAATACTAAAACTGATAGATGCAAGGGCGTCGCCAGCTTTTGACTAAGGGGGGAGCAATGGGGCAATATTATGGAGGATAAAAAAAATAAACGCCGAGAGCATAAAGCGTTACACTTTGGAAGTCTTTGCCTCGATGACGATTGTAATAAGAACACGGTTCTAATATCAATGTATAAAACTTCACAAGCCCTCGACAGCACAATAGAGTCGGGACAATTTAGACATTGGAGGGTACAGTAATTTCCACCCAGCTGAAAATTGGTAGGATTGTTTGAAACACCATCATAAATGAAATCTAAAAAGTCACCATCGATCCGATACGTGCAAAAAATCTTACTCCGGGTAGAAGGTCACCAAAATGGGTTTTTCGCGATTTTCTCAAAAACAATTCAAGCTACTAGGAAACTGTTCAAGACAAGTATGTTCTCTATAACATTCCCTACAGTATTGCTTTTAAATGCATGTTGGTAGGACTCATGGTTTTGAGATATGTTGATATTCATTTCAGACCAGGCCAAAAAGATGACAATTTCTCTTAACGAAGCCTCGGTTAGCAGTAGATCATATCACAAGTTTGTAAATGAGTTTTCCTCAAGTTTTCAACATCGCTAAATCCGACAATCTCAAGAAACACTTTGAAAAATGACTCTTTGTGGCTCAAATCGGATAAATGATGATGATGGCTGACGAAAAATTTTACCTCTCGTATCTTGGAAACGGTAGAAGGATATAGAGGGGTACACCCGACTTTTGAAATGTAGATCAAATTTTTGGGGAAATGATAAAAAAATATAGTCGCCATCGCCATACAAAAAAGTTTGACATACAAATAAAAAAAAAAGGAAATGCTTACAGCTATGGAACCGCTGTAGATGGATGGAATGTACTTGAAGAAATATTATAGAGGCTCATAACGACAATCGAGATTCAGAAACAAAAATCCAAGATGGCGTATTTCATGTTTTCGTCAAATTCCAGTGGATCTTCCAGTGATCCTATGAGGGTGATATTTTGGATCTGGATCTACATATTATTACACTGTTTAATGGTCTTGCGTTTTGGCAAATCTGATGATCGTGATGAAAATGGCGGCGATTTTTAAAACGGATGTCTAAATCTTAATGTTATTCTGAATATTTCAATATTTTCTACAATTTACATTAAACCTTGTGAATTTATTAACGTTTTGTCATGCGATGCGGAATTTATTAATAGGTAAGGAAGTGAATTGCTCGCACTTTGGTCGCTTTGCGGCTAGCTACATTTGATCTCTAGGGGGGGGCAACTGCCCCCCCCTGCCCCCCCTTGGCGACGCCCTTGGATAGATGTCATGTTCAAAATCAAGATCAGATAAGGGCTTGCTGTACCTGTCAAATTGATCATTCAAATTTTCACAATAATGTCAATAATATTTTAGTTACAGTATTCCATTTGTCACAAAAAATATCAATATCAGTGTTGGCGGAAAGGAGTGCATTGAGATGGCGTCGAGCGCGAATTAGTGGAGACCTAGAGCGCGCCACAGTGCGGCTGTCAGGCACATGAAACGACTTGGGCAGTTTTCCGCGCCTATTAGTCGGAACTCCAGGTCCGTTTGGCACGAACAAGGAGCACAACAAGCCGTGTAGGTGCAAAGAGTCGACTGATCCTCTAAGCACCTTACAACAAAATGTGAGCTGCTCTGACATTCTTCTCACTTCCAAAGAATTGTACCCGAGCTGGCCGAGTAAGAATTTGGTTGGGTACAAATAGGGATAATAACTGTAAAGTTTTTGATAAAGCGACCTAAGGAAAGCCTTTTGTACTTTTTCCAGCATCCGGGAATATGTTGCTGGGAGCAAGACAATCATCGGAGATACATAGATTATTTACAATACAATAACTCTTTATCATCATCAGTAAAGTCCTTTCAAAAGTGGGGAGAAATTAGAAATCCTTTACAGATTGATTAGTTAAAAGCAGACGCCAAAAATTTTTACAATACACGTTATTGCTTTTTATTAACGAGATTACGCATTTAAGTATAGATTAAACTTATATTAAAGTGGCATCTAGGTTTTCATAAAATTATGTAGATTTAAAAAAAATACGAATAGAAACTGTATTGGTCTCAGATAAATAAATCAGCCAAATCGAATGACTGCTATTAACTAATTTCAAAATTTCTAAGCAAAAGCTGATTTCGCTTGAACACAGTTGAAAACAAACTGCTCACAACTCTCACCTAAAAGAGCATTTCACATTAGAAACAAATGGAAACAAAAGTTAATTTTAATTAAAACGCTAAGGATCAATAGAATGGATTCCCAGTTAGGATGTGAATATACGAGTTGCAAGAAATACTGCGTCCGTTAAAATAATCACAATTAACTAAATTGCTTCAAAAGCATGTTTCAAATTGGAATAATGAAACAACCACATTTGGCTGTTCAAATTAAACAAAAGCCGCTTTCAACTGACTGAACTAATGATTTGAACTGATCAATAAATACTCATTTCCACCCGCTCAAAATAGTTTCAATAATTTTCATTTGAACAAAGGCATATTTTCATGCTGACTTACTTATTGCCGTCCTTTTATGCTATCCTACTGTTGTAATGTTACCATTGGTGTTATTATTACTGTCCTACTATTATTTTTTAAAGATATTTTTAATAATTCATCGTTAGCCTATTAAATTTTGGCCACTGTTGGATACATACTCGTACCTATGGATATAGACTTTACTGTGTGACCTTACTGTGTGACCAGTTGAACTTCGTGCCACCAACAGTTTATATTTTGATCACGCCGATTTGTCGGCTGTTCCTTAAAATACTTCCTGATTTTTTTTTCCTTAAACCACCCATGTAATCAAGGTTAAAAAAACAAGTCAGCCGACTCGTTTTCGAGTTTTTGCGTTACCAATGCACGGCGTTGATTAAACAGAATAAGGAAAGGATAGTTGTAGCGTAAACTATGAAATTGTAATTTCTTGAAACTATTTATGACTCGTTAGTGTGTGCTTGCCTTACAGCCGTCCCTCCTGACCTCATTCCACTCGTTGTATAGACGGGTCACGAATACGATACATTTCTGAAGCCATGCTTCTGGGAATGTATTGGATTTGAAAGGGTAGATTAAGGGATACATTCCGAGAAATAAAAGTTTAAATTAATGTCTGTGCCTACCCCTTTTCTGTTATAAAAAGTGGTAAATACACTTACTAATAGGTTTTATGGCTGTCTTGGGCGCTGGTCCAAGACCGCAGAAACTGGAAAAAATTGGGGGAGACCTTTGCCCAGCAGTGGGACAGCCTAGGTTAATAAAAAAATGGCTGTATAACAACCATCCATACCTACTTAATAATCTCGTTACTTCACAAGTTTTCAGAATTTACTTAAAAATAGAAACTCCTTCAGCTGGTACATCTGAATCCATTATTGAGAAGTTAAGTTCAATTAGAAAGACATTCTTAGATCGGATAAAGAGAGTAAAGATCTTAAGTAAAGAAAATATCTTAAGATCGTCAAGCCTGAAAACTACTCCACCGGCAAGAGCAATGCTCTTAAATATAGCATTCTACATAACGTAGAAGAACAAACAAACGATTCATATAAATAGAAGATGTATTAACTTATCAGGGTTGGCTACTAAACCTGACCGAACTTTTAAGATAAAGTTTTAGACGTTCCAACGCAACAACCCTATTGTCCAGCTACTCCGAGATGGCACGTCTCAGTCATGGTTAGTTTCTCGACCAACGATGCTTAGAAACGCGCTTTTCGGAGAGTGCAAGAACCCATCAATGGAGACCAAACCAAACCTAAGCGTTTACAGCTAGAGTACAAAGCACCAACCAATCGCATGATAAGTTGAATTTATTTTGAAAATAGCTGATTCAACCGCTCTTCTGCAAGACCTGTTAATTTTTTCGGAATAACATGTAGCATTTGTGTAAATCCAGAATATAAGCTACTTC
Source organism: Alcis repandata (assembly GCA_949125135.1). Lineage (NCBI taxonomy): Eukaryota > Metazoa > Arthropoda > Insecta > Lepidoptera > Geometridae > Alcis > Alcis repandata. The sequence continues at coordinate 13,053,542 of OX421225.1, forward strand.
CTGACCGTATTGCATAGAAATTTATTCAGTGATATTAGCGTTGTAACAAACACCCAAATATTAAAAATTTAACTCTAACAACGTAAAATATAAACCTATACCTATACCTGGTATACCTGGTAGCCTTTCTCAATATCATTTTAATTTAACCATTATAGTCGTTTATTGTTTTGTTTCTTACAACTTCGTAACGGCTCTCAGCAGGTAATTTTTTTTGCTTTGTCGTCGTGTAAGTTGCTTAGGTATCAAAAACACTACCGAACAATAACTGGCCATTTTCTGAAGTTTTACGCAATTTTCAGTGAAGAACATTGTTTCCCTCTTACAGCCACGGGACATTAAACTTGAATACTAGAGTTGGGAGTTCCGGTTCTCATTTAACATTACGGAACTTAACTTTTCTTCTTTAAGAACCTTGAAGAAAAGTTTAAAATAAATAAATTAATAAAAAGTTGCTTAGTAAATAAAGTTAAGCTCTCAGCTCAGCTTATTTTTAAATATTAATTTATGTTATTATTACTGGTAGAGCAAATTCATATTTAAATTGTGTAAAATGTCTACATAGCTGGCTGGAAAAAATAGCAATCAGCTTAGATATTTTAGTTCGAAGTCAATTAAACTAGATGGCTTGTTTGCTAGGTACTAATTTCTTCAACTTTTAAAATCAAACAATTTATTTGACCATACTCATCTATACTAATAAGAGAGAAGCCTATACCCAGCAGTGGGATATAGAATGCTGTGGATCATGATGATACTCTACTATCAGAACGCCCCACTGCGTGTCGTATGCAGCGCGCTCCTCTACACTAAGGGTGACGAATCAACATCAAGCTGTGCTGCGCTGTACTGCGCTGTGCTATGTTTGGTCAACTCGCTCGTCTAATATTTCAATGAGGATAGAAACAAACCATGCTGTGCTGAGCTGTGTGAGGCTACGCTCTGTTTAAAAACGCAGCAGTCTCGAGCGAGGCGCGCTGTGTCGAGTCGAGCTGTGCTAGGTTTTTCAAATATGGAGCACGCTGCGTGCCCCTCCATCGCCCTCAGACGTCTCTCTCACTCTCGTACTCCCATCTCGCTCGCACTAGTGTATGCGCGCACAAACAAACAAGAACGAACTAGTTTCATTCGCTCATTTACTACTGAGCTAAGCAAAGCGCAGCACAGCACAGCTTGATGTTGATTCTTATAAAAACGTAGCTTAAGAAACACAGCACAGCACAGCTCAGTACAGCGCAGCACAGCTCGAATGTACTCGTTGTAGGTGACCTGACCTATTTATTTATTTATTCTATTAATTTATAATATTTATTTATTTACACGACACAAATCATTTAATAGTTTTTTATACATTATATATTTACACTGACACATACGCAACTCACACACTCGCATACATTCATCACACTAAACATTAATAATTAAATCACACAAACATCGCCGCGCGCGCAACTTAGTCATGCGACGTCACACGATCGCCGCTAGCGCGCGGCGTAACGATCCTTCCTCCGCCCGCAGCCGGGCGAGGTCGATCGCGCAGTCGAACGCTGCTGGAGCCACCAGTCGTCCGATAGACAATTGCAGCGAAGCCCGCGTCACTTTTATATCGCACCGCGCTTACGCAATTCTTTGTTTTTCTGTTTTCTGTTCTCTGTTAATGTACTGTATTTCGTCCTGTCTTCCTGCTTGTTGTGTCGTGCCTAAATATAAACCGATCAATCGTTTCCCGGAATATTATTTGGCAACCTTCTTCGCAACCGAGCTTCCGCGGCTCGGATTAGGTGCTATTCCCCACATTGACATCTAAACTGGTGACCCCGAAGCAGAATGAGCGCCGGAAACCACACTTCGGACACAGACGCCACGCAGGTTAACGCCAACGTGCAAACACGCCGCCACCGCCGTGCCGACTTCAAAATGGCGTCGCCGGGTATGCCGCCCGTGACAACGCCGCCGTTTCCATCTCAGCACATCAAACTACCTCCGTTCTTGCCCGAAAAACCGACCATCTGGTTCGCGCAAGTGGAGGGTCAGTTCGCGATTATGGGCGTCACTGATGAAGCGGTAAAATTTTACCACATACTGGCCACGCTCGAACGACAGTACGCCGCCGAAATTGAGGACATCCTTACCGGTCCTCCAAACTACCAGCGGTTGAAGGACGAGCTAATAAAAAGGCTTTCGGCGTCCCGGGAAAACAAAGTAAAACAGCTGATAACGCACGAGCAGATGGGAACCCGCAAGCCAACGCAGTTTTTACGACACCTGCGGCATCTGGCCGGACCGGAAATTCCAGAGGAGTTCCTGCGGACAATCTGGAGCAGCCGGTTACCCGCATCGCTGCAGCCGATCGTCGCGTCACAGTCCGCGCTGTCGTTGGACGCACTCGCCGAGCTCGCCGACCGCGTCCATGACCTCGCGACGCCTTCGCACCATGTCGCGGCCACGGCGACATCATCATCATCGTCGGACTCGCCGATTGAACTGCTGGCGCGCGAAGTAGCAGAGCTGTCGCGCCAGGTCAGCGCCCTGACGATGCAGTCGCAGCACCGCTCGAGGCCACGAGAACGGGGCGGAGGTCAACGCGGTCGCTCCTCGTCACGTCGATCCGAATCGAGCTACCGCAGGTACCCCCTTTGTTGGTACCACAGCAAACATGGAGCTAAAGCGCAGAGATGCACAAAACCGTGCGACTACAAATCGTCGGGAAATGCGACGGGCGGTCAGTAATGGCGACCAATGACCGCCGCATCTCAACGGGTCGCCTGTTCATCACGGACCGCGGGACGAACACGGAACTACTCATAGACACTGGAAGTGACATTTGTGTGTATCCGATTTCCGCGCTTCGTGAGTGTCGTGCTAAGACTGCATATCAGCTCAGTGCTGCCAATGGTTCGGCTATCGACACGTATGGCTATTTACAGCTAAATCTCAATTTAGGGCTACGGCGTAATTTCCCGTGGCGATTTGTTGTCGCCGACGTCACAAAAGCCATTATAGGCGTTTATTTTTTATCCCACTACCGCCTTATTGTCGACGTCGGCCAACAAAAACTTATCGATAGCCTAACCAATGTCAGTACTGTAGCATGTTTAGATATAAGTAATAGCCTAGTTTCAAGTGTTAAAGTAGCGACTGGTGGTGACAGTAGGTATCACATGATTTTAGCCGAATATCCGGAAATAACACGCCCCGCTGGTACTCCGGGTATTGCCAAACACCACACTACACACCACATTCGCACTACACCAGGTCCACCTGTGTCATGCTCTCCACGCAGACTTGCCCCCGATAAACTTAAAATCGCGAAAAGTGAATTCGATGCAATGCTAGCAAACGGGACGGCACGACCGTCTGATAGTCCTTGGGCATCACCTCTCCATCTTGTCTCTAAGAAAGATAACGGCTGGCGTCCCTGTGGGGATTATAGGCAACTTAACGCGCGAACAATACCCGACCAATATCCGATTAAACATATACATGACTTTTCACACAGTTTGTCCGGTTGTAAATATTTTTCGGTAATCGATTTAGTTAAGGCCTATAACCAACTGCCCGTCGCGGAGGAGGACATACCTAAGACCGCGATCACCACACCCTTCGGATTGTACGAATTTCCGTTTATGACTTTTGGCCTACGGAACGCAGGACAAACTTTTCAGAGATTTGTCGATGAAATGACCCGCGGACTCGATTTTTGTTACCCTTATTTGGACGATTTTTTAATTTTTAGCAAATCGTCACGTGACCACGAAGACCACTTGCGTCAGCTTTTTACCCGTATGAAAAACTACGGTGTTCTCATCAACACCACCAAGTGCGTCTTCGGCGTGTCAGAGGTAACATTTCTCGGGTACCAAATCTCTGAAAAGGGCACCAAACCACTGGACAGCAAGGTACAGGCAATTTCAAGCTTCCCCCCACCAAAAACCGTCCGAGAGCTCCGACGATTTTTAGGGATGGTGAATTTTTACCGACGATTTTTGCCAAACGCCGCTCAAATTCAAGCCCCGCTGAATGCCTTGCTGACTGGATCGGTTAAAGCTTCCCACCCAGTTGTCATAGAGGGGAATTCGTTACAAGCTTTCGAAGACTGCAAGAAGAGCCTATGCAACGCAGCTCTCCTGGCTCATCCTGACTCAGAAGCTAAGCTAGGACTCGTCACTGACGCTTCTGATACAGCGTTAGGCGGAGTCCTACAACAGCTGAAGGACGGAGACTGGCAGCCTCTAGCATTTTTCTCTCGCAAGTTGAGCCCGTCGCAAACGAAATACTCTCCGTACGACCGTGAACTCCTTGCCATTTACGAGAGTATAAAATACTTCAGGCACATGCTAGAAGCCACTCACTTCACGATCTATACTGACCACAAGCCACTGTGTTACGCTTTCCATGAGCGGAAAAGTAACTGCTCGCCGCGTCAGTATAGACACCTCGACTTCATATCGCAGTTCACCACTGACATCGTCTTCATCGCCGGCAAGGACAACTTAGTTGCCGATACACTGTCGCGTGTGGAGGAACTGCAGATGCCAGTCGATCTTGAAGTGATGGCCAAGCTCCAAGCCACGGATCAAGATCTTGCAGATCTTCTGAAAGGCGAAACATCACTTCGCCTGACCAAGACGAACGTACCAGGGAGCCGAGCAGTATTGTACTGCGACGTCAGTACACCGACACCCAGGCCTTTCGTCCCGCAACAACTGCGTCGGCAGGTATTCAACTGCCTTCACTCGCTCAGCCACCCCGGTGCCAACGCCACTGCCAAGTTAGTTGCACAACGCTTCGTTTGGCCACTGATGCGGAAAAACTGCCGTGAATGGTCTAAGGCATGTTTGACTTGCCAGCGCTCGAAGGTCACTAGACACGTCGCCTCACCTTTAGGTACGCACGACTTACCTTCGGCGCGTTTCAAATGTGTCCATTTAGACCTAATCGGCCCTCTACCGCCCGCTGGTGGATATCGGTACTGCCTCACAGCCGTCGATCGCTTCACGCGATGGCCGGAAGCTGTGCCCGTTGCCGATATCTCCGCCGAAACAGTGGCCAAAGCGTTTATAGCATGTTGGGTGGCCCGATATGGTTGTCCTACCGAGATCGTAACCGATCGAGGCGGACAATTCCAATCGGCCCTGTTTCAGCAGCTGTCCAAATCGATTGGTTTTGATCATCGCAGGACAACAAGCTACCAACCCCAGTGCAACGGCTTGGTAGAACGATTTCACCGGCAGCTGAAGGCAGCCATCACTTGCCACGCTGACGCCAACTGGATCGAGTCGCTACCACTCGTACTTCTCGGCATAAGGAGCGCCTTCAAAGAAGACCTCCAGACTTCATCGGCTGAACTGGTGTACGGTGAGCCGTTACGTCTACCTGGCGAATTTTTCGGCCACGACGTAACCTACTACACCACCGACGTCACCGATTTTTCAGCCCGCATGAAGTCCTTTGCCGAGAACATACGTCCAGTTCCACCTCAGCACCACTCTAATCACAGAGCCTTCGTTTTCAAGGAGCTTGCTACCTGTAGTCACGTATTCCTCAGGGAAGAAGTGCTACGTGCCTCACTCCAGCCTGCTTACACCGGCCCTTACGAAGTGCTCAAGAGGGGTGCAAAAACTTTCATCATTCGCGTCAAGAACAAAGACGTGACGGTGACCATAGACCGCCTTAAACCGGCCTATATACTGTCCGCCGACACACCTCCACCGCGACGCGTAATTCCGCCTCCAGACCCCCCACAGCCAACTTTCGAGACCCCTACGTTTAGAGTGACACGATCGGGGAGAAGAGTTCACTTTCCCGATTATTATACGCCCTAACTCGGTCTCTGGAAGGGAGTGATGTAGGTGACCTGACCTATTTATTTATTTATTCTATTAATTTATAATATTTATTTATTTACACGACACAAATCATTTAATAGTTTTTTATACATTATATATTTACACTGACACATACGCAACTCACACACTCGCATACATTCATCACACTAAACATTAATAATTAAATCACACAAACATCGCCGCGCGCGCAACTTAGTCATGCGACGTCACACGATCGCCGCTAGCGCGCGGCGTAACGATCCTTCCCCCGCCCGCAGCCGGGCGAGGTCGATCGCGCAGTCGAACGCTGCTGGAGCCACCAGTCGTCCGATAGACAATTGCAGCGAAGCCCGCGTCACTTTTATATCGCACCGCGCTTACGCAATTCTTTGTTTTTCTGTTTTCTGTTCTCTGTTAATGTACTGTATTTCGTCCTGTCTTCCTGCTTGTTGTGTCGTGCCTAAATATAAACCGATCAATCGTTTCCCGGAATATTATTTGGCAACCTTCTTCGCAACCGAGCTTCCGCGGCTCGGATTAGGTGCTATTCCCCACATTGACATCTAAACTCGTACCTACTAATTATTTTATTATGGCTGGAGTAAATGTAAGCATTGTGAATTCCAAAAGTTATTCTTTGGTTTTATTTTTCTAGATGTTTCTCTCTCTTTCGTTCTGTAAGATCAAGATAGTTCTGTCAACAACAAGGTCAACATCGGGCCATATTTCAGATCCGAAGCAATAGCTTACAAAGTTACAACACGTGATAAATAAAGCGCTCCTATGATTTATCAGCTAATATTTGTTAGAGAGCTGAATTTTCCTAATACCCGAGATATTGTTTGTTTTGGCGTCAAACTAGTAAATAACTGCTCTACCTGAGAAGAAATATTAGATAGCTCAGAAACGCCACCAAATACTAGTAATAAGATGTCTTGTAAGGGTGAAGTGGAGTAAAAACAGAAATCGGTAAATCGACAACATTTTGTTAGGCCATATTTTTATTGCAAAGCAGAGGAAAGGTCACAGAGTCTAGGAAATGCATTGTCGGTTTTATCGATGAGTACTAGCCTAAGTGGTAAACGCCATAGAGGAAGACCGCTTATGATATGGGACTGGGAGGACGATCTTTTAAAAACGGCTTGACCAAACTGCATGCAAACAGCAAAGGATAGGGAATAGTGGCATTATTTGTAGGAGGCCGTCACCTGCAGAGGGGTCCTTGCAAATAAGGATTAACATAAATAAACATTTTTTTTTTATAACTTTATTTCACAAAGAAAAAAATTGTTTAGGTTTTTTTCTACAAATGTTTTTTTTTTTTGCAAGGAATAAAAGGTTTTTTTATTTTATTTATTTATTACTAGCCTACGGTTTCATTCGTCTTTATGATGTACCTAAACAATAAATCAAAGTAATAATTATATGTACAATAATTTATAGATTAAAGTTTGTACTGTAAACTAGGTACCTAGACACTAAAACGTGGTCAAACGCATGCCTGTTCTGATGTAAAAAAATTCAAACACAATTTAATTTTTTCTAAAGTTATCTTTGCCAGCGGTATAATCAGAAATAAAGAAACAGTACAGCGTACAGTACAATGTAAGCCAGGGTTCAGATTTATTTCGAGCCATTTGTCTATAACGATGCCGTTTCTTGACGCCGCAGCCTTAGCATTCCTTTAGGGAGACGAGGTTTAATCTGGACAGATTACTTGAGGCGCGATTGAAACAAGCGTAGGCACATTTCAAATTTGATCTACTATCTACTATTATTTGATCTTATGACATTCATTAACAGTAGCTTATAATTACTCGGTCTATATCTCTTTATTGTATCGTTAAAAATATGAGCGAGCAATGTGCAGGGTCAATGGAACAGGTTTGTTAAGCCCAAAAGGGCTTATATTACAATCGACAAAATGTATGGAACAGCTGATTATTTTTCGCGATTTCAGGGTTTGTCCAATAGTATTAGTTGTTTACAATGATGAATACTACGAGCCTTTTTCGGCTTAGCAAATCCTTTTTCCTTATAACTCTGTATAGAGAGCAATAAAAAAATTATCTAAAGCAACAATTGTCAGCTCTTTGACTCCTTCCTTGTCGTATTCAACCGTGTTTGTAACTTCCTGAAGCCTTCCGATATCTTTATCTGCTGTCTCGAATTCCGTTGGCCTAGTCCACTAGTCAGACGTCTAGGGCTCTATTCTGGCTAATTAGGTATTATCTCCGTCACTGTCGCTCTCATTAGAAATGACATGCCAGTGAAAATGACCGACATAATCTCGAGCGACCAAGAAGTCTCGCTAACGTTGCTTACGCACAAAAATACAGAATTAACAATATGCCGATGTACCTATTCGTATAGAATCTTTTCGACAAATCCCAGACTGTAAATTTGGCATGTCTGTTACCAAGCACAAAAAACAAATTAATCTAGCTAGGTAGGTCTGGGAACGACATTTTTCAAGATAAATTGCTACCGGAAAGAAAAGATGTTGCTTACTGTGACCTGAAATATTAGGTATTGGCTTTCTGTTTTGTGATTCTTAAAGAATTGTAACAGCTAGAGAAATAAATTTAACGGTGGGATATATTATAGTAATTTGAATTATACCTTCTCAGTTAGTCATTGTTAATTTAGTTTAGCTAGCGGAATGTGTTTTAACGACTAGAAAATGTGTCTTTGACTAAATAAAGTCTAAACATAAGGAATATTTATATTAACCTTATTTTAAATACTATTTGGTCCAAGTCTTATTTGAATTTAATTCTAATCCAACTTTTATTTTGTACTCGTCTTTTAGGTCTCATTTTGTCAGACGTTTTCAATGATAAAAGGTTTGAATAATTGACCTCAATGTTATAACCAAGCTAAATTGACTTATTGCTTACTTACTTACTTTCAGCCTCCTATATTTTCAGTGTCGTTTTCATGTAGTACGTTTTACTAGTTAATTATGCATTTCCAAGGATGTACGTGTATTTTCAATTCAAGTTATCAAAGCAAATATAGTAATACATATTAATCAGGGTCAGTCTCGCAGACTCGGACGAAATTAGGTTAGTTCTAGTTTCATTAAAATAGTTGAGACTTTATCTTTCGCCTTCAAACTAACCTGCCTAATTTGAGACATAGTTGACCAAATTCTTTAATGATATAGAAATGTATTTACTTATATATTTCTAATTCAAGATGTCGACGCAAAAATGTATACCTGTAATTTTTTTATCCCATAGTAAACTCTCGTTTGACAGCCATCTTCCCTGATGGTGAGCAATGATGCGGTCTACGATGAAGCACGTTTGCCTTAAAAAACCGATTCGCTCTCGACTTGAAGACATATAATATTATATTTATCGGGGAACACTCACTCAGGCAGAGCAATATTATTAGTAGATAGATAGATATTAAGATCCTATTTGGTAGACCCCAAACCAAGTCCTATTCTAACAAATTCGTCCCTCTTCGCGAAGCCACAGACCCCTACCATTGCGGGCTCTTCGTCCAATCTGTTTAATTCGAAAAGGGATTCAAGATCTTGCGGTTAGAGAGATTTTATAAATCCTAATACTTACTGCCGAGCTAGACATTGTACGATGGTCGGAGCTTGAAATTTGGACACAAAAAGGCGATTATTCCATCAAAAAAAGGAAAAATAGGGTACTCGTAAATAGTGACATTTTTAGTTGGTTTTACAAAGAGGACGGAGACGTAAAGCCCTGTCGATAGGTTGAGGCTGATGATAATGATGCTAAAATAAAAAAGTCGAGTCACATTCAAATCCATACATTTATTTTACGTTGTTGCTTTACATCTTATATAATCATGAGTACACAAGTTCAGGTTTACTTAGTAGTAAAGAAAATTGGTTTTAAGCTAATAACAGATGGTGTGCAGTAGCTCGCAGGCGTACTTGCGTGTAACTTTGACTTCGATTCTGCAAACTAATTCTTACCGCTCTAAAATTTGATTCATGCCACCTTTATACCTACGTGTTTAAATAAAAAGAAGCGGAATACAGTTGAACCTAGATAAGTGAGAGTTCAAGGGACCGCAGTCTCGATCTAGCTTATGGAGGTTTGAGTTTCTAGGTTAAAAAAGAGGCTTCTATTTCTCATATAAAGTTAAGAGAAGGTAAGGTAGGTAAGTAAGGTATGGTAGGTTTGACTGTATTATTTTATTAGCTTAAATTATTAAATGATTAGGTGAGCAGTTTAGTTTCAAGTGAATGAAAGTAGATGGCGCTGACGATTGAAGCTAGCAATTATTAAGCCTTTTTGAAACTTCACAGTGACATCAATCGCGGTGAAATCCAGAACAAGAAAAAATGATGCGTTGAATTGGCCCGAATCTAGACTCTGCTTTTAAACATACAACCATTATTTATTAGCTTAAGTAGTGACTTAGATATTCTTAAAATTGTAACATACACAATGACTAGAGTTTGACTCTAATCGACTTTGGCACTTTCACAATACAAAAGTTACTCAAAATACTGCTAAAAGTCTATTGTTACGAGTATTAAACTTTTCACAAGACCCTTATTAAAATTATGCATAGGAATAAATGTATATTTAGCAAACGTAATTTTAAATGTCAAGTATTTCTTCAATTCGATTAAGGTACACGTGCATTATACTTTGGTCGTGAGGTGCACGTACATTATGTTTTGGTCGAGACAACGAAGGGAGTCTAATAAGCCGATACAATTCCATAACTTCAGGACAAAAAAGTTTGTTAAAATAAATAAAAAATGTTGGTAAAATTGAGTTAATTTTAGCACTTATTTCTTGTACTAAATCCTTACTCGATTAAATTTAAATTCCTTTGTTTAAATTTATTTACAAAGTAAATTACCCGACATTTCGTACTTATTTACATCGTATTTTGGTACAAGAGATCTATTTATTCGTACAAAAATGTATACTGAAAAGTAGACAGTTTCTTCTAAATAGTCCCTGTAATCTGGTTGCTATTAATACGTATAGTACACATTACACAAACATTAATACAAGACTTAAATATGATTACAATAAAATAACCTCTTTTATTCATAAATACTCAATACGCAAGTAAGCTCTTTGAAAATATCCCTCTTTTACGTAATATTTGACGACCTGTTTGGCTCAGTGGTAGTATATTCGCCTTATAAGCTAGAGGTCCCGGGTTCGATTCCCGGCCGGGCAGATTTTGAATGATTGAAAATTTGTTCTGGGTCTGTTAGTTGTCCTTGTCTTTGTGTGTGTTCCATGGCATTCCCGACACAGGATATCCTAGTGGGGTAGTGGGGAACTATGAGTTTGAAACGTTTATTTATTTATCGTAAACGACAATTTGGTAAACAATTTTCTTATAAAGGATACATTAGCTGATCAAGTGTTTATGAATAAAAGGGTTAGTATTTACATTAAGATTTAAAACAACAGTAATAACACTAATTATTATTTCATATTTTAGCTAAACCTATGCAAACAGATGCTCACTTTAATGTAACGAAATATTTTACAAATATAGGAAGCATTCATAGTATACCTAGTAGATAAGTATTATATAAGTCGGTGAACAAAGTAAATAAAAGTACTTTCGGAAAATGAGATAAACTAAGTACGAGGTAGTAGTATAAACTGTCACCGCATCCAAAACATGAGACGTAAATACTGAGTCAGAATGAATTCGTGAATGATTTCAAGAACACCTTGACACTAGATTAAAAGCCTTTAAAACAGTGAATTTAATGCTACATTAATAATTATAATAGTTAATACAAATTCGTTACATAATTTGGTGTAGCGTGATCGTGAGCTACCGAAATCTTTGAACTCAACCGACCACTAACTGCTTCACTTTAGCCGTAGCAACCATCTAGCCGAATGCACAAGGACCCTTTTGCTATTTCTACAAGAACGTATCGTCCCGCCTCCTTTGCGGCGGGTGGCAGTTGTTGTTGATCTGCTGGCCATCAGGTAAGTGCAGGCGGACCTTCTTCGAGTTGGTGCTGTTGCATTGGTGGATTCGTTGTTTGGTGCTGGGATATTTCACACTGTCATCTTTTACCTGATGGTAGAAAAAAAAAGATAGCTTGAAAAATTGGAAATTTTATGGAGTTTAAAACATGGAAAAAATGGTACTACCTCAGTAAGTTCGTATAGGCCCTGTAGCTAACTCTAGTGATAGAGTTTTGAGGTCGCATGAAGGTCGCTGGTGTGGCTTTAACAGTGGTTATAATAGGACAAAACCGAAGCCAATAAATTAAAGTGTTATAACAACCCAAGGCAGCGTTCAGTTGTATTTGTTTTTTATTTATCGCGGTCACCCTTTTGAAGACTGATCTTGTCGTCCATTACTTAATATCGGTGACCAATTATAAACATTTAGCCGAGAAACGCTAGGAGCATTACAAAAAATCTGCTAATAACACTAGTCCCATGAACTTTAAAGTCAACTTTCTGAAGAGGCACCTGATGTTGGAGACTCACCCTGATCTCGTGCCGAGTTCTCCGATGCGAAGACGTGAGGAGCTCCGTGTGGGCGCGCGACTCGGTGCCCGCGGGATTCTCGCCCGTCTTCAGGCACCAGAGCCACTTGTATGGAGGGATGTTCCTGGGAAAACGTGGATCATAAAGTTTTGACACAAAGTTATTTTCATGATTTTTATGGGACTATTATACTCGTACAAGGTGCAACGGAAAGATGTAGGGCGTTCTTCTACACGTCAATGTGAACAACTTTTTTGACACAAGTTTGCTAAAGGAGAATGGGCACTTTTGTATGGGCGCCGTCCCCGTGTTGTATCAAGTCGTGACATATATTATGTCATTTGAAAGATGATAATATTAGCTTTATTTAATTGTATGACTCAACCTTGAATGACGTGCAGGGAAAAAGATATGATCGTTTTTAGATTATAAAAAAATTGCTGATTTTTTTGCTTTCTAAAGCTATTATAAGGAATTTTATTAACATGTATGTCAAAAATTACTTTTATTATTGAATCCAGGGTTATACATAAAGGGTACGCTAAGCCGAAAAGGGCTCATAAGGGCATTATTTTCATTATGAACAACTTTTACTATGGGACCAACCCGAAATTCGGGAAAAATTCAGCTGTTCCATAGAAAATGTCAATGACACTCGACAAAATGTATGGAACATGTAGAAGTCATTTTGGCAATAGTTTGCAAGAAATAAAGAGTATTAAGAGTGCTGTCTGATAAAAGGCATTTTATGTCAGTCGCTATGTATCCAGTAGCTGAATATGCCCTCTCTGAAAAACATATGAATAAGCTAGTCGTTTCCAATAACACCTACAAAGCTTTCACCAGGGTTTGGCATAAAAGCCTTATAAGCAAGCTCCCTTTGTTTGGCTTGTTCACTTGGTTTGTTGCATGGATATCGAACTTCCAGCGGGATTATTTGATTCGAGCAGTGGTCATTGGTGGTTCTTTATCTGATTTAAAAGATATCAAGGCCGGTGTTCTCCAGGGGTCGGTGCTCTCCACAACGCTTTTCCTTGTTCACTATAATTATCTGCTAAAGCCTGGTGTTTTTGGGTACGCAGACGACAAACCGTTGCCGTTGCATATCCGACGCGCGGTTCAGCGGATGAAAAATCCAGCCTCCGAGAGAAGCCATGGTCAAGCGCATAAGCATGTCTCTTGGCAGTTTTCGATTGAGGCGGTACTAACCTGGTTAAGTTTGATGCGCACTATGACATTTTATTGAATAATAAAGCAATACCTACAGCAAAAACACGAGTTTTTGCAATCGGTATAGTATAAGATACACGTTCGAAAGTAGTGTTACTGATGGATAGTCTATTATGGATAGTTTTTTTTGAGACTGGGGGAAACCTTAAGAAAATAACCGGCTGCGTTGGGGGGCAACCGGGTCAAGGGGGTTTTTGTGGGGTTATACCTACTAAAACTACCTCTGTTACCATCCTCTGTCGCTGGTGATATGAGCGCTTCCTCATGTTTTCGATAGTCTCTCAGATGTGAGTGGTAAGATCACCAGTAGACCAGTTTCAGCAAAATCCGTACTGCCAGTCACTTACGAGGTCTTTAGCTTCTCGGTACGCCAGGAGCTTGTTCCAGCTTGTTCGGTTGTCTTGCAGAGTATGAGTATGATCGGGATAGGCATGTAGTCAGATTCAGCACGACTACCCTTCTCAATAAATACAATTCTCAATAAGATTTCTTAATTATTTTCTAGAACATCAATAATGTCGAAACAGCCGATTTTATCGATAGTACCTCACACCGTTAGCAGTATTGTGACGTTTTGAGCCAAATTCATGGCTGGCTCTGCAAAGAAGGCCTAATTGACCACTATTTTCAAAGTCAAAAGCATTTAAAAAGTAAAAATCTCTGCATTTAGTCTATGATTGCTCTCTGCTCTATGCCTTTACTCTTATCTGTAACCATTATTTAAAGTTTATCTCGCTTGCTTTTATATTGTCTTGGTAAAGGGAGACATAATTAAAAAACAAACTAGTTTGACGAAAGGTTCGAGCTTTTAACCCTTCGACAAGACAACTTATAATCTTAATCAGACTTCACTTACAGGTAAGTTCGCTTAATTTTTCAAATATTGATAATATTAATAAATCGATATTACCTATTATGGCATTATTCAGACAAACACTGTCAATAATCAGCAATGTAAGGATTTTGGCATGTGCCAGTATAAAATTAAAATAATTACAACCATAAAAACGTTTATAAATAAACTATTATTATCTAATTGTTATAAGGGAGTGATAAAATAATCACAGAAAATGCATACACGATAATAAAGTTCGATAAATTAGTTTTTAAAACGAAAAAAAACAGCACTTTTTAGAATCTAAAAACCGTCATATCTTTTTCCCTGCACGTCACTCGGGGTTGGTGTCATATAATTAAATAATGCTATTGTTATGCTCTTTCGAATGACATATGTCATGACTTGATACAAGGATACAACACCGGGGACGAAGTGCCCATCATCCTTTGAGAATAAAAAAATCAAGTCTCCATAAATATAGGTCCGTAGTTGATTATTAACACTTCTTATGGTAAGCGGTGATGTGGGCGAAGACAGAAAACGTTGGCGAGATTGGCAGTGCAAGCCTATTACAAAATGATAATAAAATTCGTTAGAATACTCAGTAGAAATAAAAAAAATATAGCTTTCAAATTACCATCCTTAGACACGCTTTAATTTTCATCACCACCGCTTGCTTTCCTGTATAAAGCTCAAAACAGAACCTCCCCTTCCTCCGAAGCAACAAGTCCACTAAACGAATAAGAACAGCCTGCTCTTAATCATAAAGTACCCGTTTATACTCGTAGTTAAGGGCAGGTTTACTGTTACTGCTGGAGGATTAGTCGAGTTAACGAGGTAGTATTAGGTAGTTATTAGTTCTGTAAAAATGGTCGATAGGTGTTACTAAGGTACACTGTAAACCACAGACTTAGCATGGGACGTGGACAAATTATATTTCAGGATTTTTATCCGAGCTAGGCTGGATTTTTTTTTAATATAGAATAAGCGAGAAGAAGAAGAAAGAGAAGATAAATAATGTTTTTTTTTACATGCACAATGCACCATTGCCCCATTGATGTTTGCCCCTCGCCAGCGGTCACAGAATTCAACCCCCTGGACTAGCCCTCATTAAAACATTAAAAACTTCGGCTTCTTAAACTATTAGAGTGAAGGTTTGGGTCACTGGCACAACTACTCCAGTGGCATAGATGGTGTAATTGATAATGAGCTATTGTGGTAACATGGATTATAATGTCAAAGCCGTCTCAAGCAATCTGGTGGCTACTTTGATCTCTTCTATGGCTACATAATACCCCAGTACTTGCTGGACTTACACGATTCTATTTTTATAAGTATTTTTGACTCGGTAAGCCTCTATTTGCTAAAATTATTACCATCTAAAATAATTTCAGTTAACGTAATTTTCCATTTAGTCTGCCGAGCGAAATAAATTAGACGTCCCACGGTCGGTATACTTCCTAAACTCGCGATTTTGTCTTCGTTATTTATTCTTGAAGTGTTCGTCCGTTCGTTCTGTTGCATGGGCAATTTTGACGAAGTACAAATGAATTGTCTAGATTTAGTCGTATTGTGATTTTGGTAAGGCATCTAAGCTAAACTAACTAACTAAACTAAACTTAGACAGCACTAACTTTATTTACGTCTCAATAAGTGTAAAAAGAATAGCAATAAAGCCTATCATTTGCAATTTGATTTTGCGTTAGTAATGTCAAAGTATCGATTTCGTAGCAACGTGCTACGAGCGTAACCATGCTACGAGGACAAGATCTTTGATATTATTCAGGTGTTATAAATACTTACAACCCGGTCAGCGGACAGGGGAAGCGGGAGAGGCTTCCGCTTCCCATGTCACCTCTCCGCGCACTCCCCGGTGCGACAGTGCGACTATATAAGGCTATACGCATTCCAGCGAGGTGCACAGATATTGTGACCGGGTTATAGTATAATTTCAATGAAAACGTCACGTCTAATTTATCAAGAGGTTCTATTAACAATCCAAACAAAACGTCCACTTTGAGAATTGAATGTAAATCACAGAGATATTGACCAGACCCCAACAAATGAAGTAGAAGAAGCTTAGGTGAGCTAAATTTTAGGTAACTGGGTCCATATGCTATCTTTCTAATCACGTAGTTCATGTATCTACTAGCTTCGCTTGTGTTTACTAGCCTGCTAACTTCGCAATCACATCTATTGAATACTCTACATTTTTTACAAATCACTTTCTTAGCTTTCCGGTTTTTCGGCTTTTAGATACTTACCACTATTTTTGTTTGTGTCTGAATGAGCGATGTAAATATTTGGTTTTATCAGATGAGAGAAGCTTGATCTGTTAAGTGACCAAGCCAATAACCACGCTTAACTTTTGTTTTAGTATTATTGCTTTAGGCTTAACAAATAAATTTTGCAAATTACCCTGACTCTAGTCTTTGGCGTGTTCGGGGGAATTAAATGTGACTATAATTCAATTTTCTTATGCCATTGATGGCAAATAGACCGCTTGATGATCCTCAGATCACCGTCACCTATAAATACGAGTAAAATATAGCCTTTATTTCCCATTTTACATAAATAATAGTATTTGTTGTTACCCTTTTTAAATAGTTTCTATTTTATTTATTTTTCTTGTAATCTAACTTAGTTCTTTGGGAAATGGGTCCCGCTTCGAGAAAGACCTATAGATACCTGTATCATCGGAGAATAAAGGACTGATTATACAAAATCGTTAGCTCCTTACACTCACCTCAGGCTTATAAATATCCTGTTGGAGAATATGAAGTAGATGACAGGGTTGGCGGCCGAGTTGAGCGGCGCCAGCGACTGGATGAGCGAGGCGATGGCGATGTTCGCCTGCGTGGTGGGCACGTAGTCGTACACTTGCAGCAGGTCGAAGATCATGTAGGGGGACCAGCAGAGCACGAACACTGGGGCAAAATGTGGGGTTAAATATCTACAGGGCTATTCATAAAGGATATGCTCATCAGCTGTTCCATACATTTTGTCGAGTGTCATTGACATTTTTCTATGGAACAACTGTTTTTTTTTTACACGAATTTTGGGTTGGTCTTATAGTAAAAGTTGTTCATAATGATGAGTACTATGAGCTTCCTTCTGACCCTGTATATTAAGTCATACAATGATGACTTCAATTCAGGGTTATTCATAAAGGGTGTGCTAAGTCGAAAAGAGCCCGTAGTACTCATCTTTATGAACAACTTTTACTAAGGGGCCAACCCGGGATTCACGGAAAAAATATCAGCCGTTCCATACACATTGCTGAGTGTCATTGACATTTTATTACGGATCTGCTGATTTTTGTTACAAACCTAAAAAATAAGCCGAATAAAAGGCTCTTAATCCTTTTTCGGCTTCGCATACCCTTTCCTAAGAACCCTATATACACCAACAAGTCACATTATCCCTATTTTAAATTACATAAAATCCTACTTAAAATTACATGTCGCGTGACAGTACTTTCACAATCACGACGATACATTATTAAATCAAAGAAATTCATAAATAAGTTTGTAAATAAGTTCATAAACAAAGTTGTATCGGAAACACAAAGCTTCAAACCGAAATACGCGTAAACGGATACAAGTATATTGCACAACAAAGGACTCTTAAATTCTTTGGAACGTTAGCTGTGATCACGCGAGCATGCAATACTTATATTCAAAGGGAAATGTTAAAAGATTTAAAATGTTTATGAGGAAACTTCGCGTAGCTTAAGAATTCCGCTTCAGTAAGAGCGTATTTGCAAATTATGTCGCAAATATTTTTAAAGGTAGCTTTAAAATGTGATACATATTCTTGTGAAGTTGAGCGACGAATGCAAATTTTTGAAACAGTTTTTGTAGATATGGTAAAGCTAAATCAATAAGACACTCTGTATTTCAGTATCTACCATGTTCTAACGAATATAGAATCTGAATATAGTTAGATATAGTAAGTAAGTTCGTATTGACTCAGTGGTTAGCCCTTGTGTCAGACATTTTGAAAGAATACGAAATAAGAAAATAAAAGAAAAAGGAAACACAGAACGAAGAAGACGCGAGAAGAAAGTTCTCTGGCAAGAATTACCGATAAAGCAAACCACCGGGCCTACAATTTAACAAAGACAAGGACACCTACCACCCAGACCAGACATTTAAATTCATCATTCAAACATCTACCCGGCCGGGAATCGAACCCTTATGGAGGACCCTTTGGCTTATAAGGCGGATGTACTACCGCTAAGCCAAACAGGTCATCAGGTCATTCATTCAGTCAGTCAATCAGTCAACCAGTCAACCCAACAAAACCAACAAAAAAAAGCAACAACAAAAACCAACAAAAATATTGGATGAACATGCCCAATTTTTTTATCATGTATGATTTGTAGATTAACTCAAAGTTATCCACACAGCTTCCAACTCCTGCTTCTTTCAATTCTATTCACACTTACTGGCACTTTGTACGTACTTTCCCCAAATGAACAAAACAGAATATTTATGAATCCTCAATCCGTTTCTTTTCCGTCACTTACGAGTATACCTACTTAATGGAGCTTTTCGTAAAGGCACAGCCTTTTACGGCGTAAATTTGCGTCAATTTCTCGCAAAAAATACCTACATTTTCCTTTAAGATTTCGCACACAGCAATACTTATAAGACAGTATCAGAATAACATGTATCATGCCGAAATAGATAGCTTGTATGTTAGGTTTCAGACAAGATAAGAGAGAAACTGCCTTGTCGCGAGCGGCCTTATTGTCTAATTTTCGTATTCCGAGAATCAAACTTAAGATGATCATCACAATGATTACTAATCAGACTGCCTGCAAAGCTAAATGAAGCATAAGGCCTTAAAATCAAAAAGCCTGAAACTAGGCGATACAATTTTTTCTGCTGATACATCCGGTTTCTAAATCATCAAGTGTAATTTAAGACCAGAGGACATCTTATTTGCAAAAATAAAAAAACAGGTTGGCTCATTCCTCATTCCAAAAAGTAAAAATCGAACATCAGAGAATTTCGCCGATAGGGCGCTTCTGTTCTTGTCATCGCAAATCCTGACAAAAAATGAATCTCCGATCAGATATCGCGAAATATGGTAATTTATGTAATCAACAGCCGAGCTCGGAGCTGCGATAGATCGGGAACGAATGTTTTGTTCCCAAGAAACGGGGTCGTAAGTGGATGAAATAGGATCACGGTAATTAATTGGGGTTGTTTTCGATGTCGAAACCTATTCCGTAGTACTAGCTCAGGTTTTTTGGTATTTGCTGTGTATCTTGTATCTTTTGTCAGATAAATTGACGACAAGCGCTTTTTATTATACCCATTTTATGCTTGGTCGTAGGTATATACATTTTTTCTGCTATTGAGTGACGAGACGATCAAATCGTTCGCCTGATTTTAAATGTCATGTTTGCCCATAACAGGACTGCCCCACCCAGGATTACAGAAAAACGCACTACAAAAATCAGCTGTTACATAGAAAAATGTCAATGACACTTGACAAAATGTATCGACAATGATTTTTTTTTGCGAATTCCGGGTTGGTCCCATAGTAAAAGTGGGTCATAATGAGTACTATGAGCCTTTTCCGGCTTAGGATATCCTTTCCTTATAGCCCTGTATGTCAAGTCATATAATAAAAGTAAATCCTTCGGTTAGATCTTGCAAGAGTTCAATTTACAGTTATCTATCTCTTTTATATCAGATCTCTCGTAGCCTTTAAATAATGTTATTAAATTACGTCTAGCATTGTGAAGTTAGGAATATCAAGAGTCTTCGATAAAGAACTCGCAACACAAAGAAGGAAACGGAAAGGTCAATATGAATCCTTTGACAGTGCATTTCTTATCCGCTTGAGATTAAAATTTTATTTTGTAATTTCCGACGACAAACGAAGAGTGAGAACACAGATCATTTGACACTAGGTTCTTTGGGTGAGAGGATTTCGATGCGTTTTCTAAAAATGTATTTAGATCTTTGAAGTTATCTTAATCAATTGAATTATTACGAAGGCTCGATGCCTATAGGAAGAAAATATTAAGTAATATCTTTAAGTCGCGAGCGAATTGATTCCATCTAGGCAAGCGTGCTCCATCATAGACCACATTCCCGCTTACCAACAGACGAAATAGCGGTCAAACGCAAGTCTGCAGTTAAATAAAAAAATATAGACTAGCTATAAAAACTCAGGTAAAAACATCTAGTAGGCTAGCTAAAACAATAATTTAAAAAAATCTTAGTAGAGCTACTGAACCTAAACCTAATCGGAAAATTTGAACAATTGGCAAATACAGTTTGCAGCTTATCGATAACTATTTCAACATGTATAGTGTATTCCGACAATCTTGCTTTAGCCAAGTTCCCAATCTAAGTTAGAAGTGCTTACCATATTTGACAATATAATCAATAAAATATATTAATGATTTTAAAAAATCTTTTGTTACACTTAGAAACAGTGAGTTTGATGGATTTGTTTACGCGGGCTTTTACTTATAATCACCAAACTTATAACAATGAAAGTTAAGAGACTGGATATCGGGTCAACACTGAAAAATATCGGATCCAAAAATAAAAGCTATAACTATTACCATAGTAACTATTTTGATAATCTGTGCATTTAGACTGCAGGTTGCGGGTTTATAAATTTAAATTAAGCTTAATAGTGACAAAATAAGGTTTAAGTTCGTCGATATTACTTAAATGCATCTTAATATGAGGTAAACTTCAGGCAAAGGTTTATTTCGTTATTTTTGAATCAGACTCAAGTTCAGTTTCCTCATCAGATGACTAAGCTCTATCAGAAAAACTCTGATTATGAACAAAGAAATGCAAAAACTTAACTTAACTTAACTTGCAAAAATCTCATAAGTTTTCGCGTTTCTTTGGCAACGTTTGGACATGCGTTCACAATCTGTTATTTTCGACACATTTGCCTAAAGAGGCAAAAACGGGAATATTACAGAACAGCTATTTGTTTCCTCCGTTTTAGCCGAGGCAATGGATCGTAGCGCGGGTGGTCCTCTCGCCGGTTGCCTTATGGCGACGTGAATAACTCTACTTCATTGGCAAAACGTGGCGACGCCATTTATTGTTACTACTACTGTTTTATGCTCTGTGTATGATATAGATACAACGAGTAACACTGTGACTCGTTTTGGTGTGACTTGTTGGGAACCCCTCATATTTTAAGATTTGTTTTTATAACTACTGATGGTAAGTACTGGTTAAGTACATACCACACATTTTAGGGTTTAGAATCTCCTTCGGGAATACGCTTAAGACGAGACTTCGGCGTCTGTCTGTCAGTATGTTACAGTCAATTATCTCAGGAACCATAAAAGCTAGCAGTCTGAAATTTGGCATAACACTAGATGATGTTAAAAAAAACATGTAAAAAATTAGGTCCAAATGGGGACCAAAAATTTCAAACCCAAGCAATGTAGTATGTTTCCGTAATTTGTATCTTATCGTATTGGTTTGTGATATGTGGTTTATAAAATACGATGGTAGAACACTCGACATGTGAGCTTTGGCCAATTTATTATAATACACCATCCTGTAAGTAAACATACCTAAAAAAATAATAGTACCTAATATTTAAGTCAAGAACAAGTACCTACACCCAGCGAAGTTATTGTATGTACCCCAAAACCTCTATTAGACTGTTAATTGTACACTTTTAATTACTTAATTGTTCATAAAAGCTGTCAAATGAACATTAAGCACCAATATTCCTTATTTCTATGCTGATTTTACGGCATTAGAGACCGCGTTACACAAGTTTCACGCAGTTAGACATCGCGAGAGCGTCGTAAACCGCTTTTATTGTTCACTTCGTTTTTGTAGCGTCTTGTCTTGGCTTTTATACCGCTTATAGCACGTTAAGAGATTTTTGATGATACATATTTTTGACCTTTATGTCTCTTGTTTTTATACGGTCCCTGTGAGGGTGCGGCCTTTTTAGGTCGACTTCAGAAACAGACAGAGAATATTAGAAAAACAAAAATAGCTAACATCTGGAATGGAATTAGATATAAGAGAAGGAAAATCAGATTGGAGTTGTCAATAGGTTTTGAACAATGTTTGGATCTATAATCTACATACACGTGTGAATATTATTAGCCTTTACATCTATTAAAGAGATCGACATGAAAAAAAAGGTTTTTTATAGTATATCGATCATTACAACCGATTTAAGTAGCATATTGTATGAGATTAAAATTTTAAATTTGAACCACTTTATCATCTACGGTCTACGCCAATTGAATTTAATTGTGCAGGCGACCAGAACTTCGCTCCAGTATTTCAAAGAGGTGGGTTGGCTCGGGTAAAATCTGACGGGTATAAAATATGCACGTGTATGCACAATGAATTCCGTGCCGTGCAGGACCTATCGCTTTAAAAAAACAGAATCAGAACATGGCTAGGTACTGTTTATTTTGTCATAATATGAAGCTTTATTTTCTTTACTCTAGGGATTCATGTCAAAATGTTTTGCATGAATATGACAAGCCGCTAATGGTCTCGGTTTGCTTATTCCTGACATGTTTGCAGGATCGATTCCCGACAACGTACATTATTCAGAAAACATGTAGGCATTGACAAGTAGGCGTCATATATCAAGCCTGTTACTGAGCGACAAACTTATACATACAGTTCAATTGCGAGCCAGAATCGCGTTCTCTGAACAAAAGCGAAAGTTTTTCATGGAGCGTTTTATTTCGTTCATTTTGCCAACTGTATATAAAAGTTTGTTGATCGATACAAGCATGAGTTTTGGCACCTTCTGAATGAAGGATTGATGGATGAGTTCTGGTTGGCTAGCTGGGCTTAGTGCCAGAGTAAAGTGTTGGAATTGACCACTTAGTGTTTATAGTGTAGTGAGATGAATAGAATGATTGGCATCTATGCTTCACGTCTTGTGAGAAATGAGCTGCGTTAATTTATTACAAAAATAAGTTCG
Source organism: Alcis repandata (assembly GCA_949125135.1). NCBI lineage: Eukaryota > Metazoa > Arthropoda > Insecta > Lepidoptera > Geometridae > Alcis > Alcis repandata. Next base: position 13,076,890 of record OX421225.1, read on the forward strand.
AGGAAAATAGTTGGACCTCATCCTAGAAATGGATCTGTTCACTTTATCTACCAAACGTTTGCCCCTGTTCTACATTAATGAAATAACCACTTTCATAAAAACGTGACAATATCAAATACGTATATATAATAGGTTTATAATATGTATATTCCCCAACTCTAACCACAACATCATACTATCAGATGGACTGTGGTCATACGCCTAGCCTGTCAACAATAAAAAAATAAGTACTAGGTTTTACCTATTTTTGATTTTGAAAATAACACTAAGTAATGTCGACGATTCTACATTGATTGATGTGATCTACATAAGAAAAATCAAGATTTTCACTCCAAAACATGTTCGTAAGACGAATGCTCGTGACAAAGAGTGACAGCGCTTCAGGAATCGAAACTCAAATAAATTCGATTCTTCGTACATTACTTTCCCTTGCATTCTTGCTTCTGGGGCCTTATTCTGGCGAGTGTAATATTATCTTGGTCATTGTCACTCTTACTAGAAATGTCAAGAGCGTGAGAGTGACGGAGATATTCTCGAACGGCTAAGGATAGGGTCTCAGTTTTGATCGTTTTATGTAACCTGTCTTTGTTGAGCTTAACCGCATTATGTCGTGATTTATATTTAGGTGTCACGCGATGTCACGCCGCGACCACAAAACAACAAGAGGACAGAAGCCAAGCTTCATACAAAGCGCGCTCAAGCAACGCACACATAGACATCGTTTACGGATACGTGTCTTGGATTGATGTCGGATCAATCGCCAGCGCCAGTGCCCGCTGCAAACAAGCGCTTTGCCACGTTTTTCGTTCAAAAATGTAGAGAGAAAGAGAAGTTATTTTAGCTGGTCTGTATTTCAACTTTATCGCTTTTCAAACTACCAGTTGACTTAGAGAGGTAAGTAAGTAAGTAGTAAGTATACAGACCTGGCGCGACCACCGCGCGTAGACATAAAAATATTTATACAACAACATCAAAATTTCAGCATAATCGGACATCGGGAAGTGGTTCATAGTTCAGTAAGCAACATAGTTTGTTGCAAGATTTGACCAAAAAAATTAAAACAACAAACAGGGCAAGCTAAATAAAAGCTTATAAAAGTGAAGTACATACAATTACATGAGGTTTACTTCTGTAGTCTCGACGGTTTGTGCCGCGGACGCGTTGGCGTGACGGTCCATCAGCGGACGTGTTTGGTTTACTTACGCGCTCTAATTCAAATCTATTTGGAGGCTTTCATTGCAATCAAGGAAGGCAAGAGTACTATAGGAAATGTTTGTTTTAGTGCTTGTAATTAATATAAGTTTGCAATTTAAGTAGAAGCTGGTGCGCTGTGTAGGTGAGAATCAAAATATGGGTATTAACGTATTGTGTTCCTTTACTGATTAGTATTCAAATTATAACTGTATCCCTAAGTCCTTTTATTTGTATACTTAAGTACATAAAAATGTGCCCGAATACAATTTAGTAAACTTATAATATTTGTCTATGACATAGAAAAAAAATGTTTCAGTATTACCAGTATATCTACCAGTGGATTCACTACTGAAGCTTACTTCAATAGTGCCATGGTATTTTTTATACGTCTCTAATTACTATATACTTTTTTCATCTATGCCTATCTATTATAGAGAGCCTAAGTGTTATAATACTTATACTTATACAGGGTGACTGGCACAGGACCCGCCATAGCAAAATCACGCATGGAGGAGGTCATATGCTACCTATTGAAGCTTACTTTCCCTAACTAAAGTTTTATAGTTTAGGAGATAGGGTAACTTTTAAACCTTTTTAAGATTTTCCCGAAATTTGACCTTAAAGCTGCCTTTTCTTATTTAAAGTTCTTGTGAATTATTCTTTTTTTTTTGTTAGCACAGACATATGTTTGATCAAACTACATCGAAACTCTGCTTAAACAAGGACAAAAAAAGATATTACGCTTGAAAAAGGAAAAATTACCGAAAAAAAAAATTTAATTTAATTTAATAATAATTAAAAAAACTTTAGTTAGGGAAAGTAAGCTTCAATAGGTAGCATATTATGACCTCCTCCATGCGTGATTTTGCTATGGCGGGTCCTGTGCCAGTCACCCTGTAGATACAGGAAAATAAACTTACCAAAAACAATAACGAAGGTCATCTTCACGGTTTTGATCTTTGCCTTCGGAATGATGCCGCGACTGCTCGCCCGGCGGCTGTCCAGGTCGTCACTGTCTGAACACCAAATAACAGCTTTTAATATCATGAAAACTGTTGGAAATATGAATACCTAGTTATCGTGTTAATTATAACAAAATGTGTCAAGACCACGTTAATTTTTATAGTAGATAGAAATAGTCTAATGAAAAACATGTAGTCTTTATTAGGTCCAATAAATAACCTTAGGCTATTTTCTAGACCCAGACTAGTTAGACAAGTAATTCCAAATAATTTGTTCATTAATTCACGAAAATTACCAAACTTAATTATTTCTAACTTAGTTCTCTTACATATCGTATTATCTTACATTTATTATTTTAAAAATGAATTAACATCAAAATGTTTATAGTTGAACACTAAAAATAAATCTCGTGGAAACACTAGTTTTAGCATTTAGTGTTAACGAAATTGAATAACAAAATATATAAACAAAAATAACAAAATACTCACAAACTCTCTACTAAACCAAAGTCTCGTCAAATGAGGCAAACAAGAAGTTAAACAAGAGCTATTTGCGGACCAAGTCCATTCTTGTTAGCAAATACGAGTAGTTTGGTATTTTTCTGCCAAATACAAAGCCTGGGCCGATTTCTCAAATGTCTCGGCGGGGAGCCTAGAATTTATTTTATTTATCCACAGAGCTAAACTCGTCGCAGAATAAAACCAACTTTAGTATTAAGTAGGAATTTTTTATAGTTTTGAAAAGTAGAAAGTTGTTTTATGGACTGACTTTTAATCGTTTTGATACTGCCCATTTTTAAAATTTTAGCTTAGTTAAGCTTTCAAAGGCAAACAATAATTCAATGCCTTTTTGATTCAACTCGAAGAGTAGGTAAATATAATGTTAAAGTGGAAATTTGAATCTCAGACATCAGGAGATCAAAAATCTGCATTGTAAATAATACAAGGAATTTGTATTACCACAATTACTTACATTTATTACGATTTCATAGTTCTTAAGATATAAATAATCTACAAAAAACTGGCTGCTTTACGAGAAATTAGCTTGAAGACAATTAAAGATACGAATTTTTTCAAAAACAAAAAAATTATACAATCACTCGATTGACTGGACTGGAAATCATTCTAGGCTAGGCATACAGTTTTAGAGATCCTTTCACAAAAAGTTCGACTTTTTTATCCACATCCGATCATTGTAAACATGCCCGCACCCCCGCAACCTACATCCCGCTTCGGTTTTACTTTGCGCCGGAATTCAGTTAAGATCCGAGTTCATATTTCACGGAACCCGAGCCATCATCAGTCGAGGCACGTTCCGTCTAATTTGTGCCGATTTCTCGCGAGTCCTGGTTTTTGCGGACATCAATATCGTGTCTCAGATAAACCTAGAGAGAAAGATCAAAAGTTGGGTGAAGCCAAGACCTATTCTATTTTACACACGTTATTTTGGCTGTATACTGCACCACCTCACTCTTCAGAACAGCAGCCTTGAGCCGAGAATCAAGATTGCCTAAATGTTGTCCAAACTCCGATAAGAGCGGAACCCAATGAAGAAGAAGTATCTACACACGAACACGCGCTCAATGTTTAGGTACCTAACTGACGAATGAGTAGAGAATTGTGGCGTCAACCTGTCAATGTGTGCATCTTGTAGGTATACGTAGGCGCAAAAGTGTGGGACTTCTTGTCTTCACTCAAATCCAACGCAGTGCTCAATCTTTCTGTCTAGGTTTATCTGAATATTATGTAGGCGCCCTTATTTGCCGATGGAGGATGTCCGCGTCGTTATTTTTGATGAAAAGAGGAAATCATGAAAGGTATCCCGGTATTATCATTTCCTTGGTGGATGAGTGATGTTTGTTCTCGGGTTTGATTAGTTGTTTGTGGTAGAGCAGGATAATTACAAGATTATTTCGTTACGGTAACTAGGGGAAGAACTAATTTATCGCTGGTAAAGCTTTGATAAGAGATTGGATCTTTGTTTTTGGATAGGTTCTACTTGGCGATGTGTTATTATTTTCGGGTAAATTCAAACAGGTACTTTATTTCTTAACACTAGGGGGATACGGTTACACGTCTAGCTTGTCAAGCAAAAAAAGGTAAGGTAACTTTCAAAGTTTAAAAAAAACGCCGATTCTAGTAGATAGTATGGCTACATTTGTAAAGATACTGCAAAAGTTATTACAATAATTTCTGTTTATCAAAGAAAAATCTAAACCTTACAAAAAACGCATATCAAGTAAACAAAAGTAGTCTTCAATTCGCAAGTGAATCGGTTTCTTCTAGACAAGCGTGCTCCATCGTAGACCGCATCGTTGCTTACCATCAGGCGAGATAGCGGTCAAACGCAAGCCTATTTTTTATTAAAAAAAAGTAAAGTTTTTAAAAAGCGCTAATCAACGATAAATATTTAAACGACTGAATAGTTGTTCTCGAATCATAGCTAAGAATACCCACGACTGAACAGATTTTCTTGAACGCCCTTGATTAAATCATATTCTAAACAAAAACTAAATCAAAATCAATCAATCACGTTCAGCCATTTAGCAACAACGTTGCCACAGACAGTTATACATTTGCTAAATTTGTACCATCTCTGAGTTCAGTATGATAAATCAACTTACATTGCCTAGTAGCAGTTGCTCTCCTGCCCAGCACTCGGTGACTCTTCTGCCGTATGGTGACGACTATGACCCCGTAGCAAGCCGAGATGGTCAGCGCTGGGGCCACAAAGAGAGACACGAAGACACCGGTCATCCATATCCGCCACTGAAGCTTGCTTATACTCGACCAGCATTGAGACACGCCTGAATAAATGTTCTTAAATTAATACTTAAATACCCGAAAGTCACATTATTTATCATCTAAATAAAACAATGTTCTTAATTAAAAATTCCGAATATTTTTCCCATATTAATTTACGTCACACCAAACGAGTGACAGTGTTACTCGTTGGGATTTTTTTCCAAATAGTTAAATTAATTCTTAATTACTCGAAATTCATATTATTGATCATCTAAATTAAATATTGTAATATAAAAAATTTATTAAAAATAAATAATGTTATATAAAATACATTTATTCCGCATATTTGTTTTTCTCGAATCAGTCAACTCGGATAAAACATTGAAATAGCTGAACCGATTCTTATTAAATCAGGTTAAGATCTATTGTGGATCGGCAATAAAACCCGATTTCAAATAAAAGAGCACATCAAAATTGGCGCTAGACAATTTGGGCAAAAACTGTAAAAGATATTCAAATAATATTTTATCTCAAACGCATACCCGTATATACCCGTCATTTAAACGCATATAAAAACGATAATACTCGTATTATGTCCTTAACACTGAAATAACGAGATCATAACTTATAACTGACGTTAACAATCATTGGACCATGTTATTTTAGTCTTTGGGCAGCCTTGGTAAATCATAAAACGTAAAACTGAAACCTAAAACAAGGGTTGACCGACCACTCCTTTCCTTTTATGTATTAACTAGCTGACCCTTGCCCACTTCGTTGGGCATAATGTTAATTAAACCCGAAGCCATCGCGCGCCGTTCGGACCGTTTTTTCTCCGATTCACTTTGCAAAACGGACTACCACGTAAAAGCCTTTTTATTTTTCGGTTTTTTATATAACCTATGACACTCAGCAATAATGTGGCTTTCTATTGGTGAAAGAATTTTTAAAATCGGTTCAGTAGATCCCGAGATTACCCCTTACAATTTAACAAATATACAAACACACAAACTTTACTTCTTTATAATATTAGTATAGATAATGGATTAGTCTCGAAAGCATTCCGTCTCTTAAAACGGATTTCAAAATATTGAGGAGAAAAAAAAACAAAACACCCTAAATACCTACTAAAAAGCTACAACCTCCATATTTAACACCGAAGTTTGTGTTTAAAAAGCAATCCAAAAACTCGGATATTCTACACATTTCTCTCAAAAAGTTATACTTTCCTATTCGAGTGCAAAATTTAATACGAGCGTCTAAATTATAACATAAATAAAAGTTAAATTAAACTTGAGATCACGTAGATATTCCAAGATTCATTTTCACTGAAACTTGTCACAGAACAGAAATGTAGATGTGGCGTGAACAATAGGTTTTCTACATACACAATTATTTTAGCCAATGAGAATGCAATGTAAATTATAATAATTACCTACCTGCTAAACAAAATATCATGTTTGCTCTCGAGTATCAGATCTCTATTTTTTATGTCCTCGAACTAGAGTTTCGATATCATACTCGTATGTTGAAAACTGGTAGCAAACCTAATAATTTAGTCTATTGTATGTATTGTATAGGTACCTAAATGTCCCTTCTTTGTACCTAATATTCTGTGGAATTTGGCGGGTGTCTGAGCATAGCGTGGGAGCGCAACACCATTTTGTCGTCTAACCTTAATGAAGAACTAAAACACCCCGTTGGCTTCTATATAACTACGTTTAATGCAGTTTAGAAGTCTTGAAGTCGTGAAATCGTTATTTTATACCCGCTTTTGCAGCTGTTTTCGGTATTTGAACTTTGAGTGGTAGCAAAGATAAAGGGAAAAGAAGTTCACTAATAGCTAAGGTACTAAAAACACAATGAAGCAAATTCCTTGAAGAAAGTGTAGTGATAAAAACTTATTGTCAATGTCTGCTGTTTTAATGAAAAGAGAAAAGTTAAGACTATTCAAAAGAAAACTCCGTATTAACATTATCAACACAAAAATACTTTTCTTTCACATACTGTGTAACTAAATCAAACCTCAACATTCGTAATAAAATAAAATTGCACATGAGGATAGACATAGGTTACTTATTTGCAGAATATTTAAACCTTTCATAAACTGACGTTACAAAAAATTTCATCATCATCATCATGCACAGCCTTCTTTATCCGACAGCAGGGTGACACCCTCTCTTGAAGTTCAAAATTCAATTTATCATGTTTGTGGGTCTGGGTTACAGAGTTGGTTAAATAGAATAGAACACTGAGGAAAATGCCCATCAAAATTCCACTAAAAGAATGATCAATTCAATTAAAGTACGGAGCATACTGATATGTCCAAAAAGAACGATGATTAACACTAAGTGCTACTCATCATACTTTTTGGTATTCATTATTCTTTTAGCGGTTTTTTTTCTCAGTGAGGTTATCTTGACCCCGCCTGCAAAAAAATCGTGAATGATTAAATTGATGACTTCTAGAATTTACCTTCCACATTAGCTTCGTTGAAGAGGAACAGCATCGGCACGCAGAAGAGGAAGCTCACCAGCCACGCTCCTAGGATCAGAGCGCGCGCTCGACGCCCTGTATGGAATAGAAACATATCATTGAGACCAACATATCGATGGTATACTATAACTTACTCTTTTGTTCCTATAAATATAACAAATAAACTATCGAAGAAAAACTAAGAAAACAAAAAAAAAATTACATTTTATCAAACAGAAACATTAAAATTAATTTCACGACATCTTAGATATATTTTCTTAGGCTAAAGTATATCCAAGTCAGTATTTTATTTCTTAAAGTGTCCAGACTTGACACAGTACTCGGTTATCGCTGGCTCCAATCAGTATCTTTACATAAGTAATCATAGGTCTGCGTCTATAAATATCTATCTTTATTTGCCAATCACAAGCCTCCAAGAATCACTATCACCATGTTTAGCTTTAACAGCTTTACAAAATATATCAATTTACCTAAATGGTTACGGGTTTCGGATCTGTCGCTAGTAAAGTTTTATAGCCCTCTAAATACGGTTTGCTAACTCCGATAAAATGAAATTGTGTATTTGGTGGAAGATAGTCGATTGTAGGTCATTGTACCGGATAAAATTGAACCTGATAAGTTTGGAATTAGAATCATCTTGGATTTGCTGTGGGGATTATAAGAACTATCGATAATATAGGAAACGGACAATAGTATAGACAGAATCTCTTCAGAAAGCTAGGTTAATGCCTATACTAAAGACTAACGACGGAAATAAAATCCCCCTGAAACTAAATTCCTGTAAGAACCAAACTAAAGTCTCATAGAATCTATATTTCTGCAGTAAAGGTTAGCGACCAAAACAAATTGATCTTCTAGAAACTAGATTTCTTTTAGTAGATTTCATGATTTTTTATCATATATTTTTACATAAAAGACGGCAAACAGGCAGGCGGTCAGCTTTATGGTAAGCAAAACCGCCGCGTATGAACACCTGCAACACTAGCGGCGTTGATGATGCTTTACCAGCAAGGAGAGAAGCTTGTAGACTCCCTTTTTAAAATGCCCCATGTTGTTTTTCGGCGAAATAATCACTTACAACTCCCAGTGAAGTTCATCGGATGGGTTATGGCGTCGCAGCGGTCGACGCTGAGTGCCACTAGCACGTATGTCGAAGAATAGGTCACTACACCCTGCAACAATGACAAACAAGTATTACTTAAGAAATTTAAAAGAACAGCTGTACGTGTCCCCCGAAATAATGTAAAGATTTCATTTTTTTTAATTCAGAAATAAGCTTGTATTTGACCGCCATCTCGCCTGATGGTAAGCAACGATGCGCTCTACGATAAAAATTAATTAATCATAAGAATGATATTTAAGTATATTGGTAAGGTTGCCTGGAAGAGATCGCTCTTAGCGATAAGGCCGCCAGTTGTTGCACTAGTTTTAGGTGCTTTAATCCTTTTGTTTGTAATTTATGGTGTGAACAATAAAGAGTTTATCTATCTATCTATCTATCTATATTTAAAATACTTCATATGAAAAACAAAACTTAATATAAGATAACTTAATATAGATAGATAAGTTTTGCAAGCGATAAATTATATTTGCACAGTAGCAAGATCGATCCTTATTACTTCATACAAAAAAATATATATATCTACAAGAGTAAAGGGGTGTTACCTGCAGATACTTCATCATTTTGCAGGTGATGGAGCCGGCTAGCCACGTGATGGTAATCCGCTGTATCAGGTCTGGCAGAACACTTATCAGCCCCACTAGTAAATCTGAAACAAAACTGTTCATAAGCTTCTAACACTATACAAAAAAAAGTATAATCATTACAAAAAACACTAGCCACTTGACTGAAAATCAAGAAAACTGATGTATCTAATAATTTGATTAAAATTTAAAGAACTCCTAGAGAATAAACGAACAAAGCTATCTCAATATACTCTCAGAATCAAAGAACAAAACCTTTTGATGATAAAGTCTCTGTATCTAACTAACGTAAATAATAGAGACGTACGAGTAATTATGCTTCTAGGTAGTCTTACTTTTTGGTCAGTTTATCGATATACTCAAACTTTTATATTTTATAAAGACATTATGGGCTTGCGTTTAGTTCTATCACCATAGCATGATATTAATTGAAGATGATATAAACCACGAAACAAGCTTGTCTTTACAAGAGAAAATTTCACACTCATAGTTCCTGACTAGGATACCCTGTGTCGGGGATGCCATGGAACACACACAAGGACAACTAACACTCAGACCCAGAATAGATATTTAAATTTATCATTCAAACATCTGCCCGGCTGGGAATCGAACCCCGGACCTCTGGCTTATAAAGCGGATATACTACCGCTGAGCCAAACAGGTCGGTAAATTTAGTAGATATTTTTAGGAACCATAATTTACCAGCTATAGCCAACTGCATGATGAAGAAGTTCATCCTGCTTTTCCTGGACTTGGTTAGAAGTAGAGCCAGGACGACGGTCGCGTTGCCGGCCACGATGGCCACCAGCAGCACCCAGAGGATTGCTAGTTGAGCAGACTGTAAAAAAAAAGACCTTTACTAGGATACTAGCTGCCCCCCACGGTTTCACTCACGGTCTTAAAGTCCACATGAGTTTCCCGGGATAAAAAATAACCTATGTGATAATCCAGACCATGGAAGACCTTCATTTTAAATTTCATGTAAATCCGTTGAGGTGTTTCAGAGTTTAGTGGTAATAAACATACAAACTTTCACTTATAATATTAGTTGGATAACTAGTAAAATGTAGATGAAAATATGCAAATGAAATTAACAAAGAATTTTTTCTAAGGCTCCATTGCGGCGGCCTTATTGGCAAATTCGAGTAATTCGAGGATTAATAATTGAAACCCAGAAACATTATCTTGGGCTTGAGGGTAGTCAGACTACCGCATTTTGAATTTAAAGATACCAAAATTAAATATTGGAGAAGTTCGTTAATTGGCGAAAGATCAAGAAGGGGTGCGTTTTTAAAATCGAATGCGGTTACATAAGTTATGGTGTAGAATGGAGCAATGCCTTTTTGATTAATCGCGTTTTACAAAAGTCTTGAAAAATAATCTTCATAAAGCTTTCATGAATAAAGAGTCTCCTAAGTGTACAAAAGAAAAATGTTCAAAATATTATGCATTCCGTTCCGGAACGAGTCCTTTCTCGATCCAAAGAAAAACATAAAACCGCTAATGGATTTTGGTGCCAAGACATACGCTTTTAGAGATTTGGTAGATTTAGAAAATCATCAAATCTAAAGTAAAAATCTAGCCGAGTAAAATAGAGCTTAAAATCAGCCAATTATCACGATAACTTTACCCTGTTTTTGTTTTGTCAAAGGCTTCGCAACATACACACGAGGATATTTTGTGAGACATTTCATTTTTGGTAGAACTAGAACAGTGCGTGTATATTGTAGCTGCATTTGTTTTATTTTTATTACCAAAACAGTGTGTCATACAGTGGCAGAGTAGAGTCCGCCAATTTTAAAAGCTTTTATTTAACTTGCACCGTTTGTAACTAACTATGTTTGTTCGGCCGAAATCTTGCAACTCAATTTTGAACCACTTCCCAATTTCCGATTGAGCTGAAATTTGGTAAACCTGTGTAACTCCAATGACAATTTAATAAATGCTTGAGATTTAAAAATACTTCAAAAATTTACTTATTATTTTTTCAGCTACTAGTTATTAGTTGTTGTTAGTTGTTATTAGTTGTTGTATGTTATTAGTTATTACTACTTATTATTTTTTTAGCTACAGGCTTGCAAACTTATTCTATTTTGTCACTTGAACTAACTTCTAAACGAGAGACATCCATATTGAGAGCGCGCTGGTCTAGACCCATACCTTGTAGCGATTATCTCAGAGAGTTAATTCGCTCTCGGGTAGACAAGACCATAATCAGATTCTAAAGAGAAGTACCTATTTCAAGCCTTAATTTGGCTGTAAAATGTATTTGAATATAAAGTGCCTCATTAACGTTAGTTATAGCTTTTATTTATGTAGTTTGGTAAAATATTCATGAAATTAAGTTACAGGGTTAGGAATTAAGTATCATAGTTACATGGAATAACTATTTATTAAGGCTCCTTATAAAATTACATAAGAAATAGTTAGTCAGTCGACCGAGTTGGGTCGTTCCCATTTAATGTTTTTCTACACTGTTTGTACTATCAGTAAAATAAATCTAATTTAGCTGGGTAGCTGGGTTGGGTGAGCACTCTTTTTTTTGTCTTTACTGAGGACATAATATTTTTTTTCAATTCCTTGGTTTCTATTAAAAGAAAGGAAGATATTTATTTGACACGAAAAAATAATTTAAGTCAAATACTATTATAACAAAACTGAATTAAAAACACAGAAAATAAGTACAAAAATAAACAAAAAATACGTGCCAAGAAGATTCTATCATTGGTTAACTAAATAAGTACATAAATTATACATCTTGCAAGCCGCAATATCAAAAAACTCAGTCAGTCCGTCTCCAGACTTCCATCGACTTAGAAGGACGCGAAGTATTTGCATTCATCATAGTTCAACGAGAAATACTTGGATTTATGAACTTCAAATTTACATTTAGGTCAGTGTGGATATGAGCTTGTTGTCCGTTTCTAGCGCATTTGAAAAACCGAGCATCATATCTTTACTGAAATAACGAAGAGAAAATGTATTGCATTGAAGTTGTACTATTATATATTTAATTTTGTAACCAGCTATGCCTCGCGGCTTATGAAAGGCAGTGCTGATGAAAACCAACTGTTGGCGTCCTTATACGCCAAACTTAATTATGTTTCTTCTATTTTAATGCGTATTACTTCCTGACTACCTAACTGCAGAGGGGATGTTGCACGGAGTTACCGGCACTGGGTCGCGACTATTAATAATAAAACTGTTGATTTTAAACTCTATTTATTTTAACCTTAATTTAAGAGAAAGACGTCCACACGCTACGACCCAGTACGCAGTAACTGGTCGAGCTCCGATCATACATCTCGCTTGCACACAAAACTGCTTACATCGTCATTCATTCTACATGGTCCCTACACAACCTCCCTCAAAATTTTACCAAAAAATAAAAATAAAATTTTCTTAACTAACATGCACATTACAACATTTTATTTAAGCACACTTAGAGGTAAAAATAACTTGGAACCATAAAAATACACATAACATATTTGAAGTTAAACAATCATTCAACATTATAAGTTCACTGAACGTATCGCACGTAACTCAATGACGTAGGTACCGAATCAGCATATATGCGCGACGGCCGCATGGCCGGTCACTACGCGAAATTCGATACCTCGGCCTTGCATTCTTTAGCTGTTACACTGGTTGGGTTTGTTTAAAATTATCCAATGATGCTCCCATTTGTCTTTGCATCCAACCCGAAAAGTGACTTTGAAAACCTTTACAACACTGGCACAAGATCACAGCGACGAGTAAAATTCCAATAATTACGATGCCTAGTCCTTGCATCTTCAAATGACTCTCAAGATTCGTAAAATCTGCCTGATTGGCCCCGTTTTGAGCAATAATCACTTCTTCTTCTTTACTGTAATATTTTCCCATTTTGAAAATAATTTTGAATAGACAATGTATTCTGCTGGTGAGTAACTTTGGAATGAACTCGATCGTTTTTGTGCCACGTTCATTTTTCGCTTACTTACATTAGTTTAGGTTATTAGTCTGTCATAATTATTGCAACATAATTTCTACAATATTTTGCAATTCAGAATACACGTACACAATAATTGTTACAATTTAACATTAATACAATTTACAAGTTGAATCTTACTGGCGGTTTGATAACTCGCCCACTACGGGTAGCTTTTTCGCGCGTTGGTATTAACGTTTCTTTAGAAAAACCATATTTGCTGACACAAACTGAATCTTTTGGGCTATCATCATCATCATCATTATTCTTAATTAAAAACGCTGGTTTTAATCTGTCAATAGATATGTTTACTGTCCTGTTCGGTAACTGAACCGTGTAGACTTTATTTCTCCTATTTATGACTTTGAAAGGTCCATCAAAAGGAGGAATTAACGGTCTTTTAACTGCATCATTTCTAATGAAAACATACTCACATTTATGTAGCTCGTCGTGAACGAATACTGAGCGTGAATTTTGCGACATCCTTGTTACTGGTTTCAGGTTACTGATGTTCTCCTTGAGCTGCTCTAGATAAGCATGCCCTTCGCTCGTTTCCCTATATGATGAGTCGTAAAAATCACCTGGCAACCTTATCGTCTGTCCATAGAGATATTCCGCGGCACTCACTCCATTGTCGCTCCTGCCGACTGTACGCAATCCTAATAAGACCGTTGGCAATTCTTCGCACCATGACCTGTTATCTGATAGTCGTGCCATTAACGCTTGTTTCAATGATCTGTGCCAACGTTCCAAAATACCATTGCATTGCGGTCTGTACGGGCTAGATCTTGTTTTTTTAATTCCCATTAACTTACATAACTGCACAAAAAGGTTACTCTCAAATTGTCGCCCTTGGTCTGAGGTGATCACGGAACTATTTCCAAATCTACATATCCATGATTCATAGAATACTTTAGCGACTACTTCTGCTGTAATATCTGTTACTGGTATAGCCTCTGGCCAACGTGTGAATCGATCTATCATAGTAATTAAATACCTATGACCCTCTTTACACGGTAATAACGGCCCAACGATGTCCAGATGCACGTGATTTAACCGCGTTGCATCCGGAAATTGCTGCAATTCGGATACTGTGTGTCGCCCTATTTTTGACTTTTGACATTTTACACAAGTTTTTGCCCATTGACCGACGTCTCGATTTATGCTTGGCCAAAAAAATCGTTGTGTCACTAATTTACGCGTTGCCCTAATACCTGGGTGGCTTATGTCATGAATCGAATTGAAACCTAATCGTCTAAACTGCTGTGGTAGGTACGGTCTGCAAACATTGTTCTTATTCTCACAATAGATTGGTTTATCGCAACCTGGCATGAACACTTTCTGTAGAGAAATATGATCATGGCAGTTGTTTAACCACTGTTTCAACTCATTATCGGCTTCCTGTGCTACTGCTAATTCGGCGTAATCGACTACTGTGGGGCATTGTATGGACTCTATTCTCGAAAGCGCGTCAGCAATTGTATTGTCGCCCGCCTTAACGTATCGTATATCCGTTGAGAATTCGCTTATGAATAATAGTTGCCTTGTTCGCCGTGGCGTTTCGCAATTATTTTGCACTTTGTTGAACGCAAACGTTAATGGTTTGTGATCGGTAAAAATTGCCAATTGCCTTCCTTCATACATGAATCTGAAATGTTTCATGGCCATGTAAATCGCCGTGAGCTCTCTATCGTAAGTAGAGTACTTTTGTTGAGCTGTCGTAAACCTCTTCGAAAAATACCCTAACGGTAGCCACTTACCTTCTACCCATTGTTGACAAACGGCTCCGGCACACGTATTTGAAGCATCAGTCATAATTGACATCGGCGCATTACTTACCGGATGTGTTAGCATGACCGCATCCTTGAGGTCATCTTTACATCGCTCGAAATCCTGTATTGACTGCGCCGTCCATTCAATCTTTGTTTTATCTCGCTTTTTTGAACCTTTGAGGAAACTGTTTAACGTCGCTTGATGTTCAGCTGCATGGGGTACACTTGCCCTATAAAAATTTATCATCCCTAGAAATCGTCGTAATTGCTCAACTGTCTCTGGCCTTGGATAATCTACAATCGCTTTTACCTTGTGGTCAGTAGGTCGGATCCCTTCGGCCGAAACTTGGTATCCTAAAAATTCAATGTTTTCCTTACCAAATTCACATTTAGATAGATTTATGGTTATGCCAAATTTTGCAAATCGGTCAAATACCTTCCGTAGATGCATTTTGTGGCTCTCCATAGAATCACTCGCAATGATGACGTCATCGATAAATGAGAACAGGAAATCTAATCCCTCTAGTACTGTGTTGTTCATATATCGTTGAAATGACTGACTCGCTGTTCGTAGACCGAAGTTTAACCTTGGAAATTCATACAAACCGAATGGTGTTATTACTGCCGTCTTCTTTATATCTTCAGGCGCTATTCTTATGAAATGGTATGCTTTATTGATGTCTAGTTTTGAAAAAATATTTTTACCTGCCAATATATACGTGAAATCGAGTAGTCTGGGCACAGGATAACAATCCTGCTTAGTCATACTGTTCAGCTTCCTATAATCGCCCACTGGTCTAATATCTCCATTTTTCTTCGCTACTACGTGTAGCGGACTGGCCCACTCGCTTTTTGATGGTCTGCATATCCCGAGTTCCTGCATTAATTGAAATTCTTGTTTTACCTTATGATATCGGTCCGGTGGTAGCGGTCTTGCCTTGGCCCGAACCGGCGGTCCTGATGTCTCTATGTGGTGGTAGACGTCACACCCTTTGTCCTTGTCTATGTCCTTGAAAGAAACTGGCTTCGTAATATCTGGGAATTCTGTCAACAAATTCGCGAAAGGATGATTATAGTCCACTGTGGATAAGGATAACTCATTCATAGTAGCGATACAGCCTATTGTCAGCAAATTTGTTTGTTTGTCAATTAATTTGCGCGCACTTAGATCTACCACTAGTTTATGATGCTCTAGGAAATCAGCTCCTAATATTGGCTGGTTAACGTCCGCCAATATGAAACACCATCTATACGGACGACGTAACCCTAAATTTACATGCATGTTCCTAGAACCGTATGTTTTAATCTCTGTGCCGTTTGCCGCATATAATTTATAGTCCGAATGTCCACCTAATAACTTTTGTTTTCGCGTCGCCGGCACTACACTGATATTTGCCCCTGTGTCCACTAAAAATTTTAAACCGTTCTCCCTGTCATATAAACTGAGGCGATGATTGCTGCTTGGCGCAAAACCTCCCGCCACAGAAGACTGCGCCTCCACTAGTTTTCCGGCACTGCTGGTTTCTTCCAGGCACACGGCTGCTTGCACCCCCTTGCCCCTTGACGATATCTGTAGTGTTGAGTGCATAGCCAACCCGGGTCCGCTGGCGTCCTGGATCTCGACCTCGAGCGCTGACGATCCCTGTAGCCACCACGACCACGAGTCGCAGTGCGCCGATGATGTGACACCTCCTCGCGCAGCGCTGCTACCTCCAAATTGAGTCTTTGCATCTGGGTAGTCAGCTGCGCGACCGAGAATAAGTCGCTTACTGATGATTCGTTTTTAATTTCTGCGATTTCTGATCCTCGCACGTTTTCACAAATTTTGTCTGCAATGTTTGCCAGATTTTCCAACGACTGGTCCTGGCTCACAATGAGTACCGACCTTATTGATGACGGTAACCTATTGGTCCAAAGGTTATGCAATGTTTTCTCTGATATTTGGGCATTTCGCCCTAATTCTCTCATTTTTCGCAACAGCTGCGATGGCTTCTGCGCTCCCAATTCCATCTCCCCAACCAGTTTTTGGAACTGCCGCTCGGCACTTTCTTCGTATACATGTAGTAATCGCTCTTTTATAGCCTTAAATTTGTCTGCGGCTGGAGGTGACAGCAAAATATCACTCACCTGCTGCAACGCATCTCTTCCCAATTTTGCTACTACCATGTTATATTTTGCTTCATCGCTTTGTTTTTGGGGGCTAAGGACACTTTCCACCTGCGCGAACCAAAGCCGCGGCATCTCCGCCCAGAAGTCTGGTAATCTGGACTGGACGCTTATCGCCGCTAAGTCCGTGCTGGCCTCACCGGTTGACATTTTAGTTGCTAGTTCAGGCACTTTTTCACTGTTACTTTTTTCCGGGGTGAGAAACATAGTCCTTACTGTCTATATACGGCACAGAAACCTTATCACTGTTCACTTAACACTTCTTAATTTAATTTAAAACTATACGTGCAACCTCGTTGATGTTACCACACTGCAGCGAAGCAACCAGGAAAACGCGGGGTCACCAATTGTTGGCGTCCTTATACGCCAAACTTAATTATGTTTCTTCTATTTTAATGCGTATTACTTCCTGACTACCTAACTGCAGAGGGGATGTTGCACGGAGTTACCGGCACTGGGTCGCGACTATTAATAATAAAACTGTTGATTTTAAACTCTATTTATTTTAACCTTAATTTAAGAGAAAGACGTCCACACGCTACGACCCAGTACGCAGTAACTGGTCGAGCTCCGATCATACATCTCGCTTGCACACAAAACTGCTTACATCGTCATTCATTCTACATGGTCCCTACACAACCTATATTAATAATATGTTTTTTACATATTTCCAAATCCAGGTACAGAAATACTAATACTGAAAATTGGCATAAGGGGTAATTATCTACCGTTAGACTCCAAACAACAGAGCCTAAACCCAAGAGATAATCCATGAGCGTAATCTCAATTCTAAATGTTATCAGTCACGGCTTAGTAGCTACGGCGATACGTGTTAACAAACATTCAAACACACAAACTTTCGCATTTATAATATTAGTAGGATTGTAATGTATATAGATTTATAACTATAAGTACCTGATAGAAATAGAACTTGTCGATGGTGGCATTCCTCGAATGGTTTGTAAATAAAAAACTGCTGTTCTGCTCAAAAAGACTGTAGTTAGAGCAGTCCACTTCTTCCATGGCTGTTGCTTCACATTTTGACTTTACAATATCTGAAACAAAGAAACAACTTTTACAATTCATTAAAAGTGCTGTGGTGGGTGAAGCAAGTCTAGCGGAGCGGACATAGTCAGAGTCGCGGGTGGAACATGGACAAAATTGGCATGTGACCTGGGCAGATGTCACAACGGGAGAGAGGCCTATAACCAGCAGTGGGAGAGAGATGGATGATGATAATTGCTGTTATTGTAACCACAATACCTATTAGGTATCATGCACCGATATCGTGTAACAAAAATTATCAAAAATTGACTGTGGTCTAATTTTCAGTGGATCTGTAATAATTTCCGACATAATTTAAAAAAAGCTGTTATTTTACAATTCAAAAATACAATTGCTTGAAAAAAATGTTGTACATCTGTGAATAAAGAATGAACCTAAGTTTAAGATCAAACATACTAGCAAATCGCTGTTCCTTGGGTTCAAGCGAGATCACTAAATTTGCAGCGAGCTACTATCAAAGAAGATTGAGTATTCTCTCTGATGTCAACGCAATAATGTTGCTGCACTTGACGAGACACTCTCACACCCCCGGGGGTTGTCAGACAGCTTAACTGCTGAGGTTTGACGCAAACACACTGCGAGATATAATGGCTTACGACTACAAAAAATAAATTTCGACGTCAGATAAATCTAAAGGAAAAGATGGAGCGTTAGATAGATAGATGGATATACTTTTGCTATGGAAACTAACGTGGTTTTGACACATTTTGTTATAATTAACACGGAAATACTGACGTAAACATCAAGTCGTTTGCTAAGACTAGTTTCGATCACATTCGGTGACCTTCATCAGGTGAGCAACAAGAGTGACGCGTTGGGATAATGTTGGATCTTGTGTACGTACGCGAAAGTGAAGTTTTTAGCTTCACCAAAATCGAACGCAGTGCTCTATCTTTATCTTTAAGCTTATCTGAGATTTCGAGTAAAAAGAGCTTTTCAGTTTAGAGCAAGTATAAAACGGCGAGTGTTTTAATCCTCAACAGTTTTACCTCATACATTTTATTTTTTAAATTTGCTTGCTGAAATTTTCTCTTTGTTAAGTTTTCTACTTATGTTGCGAAGAGAAATATTTACCAGCTTAAATGGGATTTAAATTTTTGCCTACTTTCATTTTCTTGCCTTCCTCTGAAAACTGTTTTTCATTTTGTTTTCCGACCAGAGATTGCTTCATGTTTATTCCAAAAGAGTCGTGCACTTATTTATGCATTGAAGCATAAATCTTATTTCTAACAAAATATGTGTTACTTAGCTAAGTGGTTTTATGGCTAATTTATGCCAAAGTGCGCTTAGCTTTCGCAAGTTAAAGTTTTAGAAATCCAAGTTTAAAGCGGTAACAGCTGATAGTTAATTCTGGCAGCTGTTGCAGCGATATTCTACATTTTGCAGCAGTTAGCTGAGCTCACAGATTTTACTGAAAAAGTGAACGGTTAGAAAATAGTTTTGTAAAGTTTAACTACTTTTTGCGGGATGGTACTTAAGTATGAAAAAAGTTATTTATACCGTATTTAAGAAAAGATAACGTTATTGTATAATTCTATACTTTTCGTCAAATATTGGATGCATTTTTATATACCGTGGAATGTTCGTATAAGCCAAATGGGTAGCCTTCACAAACAGAAAACTGTTTTTCTTATTTATTACTTATTTTTACACTAATTTCTATGTATCTCTGATACGCGGCGCAGGTATACTTTGTGACGTCAGGCTTATAATAATCCTTTCAAAAAGAAATTGATTTAATCAACCTAATGGTCAAAAGCATCCCACTATGATACTTACGTGAGTATTCCATAGAATAATAACAAAATCTATTTTATTATAGTAGAAGAAGCTTTTAAAAAAACGCATTAAAGCAGAAGAAGCCACTTTATATTAACTTAACTCGACTCTTTTCAACTTCCCAACTTCATTACCGACACAATTGCCACCAAAGCGTTATAAAATCGTCCTTAATCAATACGCAGGTGTTTCCAATCCAAACCAACCACCAGCCAACTGATTCTAAAACAATTCCTGGTGACATTGAAATAGAATTCAAAATTGGTTGAGCCCTGTCGACTAGTCAAGCGTAATCAATCAACCCAGCCAGTTCAATCGGTTCTTATTTGAGAAAATTATCTAATTTATCAAATTTTATCCGCGAAACCGAAGCTGATAGTCCGCAGGTGCGATAAGGACCGTGATTTATTAAAAAGTAAAAAAGACATTAGCCATTTCAATAATTAACTTGATTTCCATTTTTATAGTCACTTACTGGAGTTCGGTTTATTGAATTAGATCTTGAGCGCGATTACTGAGAATAAAATCGAGATTAGTATGGCGCAGATGAAAGCTTCGTCATTTATTTTTTCGGAATCCTATCTTTTGACTTTTGGTGTAGTCAAGAGATAAAATGAACCTCAGAACTAGACTACTCGATGAACTTCAGCATTCAGGTACTCCATATGCGGTATTAATAATGATCGCTCTTTCCTTATGTACTTGACGCGACATTTCAACAAAAAAAATTGAGATTGAATTTAAATACCCAGGTAATTAATTTTAAAATTAAAAAAAAAACACCAACTAAACAAAGCTAAGAACACTCCCAACTAATTCACACCTTTTTGTTATAATTAACACGAGAATACTCACGTAAATAGTCGTCGTCAGTAGTTCACCTTTCAAACAAAATCAAAATCCGTTCATCCGTTTGGGAGCTACTTGTCGTTCTTGCGTTGGGGATTAAAATTCGGAACTTCAAAGTAACAACACCATATTATTTTCCAGAATTTTCCGTAGATTTTTCTTTTTCTATCTAACCGACAGATTAATTTCAAACTACCCTCAAACCAAGCGAAACCCGTATCTTCGTTTTCCTTTTGTTAGTACAGCGGTAGTTTAAGAGCTAGTGAAGAGACCTTTTCGGAAATCTCTGTCCCAAACAGCTGATGGCACCTGAGCCTATACAAATAACCCAAGTAAATGAATTGAACTATATTTCAGATAGAGGAAAATTAGCTGCCTCAATTAAGCAGGGAGCGACTCATTGGCTATTGGAAGTGGAGTTTTTCTATCAATAACTTACCTAACTAGTTAATTGTTTTATTGTAGGACGAGAATCCATTGCCTCGACAACCTAATCTAGGGTTTAGGCAATTGCAATATTTTGTAAAAAATGTGGGATAATAAATGTATAATGTATAAATATAATAAATGATAATACATATGTAAATAAGCAATAGCATTCAGATTAAGATTTTATATTAGTTGTTACCACGTGTCAGGAAAAATCATAATTAATTGAATGTGAAAAATACTTTTATCAGTCGCATAAGGCCAATCTAAGGCCCTAAAGAAATTGAATTGAAATTAATGCAAAAAATATTCATACTGGTCGCATGATACGAGTTTTCTGTAAACAAAAATATTACTTTCTTATTTGTGCAAAAAGATTACAATTTAATTAAAATCTTTTCCTTTGACCAAAGTCAGTGGCGTGGATGACGCTCAAAGAATTTTCTTTCAAAATAACCCAATTATTCAATTCTCTAAATTATTATTTGTAACGAATCGCCAATCATATTTTAAGATCAACGTTACGAGTACTTTTATGCGGACATGTCGAACGTTTTGTGGCGTTGGAGGAGGTTGACTCAAATCGAGTCCAATTTATGATGTCATTAGGTTACATTTACGGTGCTGACATCAATCCAATTAGTATGATCTAGAAAACGTCGGTCAAACGAAGAACAATGCAATTGTTCCACTTCTTACCCGAATGCGGCTACGCCAAAAGGTCAAGTTATAATGGTTTTTGTGGCATAAGCTACAATATTGTGTACAAACAAATCAATATCACGGAAATCATATTGATTTGGTTCGTGATGGTCATGAAAGTGTCTTTAATTTTGTTTCATATTAAGGTAATAGGTATTTAAACGCCATATGTACTTGTTATCTAATAAAATTGCTGCTAATGTAATTTTACATGTAATTTACAAGGTAAGTCCGAGGGGGCGTTTCTTTTAAAAATTGCGCTTCATTTAATCATATTTTTAACACGCTTTTATTAGCTTCACCTGTATGTTTGTATGTTTGTATGTTTGTATGTTTGTATGTAACCGACTCCTTTGAGCGCGTTTTTGACCCACTTTAAACGGTCAGATTTCTTTCAAACTTTGTAGATATATCGAGGACCGATGACAATACACTAAACAAATCGTGTTTTTTAGTTTTTTTAACTATAAATTTTTTTAACACGCTTTTTCTATAAAGTTTCTTTAACTTTTAATACCGTTTAACTTACAAATGGTAGTTTCGTTATTCGAGTCAGAGAACAGAGTGGCGCAGTGGAAGCGTGCTGGGCTCATAACCCAGAGGTCCCTGGATCGAAACCACGCGCTAGAAATCTTTTTGCTCAATATTTTTTGTTACGCATCAATTTTATTTTATGAGGTCTGAGGATCGAAACCACGCGGCTACAAATCTTTTTGCTCAGTATTTTTTGTTATGCATCAATTTTATTTTTAATTTGCTTGAGCAGACGGCCAAAATCGGATAACACCAACACATTTGTACATATTATGGATGGTTAATAGTTAGCAAATCGAACTAAAAAGCGAAAAATAAATAATAGTTAAAAAAAACTAAAAAAACACGCTTTTTATAAAAAACCGAACTAATAAAATAGAAAATAAAATTTTATAAATTTAAATTAAGAATAGGGTTGAAAATTTTAATAAATATAAATTAATAATAGTGTAAATAAATAAATATATGTATTTTATTTTTAAAAAAGCGTGGGGTGCTTTCTAAGATATTATCAAAATGCTAATCACTCTACTCATGTCTGTCAATACAAAATGTATCTACAAAATATATAATATCTACTTATTGACCCATGCACCCCACGCTTTTTAAAAATAAAATACATATATTTATTTATTTACACTATTATTAATTTATATTTATTAAAATTTTCAACCCTATTCTTAATTTAAATTTATAAAATTTTATTTTCTATTTTTTTAGTTCGGTTTTTTATAAAAAGCGTGTTTTTTTAGTTTTTTTTAACTATTATTTATTATTTCAGCAGTCAGCAGTCAATGGGCATGATTTGAGTACACACACCGAAGAGTACACAGTAGAACCGTATTAAGATCGGGGTAGTCAAAACTAATTTGAGACTATTTTGTTCCTACTCCCTTAATCAAAGTAAATCCACGACAAAGCCTCGAATAAACTAGAATAACAGTAATGGGGAAATAAAACCTACTAATCTCCCCCAAAGGGATGGTTAAAGTAAGGTAATTTACCGCAGTCACAGAATAATCCTAAAGTCAGCTGAATCAACATGTGGAGGGCTTAGAAGTAGCTATTGGATAAAGTAACTTGAAATTTTTCTACAGGGCTATAAGGAAAAACATTACAGCACTCATTTTAAGTTAACGAATTTGACTCAATTGATCCAGTTCTAAACAGGGTATGTTAAGCCGAAAAGGGGTACTAATAATCTAAGAGTTGAGTATAAAACACGCAATTCGGCTTTTTTTTTTTATGTAATTGAGTGACGAGACGAGCAAATCGCTCGCCTGATGTTAAACGTCACGTTTGCCCATAACCGGTCTGCACCACCCAGAATTTTGAACTCGAAGAATTCAAGACCCTGCGCGGCACAGCACTGCGCTCGTCACCCTGAGATATAAGTTGTTTAATCTCCCATTGGCCCTGTAATTTCACTGGAAACAATGCCGGAACACAGTAATGTTTGCACATTACTGCTTGGCGGTGGAATAACTGGCAAAGGTGTGGTACTAACCCAGGCGGGCTCTGCAAAAGAGCCCTACCACTACAAACAGGCTGTACAGTAAAGCTTGCACCAACACTGGCAAACAGTTGCCAGTAACTATTATACTTTCACAGTATCGCTTTACATTTTAATATTAGAAAGTACTATAACAACACAAGTATCTACACAGAAATAAAAATAAAAACAAAAAAATTTCTTCGCTTAAATGTTATGAAAAATTGAGAAAACTTTACAAAAAACTGCAAAGTCAGCCTAGTTTGAAACCCCCGTTATTTGTTCGTAACATGGCAAGTTTCCAACCGAAGCTTCGATATAAGACGAGTGACCGGAGAACGGAATGAGATTGAGAATCAGGTCGAGACCATTTGCACTCAAATGTTCGATTGTAACCAATTCTAAACTGAACAGTTGTATAAAATACTGATGTTTTTCCAGGATCTATTGTCTACCCTCTACCCATAGAAAGAATCTATAGAGAATCCATAGATAGAAGCGCATACGCTTGTCACATCAAATTTAGAAAAATATTTTCAATTCAGTAGCTTTTAAAGACGAACTGCTGAGTCCAGTAAAATATTCATGTCTTGTGATATCTTTGGATCACTTTATTCTCTTTCGTCTTTATCTCGATTTGGTATCGGGAAGAAATATCGGAAATGAAATAATTGAATCAAAGGAGCTGCTATTGGCAAAAAGCTGGCTGGGCTGGGATCGATACCCACCAGTGGGTGTGGTAAGGTAATAAATAGACAGTGATGTGGTGTCTGTTTTGAAAAATTAAACTAATAATACGGTTACTATAAAATTTGATGGAGATCACATGTATTACAATTAAAGTACATGTAACTCGAAAACAGACTGACATAACTGTTAACTTGCTTACAATTTGTATAATTATTATTAAGCTTAGACATGACATGTCTCTCTTCAATTAAAACTCCTACGCAACAAAAAATATAATATTCCTGTCTCGTTCAAAACTGCGCTAAATTATACACCGCGTGCGGGTTCAAATACACAATTATGCTCATTTGCATAATTGCATCCGTACAGAACGGACGTGTTTAAGACACGGGCGACGATTTCCATTCATTATGTCAGCGATAATGCGCTGATAAAATTACATCTCGGTTTAATTTGTTAAATAGCTGCGAGAATAATAATTGCCTACTTGGCCTGAGATTAGACGGAGAACATTTGAAGAAAATTAAGGAGACAAATTAAATTACCAAGTGAAAAGAACGAATGGCTCTGCCATCTAATCCGGTCAATGGCCATGAAATTTTCCATTCATTCAGTTACAAACCACTTTCTTTATAAATTCTGCTCTGATTTTCGGTCCAAAAGTTCGAGCCAATCCATCAATGCCAGAGGCAGTATCTTTTAAACGTAGGCTCAGATAACAGGAACAATAACGCCTAAATGGGCTGTGGAACAAATAACGACTTTGAGTTGTTACTTTTAAGGTTCATTATGTTTTAAGAACACCATAATAAAGTAAGACATTTCTGATAATATAAACCTAGTGTTCTTTCAAAAGTCAACTCGAACTTTTGTTTCTTCGCAGATCCAGTAAACTGAAACGCTTCCAGTCACAAACAGTAGCTTAATTATCATTGTCAGTAATTATAAGTACCATTTTTAAAGAGAATTATTTCATTTATTTTTGTAATTTGCGTAAATTACAGTGTAAATGCTTTGAAGTGGCGACGTCCGTATTATTTCAACGAGAAGTGGCGACAACAATGACACGGCAGGCAGTTAAACTAATGACTACAAAAACTTGACATAACTTTCTCGTCACCTCAAAGTGAAGTGTTGATGTGAACCACTTTTTGTTTAAGACTGTTTTCGTTCCCACGGAAGAATTTGCTCTTACCAAGAATTTCAAATTGCTTAAAAGTTCCCGAATGTTTTGCGTTGCCATTACACAGGCTAATGAAGCCTCTCAAGAGCGTTTCGTTTTACCTGGGAATTTTGTACAGTATTGAATACTTGCTCGAGTTTATAAGGTTAGCTCCAAAAATTGAGTCAGTTAACTTTTGTTACCAACCGGCCGGTCGAACCAGCTTTTTATGAACTCAGTTTTTTCTGTATTTTTAGTACTTTTTTAAATATTGGGTATGTAGATAAAGTATTTTTGAATTACAAGTCAACATTTTCGAGTGATGGTAATAATTAATAAATAACTATTTTATGCGTATAACTTTTTTTGTATGAGAATAAGGAACATTTGGTTACAATTTTGTAATGTTTACAAATAAGTACCTACTTACATAAAAACTGCAGAATTTAATTAACCATGCAGTGATTTTAATCATTTCGGTAACCATACTGCCTAATATAACATACTCATACTCGCTCAAAATCTCAAATAATGCCTTAATCTAACTAACACATCACGTGCAGTCTTGTTTCGCAGTAACTCTATCTCAAGATCAAGACTCGTGTTGACGTTGAACAACTCCACGACATTAGGTTAGGTTAAATTTAGTTAAACACAGTTTATCCTCGTATAACCGAGGATTAGCGCCCAGCCAACTCGTGGGATTATTCTAGCAAGGAAATACGAGAACGGTCCGGGAAAATTGGCTGGATTTCGACAATTTGCGAGGTAAACTTAAATTTTCATAATTTTACGTTTACCGACTTTAGCGCTGTTAAAAGTTTGGACGGCTTACGAAGAGCTCTTTTTTGCTCGAGTGAATATTGTCCCAGTCACGATTTTAAATTGTTTAACGAACTAGAATGACGCGGCGTTCCTAAATGAGTCTGAGTTTCGAATACGAAACGCCGCCCTATCTCTTGAGCAAGTTTTTGCCACGAAAACTTGTGTAACTTTTTTATGTGGTTTAAGTAACCAGCAAATTAGGTGTAGTACTTTTGATACACCTACCAACAGTGTGTAGTTGGATGGTCTGAAAAAGCTCAACCGCCGCAAGATTGTGGCAGTCATTGAAAGTTGCGGATAACAACATTTAGATCGGTTGCATGAGTTCACACGGAACATGTAAGTGTTTCAGTTGTTAGCTTCTTTCACCAGGGTGAATAAACTAAGCTAAAAGCTTAGTTTTTAATGACTTAAAAAGATTTTATTTCCAAAATTCAAGTAAAATAATTAGAGTAAAAATTTATTTCTAGTTTGTTACAAGTCAAAACTTTAATCCACTTCATAAATCACAAACTGTGTTCTAAAGTGGTTCTAAACAATTTATTACAAAACCACGCTCTAAATTGTAGGCACCACCAAAATTCAAGTACCGCAATTCAAAACGTCTCATAGGTCTCCGAGACCCGCGCAAATAGCAACCCTCAAACGTCTCAGCGGTCTGCCAGACCAACAGTCGACTGTAACTCTAATCACCCAATAACGACCCCGCATCTGAGAGCGGCTGCTATTCGACTTTAATTAAACCAATTCATCAGTGTAACGTAAACTTTGGCTGTTAACTATTTACCTATTGATACAGTAATGTGGTAACGCTGTAAGATCTTTATTGGTGTCCATGAGACAAGTCTGTTTGAGTTACGTAGATTTCGATTTAATAGCTATAGATGAGATGAAGCGAAGATTTACTTAACGGTGACTGAAAGCGAAAAGCCAAAGATTTGTCTGAGTAACGCTTCGACTTGGACTGACTAATATTATGATAAATATCGGCGACAAAAGCATACTTGCTGTAAATGTTCAAAATGTCAAAAAAAAGTCAAAAGTAAATACTGTTAAATTCAGAACATGACATTGCGTCGAATTGTCTAAAACTCACGTTTACAGCAAGTATGCTTGCAGCAAATGTCTTCATTTTCTGTCGTCAATCTCCGGAAAACGAATCATGACCTATGTTTTATACAGAAATGTGGCCTCTAATACATAATGTGGCAGAAGGATATTGATCCATGCGGTCCTAGCAACCACACAATATCCATGCTAATATTCCAATGTAGCTCAATATGTTAGAAATATAACATTCTTTTACTGAAAGAATGCGGGAAAAAATCTAACCCAAACCCAACACGAGACACTATAAATACTATATGTATCGGATATACCTACTTTGAAAGAGTGTTACTATAATTAATATATTAATATGCACGAGCACGTAGTTATTTGTTACGGTGTTGCCACAACCCCTAGTGCATGCGTTGACATTAACACGCGTTTTGCGTTGACTAGGTTCAGGATCATTAAAATTCATAGAATGCATGTCTTTATAATTAAGGGTCACGACACTGGATGCAGAGTGTGGAACTAATTGCTGATAATATGGTTATAGCAAGCACGCAAGATATGATTTACTTTTTATTGTAGGCGAGAACATGGTTTCAAATAAAAATGTAGGTGAGTTTATATAGGCTGAGTGGATAGCCCTGGTTTTACAGTTTTTAGGCCGCCTGAAGGTTTTGGCGGTTGTTGTTATGGGGCAAACAACCGGCGCCCACAATTTAACGTGTCATCCAACGGCTGCATTCAGTTTTAAATGTTTGCGTTGATTTGTTTGTTTTTTTATGTACTCGTATCTGTGTTTATGTGGCCCAAAAATACATTTTCTGTATTTCTGTATAACTCACGGTCACCCATCCGAAACCTGACCGTCTCGTCCGTTAATTTACAGAAAATGACTACAATGGTCTGGTCACTAAACTAAGTAAAAACTGCCCCAAATCTCAGCAGGCAAAAAACTTCCTTTCGGGTCGCGACCCGCGAGCGCAAACATAATGTGTTTGTCACATCGTATTAAAAACATTCAGGATCCAGGGTCACCACCCATTTCATCCCCATAGCACTACGCTCCAAATCCTGAACCTTACTACAATCACTCAAAGTCCCAAATCGCTTGGCGATCCGTTCAGTGGGTGTCAAAAATGTAGGTCTTGTTCGTGCGTGCATATCAAACTACGAAACCGCTGTAATTGTTATTCAAGTCGGGAATACCGAGTTCTTCCGAAAATTGCCGAGCATTTCCGCCTTTCAAAGAGCACTTTAGTGCACGACTGGGCACATGCAATAATTTCTATTGAATGGGGCGCTTTTCGGTATTGTTATAGCAGCTTTTAGAAAATGCTGAAATGAATATTTTAGGTGCACTCTAAAAGGGGTTAAAGTTATGGTTTTGGTCTCGTGTAATTACAGTTTCAGAACAAAAATAATAATAAAACTAAAATAATGGCTTTGGGACTGTTGTATGCCAGATCCATAGTAACATCATATCAATACCGAGTGATTAACTTACAAAAGAAATAAATCAATAAATCTTAATTTTAGCTGAGTATCAATTCTAGATCCAAAGTTAGTGATATATTACATACATTATCATACATTTGTAGAGGTTGCAGGAGCAACCTGGACTCGTCTAGCACAAAACCGGGAAGAATGGCAAGGCATGGAGGAGACCTTCTTACCCCACATTTGGGTGCCCTAGATATAATATTATATATTAGATAATATATTCAATAATTTTCATTTTTATTATCTCACTTATTATTTTTTACTTTTTCATATTATACACTCATACTGTAACGGGAAATAAAGGCTTTTTTATTTTATTTTATCATACATTCAAGGAGCTAAAATTGTGAAAGTTTAAGATCCAGAAAGGTAGCGTATCACGTTTCAGGACAATGGAGGATCCCAGCACTCGTTGGAATTGGTACTTGATACGTGTAGTTAACGTTATTTTAGTTGGGGAAAGTTGAAGGTAAAATTCAATTTGAAACAAAACTCAATTTAGCCTTTTTCGTACCTGACTAGGTAGCACGAGAAGGATTAAGGCGAAAAAACATTGTTAGTTACTTTACGCCTGAAAAACGGATAAAGATACAACTGCTCAATGTAAAATCTATAAAGTTCTAAATCTAGTAATTTTCCATGACTTTCTGTTAACAGTTCGACCCTAATAGCTGACCGACGGACAACTTCAATCAACAGTCGATTCTAGCTCTATTAACTCAGGGCGATGAAGTACCGAGTGAATGTGATGAGAGATCGTAAACAAAACGCAGCGAAAACTACCGTTTTATTGCTAAGTCAACATGTTCAGAAACAAAAAAGAAGAGATAAAAAGAATGTGTTAACATTACAAACTACTTTTAAGATCTAATTCAAGGTTTAGCGAAGCTGTGACGTGGCGCTCTTTGTATGTTAGTAATCTCTGTTTTCTATAAGTTAGGGCTATGTTGGTGTATTTTTTTCGAACTATCCAAAAATGACGACAAGATAAAAAAAATTAATTTACTTCTTATATCTCGCAGATATTATAGAATGTATTTTTTAAAACAAGAACATTATTTTTACAAAACAAAAAACAAAAACCGACTTCAAAAGACCGACTATTGAGTTATTCATCTATTTGTCGCGCACGTACTTAATGCAAATTTAAGACTTATATGGTTTTCTCATGGATACCATTATCAGAACTGGACTAAATTGAAATGGGACCAAATGGGAAGCGTCAGCTTTCTAATAAAAAAAGAATCATCAAAATCGATTCCAGTCAAAAGTTATGAGGTAACAAACATAAAAAAAAAACATACAGACGAATTGATAACCTCCTCCTTTTTTGAAGTCGGTTACTGATATAAACTTCAATATGATGGCAAGAAGTGTTTTCAATCTCGCGCTATTTTAGCGATTTTTTGAAATAGCAGCCTTAAACGACGGTGGTTACCACTTACCATCAAATGGATTGTCTGCTTGTCACTGAGCCTTCTGCTACAGCCTTTTTTTCTGTGTTTTCGTTTTATTTTCTCAACCAGAGTGTCGTTATGAGTGAGACCAATAATAATATCCACTGTTTGTTTGTTGTAAGTATTTGATAAGTCCAATTAGAAGCAGTAGTAACCATTTTTATTTAATACTAGCTGTTCCCTGCCACGCTTCGCTGTTTCACATTGTGATTGATAAAAAAAAAATACAAAAACAAAAAAAAAAACAATCCTTGATGCGGATTATATATCATGCTAAAATTTCAGCTCGATCGGTGCAGAACTTTTTGAGTTTTTGAAGAGTACACAAACCAACATAACATTTTTATTTATAGATTTGAAAATGTAAGTAAAACTGTGATTTTTGATAAATAAAAGATATTCTAATCCATTCCTTTCGTAATTTTATATAAACTTAAACAAATATAAAAAAATGCGAAAATTTTAATTTATTTTAGCAAAAGCTTCAAATCATACTATTAATGGCACCATTTAAATTAAGGGACCAGAATTTCACGGTACAACTAAATACTAAATAAAACCGTTTATAAACGAAATACGAGTCCTGACATTTCATGCGTGGGCGCGAATAAGTGACTGACTAATTATAATTCAATTGAAACGCTTTCAGAAGCTTTTAATTTTACGAAACACTCTGAAATGATTTTTAATTGGGAATCAAAGGTTCTTACGATTTCAGCTTAGTTGATATTTTGGATTTATTTGCTTGATTTTCGTATTTGGTAACCTAGTCTTGGCGTTTAAGATTCCAAATATAGGAAGTTAAAATGTCTGTAACGTTTTTAACACGCTTTTATTAGCTTCACCTGTATGTTTGTATGTTTGTAACCGACTCCTTTGAGCGCGTTTTTGACCCACTTTAAACGGTCAGATTTCTTTCAAACTTTGTAGATAAATATCGAGGACCGATGACAATACACTAAACAAATCGTGTTTTTTAGTTTTTTTAACTATTAATTTTTTATCAATAACCTTAGTAAGGTATTAAAATGCCTTTTTAAATCCGTGAAAAGTTCATAAAATATTTAAAGGGCAAACTGGCAACATCAATTGCAAAACAATTGGAACCGCTAGAAATCATTACTTTTTACCAGTATCGAAATGTAGTGTTTTGTTATTTGTTGACCGGATAACGTATCACAATAAAATTATAAGTGCGATAGTTTGTATGTTTGTTACTCCTTCATGCTAAAACGATTGGACGGAATCGGATGAAATTAGGAATAGAGAAAGCTTATATCCAGGATTAACATATAACCTCATCTCGCGGGTGAAACCGCAGGCCGCAGCTAGTATTTCTATGAATATCTATTATAAATATAAATTAAAGTGTCCATAGAACATATTTTTATATTCACTAAGTGGTATCTATGCCCTCTATTTTATGTGGGTGATAAAGAGTGTTTAATAGGCACAGACCCTTCCTGTACCTCAGTAGCCTCGCTCTTCTAGAAAGTATAGAGAGGGATATAAGGTGATTCCCTGTCTAGCTATTCAACAGGTAAATGAATGTTTTTAAATAACATTTAAAGTAAGACTATACCTAAGTCAATGAAAATTGAAAATATTTTTACTTTTTGTAAAAATTGTAGGTAAAACCAAAAACCGTAGCCTAGTATCACAACAAAAAGCTAATGCTTCCGTGTTTGTCCCATTATGATTTCCGTACAAAACTCTCATATATTTCAAGTTAATGGGACAGGACTGAACAAATATTTTGGTAAATAACCCCTTACGGTACAACCTTTCTGGACAAACTAGATTAACAGTTCAGGGTAAACAAAAATTAATGGTGTTCTACTGTCAAATAAAATACCCAAATGTGATTTACTAATTTTTTATTCTTATTTTGAAACAAATTACTAAAAAATATTTTTTTTAAACAAGGTTTTATTGCCTTTTAGGGAGCTACACAGATACACCAAAGTTCAGCTCAATCGGACATCGGGAAGTGGTTCAAAATTTAGTTGCAAGATTTGAGCCAAACGAGCTAACATACATTGCAAGTTAAATAAAAGTTTGTAAAAAGGCAAACAATATATCAGACCTCTGCCTAAGCAGTATTTGATTTAAAACTCAGTGCTTTTCCCCCTCCGGCCGCTTAGGCAACTAAGTTCCACAACAAGTTGTCTAAAAAATACCGCATAATCGTGAAACGTATTCCGTTGCCAAACGAACTCGTCTGTGTCGTATATCCAGACCATTAAAAAATTAACCACTGTAACAAGTGTTACAGAGACCCAAGCTTCAAATTTTCGCCACTCGGTGCATCTGCGCAAAAGTTTGCAGTTTTTGTAAGAAAGACTTGTATTTTTGTATTACTATAGCTTTTTCATTTCATGTAAAAATCAACTAATAATAATAAAATCATTTATTGCAGGCATAAGAAAACGACCCATAGGAAAAAAATCCAATTACAGTTACAAATAAAAGTTAAATCTAAAATACTTAACTAATTTACCTATATACCTATACTTAAAACAACTAATGTTTATAAAAGTCACACCTCAAAATATACCATTAAATGAGTAATATTGTAAATTATATACCTGGTTCAATAAATAACTTGTATCTTGATAAATAATGGCATTACAACACGAAATTACTGCCTAAAGTAAAAGCAAGGTAACAACAACTGTAATTTACGAAATGAGTTCTCTTGTGGCAACATTTTTGGACCAAAAAGCCGAAATAAGTAACATACTAAGATAAATTACGATGATACGACCTTTAGTTTTTAAGGTGCCTGTACTTTGGTTCAAATGAGTGTTATAATATAATTCTTATCTTATGAATACCAAATTTGGTTTATTTTATGTTTTTTTAACGGCTTACTAACAAACCGTTTTTGGATGTATAAATTATGAAAATTTAACTAAGTTTTAAAAATTCAAAAAGTTTGGCTTATTACAAGCTATTATTTAACTAACCGTGTTAGTAAAATTTTATGTGTAGGTCAAATTTTGCAACTGAATTTTGAACCACATTCCGACACCTACCTAAATAAACTGAAATTTGATATACCTACTTATAAAGATTCGATGACAATGCAATAAAAGCTTGATTTAAAATATGTTGGTATCTTGTTCAACGATCTAAATCTTAATATATATAAATCTCGTGTCACAATGTTTGTCCTCAATGGACTCCTAAACCACTTAACCGATTATAATAAAATTCGCACACCATGTGCAGTTCGATCCAACTTAAGATATAGGATAGTTTAAATCTCAAATTATAGTCGCAATTTTAATTTATTGCAAATTATAAATATATACTGATAATTTTTACTATAAATTGACAAGTTAGCATCAACATACTACGGTTGCTATAGTTACGCAATGGCTTTTGACAGGACAACGTCTGTCGAGTCAGCTAGTTTATATATATATATTTTTTTAAATAGAAACGAATTAATGAAATAAGTGAAATAGAAATGTATATAGGATAGAAAACATCAAATTATGGCCTACATAGAACTGTTTTGTCAGTACTGCCATCTTGGAGGAGAATATAACTGAATATCAAGTTACCGCGTTATGCTCATCATGCTAACGTGACTTTACCCTTAACGCTTAAGCTCTTTCTCAAGTTACTAACTTTGTGTAAACAATGAATGAACGTAGCTCTCAAGGCTAAGTATACACTTCTTGGAATAATATTTTCAGTCTTGAAATTAGTTAATATCTTGAATTCTGCTTAATTTATTATTCTTCGCAAATTTTCAGTTTGTGCTGGAATTTATTCGGGGTCAAAAGTGAATTAGTCACATATCACTTATCGTAAAATCTAGCCAAAAAAATAATTTAGACTGTTTTAGATTAGCGATGTGGATTTTTTATCCTATTTTCCTAATACATATTACCAATGCAAAAGTTTTCGTATGTCGTGTGAATATTTGTTACCACGTATCTCCGTAAATACTTGACTGATTTTGATGCGATTTGGTATTTAGATAGTTTAGGTTCTAAAATAACACATTAGTTTCGATATTTCTTCTGTATTATCATAAATTATTTTATGTTTTAGACTATAAAATTTAGTGATCGTTTTTTCAAACCGAATATAAAATACCTGATAATTTTCAAATGGCCCAACAATTTTCTTGAACACTCTACTAAGAACACTCTAAGTCTAGTCTCCTTTGAAATAAAAATATTTCATTGGAATCAGTTGATTCATTTGGGAGCTACGATGCCACATACATACACACAGATACACACATTCATCTTAAGATCCAAAATTGTACTGATCAAGAGTTAATCTCGGAATCATCGGTTTCTGTAAGAAAACGGGCAAGGGTAGGGCAACAACTAGTTAAGTCTATATATATAAAAATGTTATGTTGGTTTGTGTACGCTTCAAAAACTCAAAAAGTTCTGCACTGATCGAGCTGAAATTTTAGCATGATATTATAATACGCATCAAGGATTGTTTTTACCTATTTTTTTTTATCCACAGCGAAGCGTGGCAGGGAATAGCTAGTGTATTATAAATGACAAAACGTTTCTTCAAATGATGCATTAAATGGAGCGAAAATAACGTGTTCAGATATTCTTTATTCCACAAAAAATTTCTTCAAAATTTCAACACTGACATAATTCAAATTAATAAATTAGTTTTGCTACAAAACTAGGGCACATCATCATAATCGTATCTTTTATTTAAAGGGCAATAAAATTTACTATTATGAAACCTACGGCCGCAGTCAGTCAACAAACAAACTGATCCCTACGTGTTTGTTTATTTTATAGTAAATGTGCAGGAAGGCGTTATAATCCATCAAATTCTTGTTTATTTTGTTGATGCGATCCTTGTTTACAATCTAGCTGGCTTTGACTGGGATAAAAGTATTTATAGCTATTTTTATGAACACCTAAATTGGTTTGTAAATTGGCTTTATGTTATGAAATAAATGACAAAACTGCCACGATAAAGTTTGTTCGAAATCATGTCAATAAGCTTATTAACCGACTTCAAAAAAGGAGGAGGTACTCAATTCGACTGTATGTTTTTTTTTCTAGTAATAGGTATTAAGTACCTACTTCTGTAAGTTGTCACTGTCACTCTTATTGAGATGTATATGGAGTGACGGGGACAGAAACAGTGTCGATTGCTCTAGATTACCAGCCTGCTGCTGCTCATTTGTTTTATTTTCACGCGGACGTCGTCGTTTCATTTGTTTTTTTCTTCGTAGACTTTGACATTTTTAACTATTTTAAGAACTGGGTTATTGTGAACATGCTCTTATTACGTGGTATTTCATAAAGTTTATTTTGTGAAAATAAACATTTTTGCTGTAAAAATCTTTGATGAATTTTTAGGTTACTTGTCTTGTCCACAAAAGCTGCTTGAAGCTACTCTGGGTTGAAACGTGTATTTTTCTATGAAATCAATAACAGTTGCAAATATTAATATAAAATGGACTTTCCTCTTTTTGTCTCTCTCTTCTTGAAATAGATCACCGGATATAATCGAAGCTATAGTATTCAATAGTCCCTCAGACTGTACAATTAATTATTTTTATTATAAATACTAGACTTGTACCTATACCATGACCACACAACCGTACTAATTACTTGCTTAGTGGACCCCACAGAGTGAGTTATAGATATTCTTTTGTTTGGAACGATTAGGTATTGTATGAAATGAGATTTTTCTCGTTTCACTCGTGGTCTCTTTATTTTGAACTAGCTGATGCACAGGAGTTTCATCCTGGTGCTGCTTGGTTGCTCTCGCAGGTTTAGGGCAAATATAGCACTCAAGAAAGCTGTAGCTCAGTGGTAGCGAACCTTTATGAATCAACCTGCCAATTTTCCTAAAGAAATGTTTAATGAGGCTTTAGACCTAAATATTTTCGCTTAGAGATAATTGGGTCGTGGCGTGCCTAACACAAGACATTTTGTCGCGTGCCATTGGTTCGTCATCCCTGGTGTAGCTTACAACTTAAACTACTCTTAAAAGAGAGAGAGAGAGAGAGAGAGCGGGATAGAGAGAGAGAGAGAGAGAGAGTATTAGTTTAAAAATAAAAAAATATACATTACAGCACAGTTTGGCTTCACACAGCTCCTGAGAAATATTTTATTGTACATAATAAAGCTTATAGTAAACAACTACATTTTATTACGTGTTCATAATTATAGCATATATGTAGCTATGTTTTGTGTTATTTGAACCGAAATAGCGATACATAGTTGTTATTGAGTGCCCAATTAATGCCGGCCAAAGCTGCGGATTACCAAGGATATATTAATAACAACCCGGAGTTGTTTTCCCGTCTATTAATAGTATAGGGGCTATTTATATCTACTGACAGAATAGTAAAGTGTAACTGAAGATTGAAGCAAATTAGTTGACATTTTTTTTTCCTTTACAAGCTTTACTTTCATCTTTAAGATCAAGAACGACGTTTTTAAAACTTTTTGTTTGTTATTTTGGGATTCTAAAAAGTAGGTACGTAAGACAACAAATATTTACAATGAAAACTGACTTGGTTTTGGAATATTTTGTTATAATTAAAAAGGTACTCTCAAGTACTGCGAACACGAGCGCGTCACGCTGGTAATCTCCCTGATGAAGATCACCAAATGTAATTCAAATCAAAATCAAAATTAATTTATTTCAGGTCAAATGTACCCATAATCAAAAACAAAACTCAAAACCAAATTATCATTATTACACAGTCAAATTATTATAATCATTATCATTATTATCATTATCATTGCTACCAAAATTACATTAAAATTAAATTAAAAATTAAAAACCATCATGTCAAAAATAATAATAATAATAATAAAACAAAAACTGAAATGTCATTACAATGCTAATTCTAGTACTTTCGCTCCGGCATCGGTACCGATAGGTGTCTATGGCAACAATGCCGGATGAAAGCACAGTCAAACCTAGCCGCGATCATACTCAGGACGGTGTTCGAGCTGGCCCGCACTCTGCGCACCAAGGACGCCGCCCGCAACCTCATGGTGGCATGAAAACAGGTAGTGTGGGCGTCCGCGAACATACCCGAAGCGCTACAGAATCGGGGCAGCCCCAACAACGTCCTGAACGCATTGTTGTAGAGAACGCGGAGGTCACTGTATCTCTTTTTAGTGTAGTCAGCCCACAGGCTGCACGTTAATTGAAACGTTGCGTAATTGAAACTGGTTGATGTAGCTGTCGTAATAGTACGTGAGTGTTAATATTTTAATTACGGCAATTTTTTTAGGTAAATGAACGTTTGTATGTATACAGCATACTAGCTGCGCCTAACAGTTTGACTCGTGTAGAGGTGAAAAACGGTGTTGATGATGATGATGAAAAATAGTTGATGTGTTAATCAAGGCTATGACCTACCTTATCCTTAGCCTAACTTGTCTAGATCATCCCTAGAGTCAAAAACATACAATTTCATTGTAATATGTATAATTTAATTAAATATAAAGGGCACGGGTTAATTAGTTAGCAGTTAACGCTTATGCTTCACAACATTTAATAATTACCCTTTTACGACTCTCGAGATATTTAGCGAAATATCATTCGTATCATCAGAGCTCTAAAATGAATTTACGAAAAGCTGAAACTGACTGAAAGAAACATTTTTTTTTTTTTTTTTTTTTTATGTAATTGAGTGACGAGACGAGCAAATCGCTCGCCTGATGTTAAACGTCACGTTTGCCCATAACAGGTCTGCACCACCCAGAATTTTGAACTTGCATAATTCAAGACCCTGCGCGGCACAACACTGCGCACTCTGAGATATAAGTTGTTTAATATCCCATTTGCCCTGTAATGTCACTGGAAACAATGCCCTTCCAACCGGAATACAGTAATGTTTGCACATTACTGCTTGGCGGTGGAATAACTGGCAAAGGTGTGGTACTTCCCCAGCCGGGCTCTGCAAAAGAGCCCTACCACTACAAAAACATAACCAAACATAAAGTCTATTTACCTAATTAGTCACGAAACAGGCGACTCTAGGGGTTTCATCATCATCAGCAGTCTTCTCTATCCCATAGGATCCTAAAAGGATCACTAAGAGGTTGTCCAAAGAATTAAAAAATCAGCTGCGCTTTACCATCGGCATGAAAAAAAATTTTTGGGCTTATAAAAAAACAATTTATTTCAGGCATCGTTTTACTTTCACTCGTTTTTTCAATTTAAAATCCAAATTGTCTACGATACATAAATCAAATAACATATAAATGTATTAAAGTTACAATTACAATAGAAATAATATTATGATTACAACAGGTCCCAGAATTAAATAAAATGTCAATTAAAGTTACTCGTACAATTACAATAGAAATAAAATTATTAATTAAAGGTCTCTATTTGTCGTTAACCGCTAAGCCATGTCAAAAACCTAAAAATCTAGACCAGACACTTTGGTCCATAGCTTCACAAAATCCTTTTTTATGTGTTACAAAGTCCGAACACATATCCTTACTTCTTTACTAGGTATCTATCACATATCTCCACCTTCCAATCCATAAATCACTTTATTCAGAGTAACAGCCGCAGTATGAGGCGGTAAATCCGCCGGGTCACTGGTCATCCGTCACATTTGCATTTTATGTTTTTGTTCGAAGCCAGAACTGTAACCCATTTCTTCTTGTGGTCCGTAAACGGTTATTAATTTATGCAGTGTGGGACTTTACGCTCTAGTTTGTAAAATACTGGGTGTTGATTCTGTAGTGTCTATTCGATACAAACTATTTTTAGCGTGTATTTAGTATGTGTTTTAGTAAATGAAATTTTGTAGTGAGCATAATTTACATTTTTTTTAAGAGTTTGTACCAATTTTAGTGTTCCGTACCCAAAGGGTAAAACGGGACCCTATTGCTAAGACTCAGCTGTTCGTCCGTCCGTCCGTCTCTCACCAGGCTGTATCTCATGAATCGTGATAGTTAGACAGTTGAAATTATCACAGACGATGTCTTTTTTAGAACTGTGTATAGTTCGGTTTAGAAACAATCTTACTTACCTACCATTCACCAAAGTCGGATTATACTAGATCGATGCTACCATCAGAATTAGTACCAGCCCTTAAAATTCACTCGAGTAACTTCAAAATTTTGAAGAAAACCCTGATGTTACTTTTCGGCCTTTGAAACAACTGTAGGGACCCAATTCTTAAGCACTCAAGAGTAGCTCCGTCACTCTTACTCTTATGACATCTACGAGTATAATAAGAGCAACAGTGACCGAGATAATATACTATATAGATAAAATAAGTATATTATATAGATAATATACTTCAGAATGGGCCCAGGAGAAAAATAGTAACTTCGGTAACTCACTCTCGGTAACTTGCTCTGTTGCTGCGCGATACAAGGTCAAACTAACACATACACTTTCATATAAACTCCTAAAGGAAATAAGGGATTATAAGCACATGCGGCAGCAGTGGTTTGCTTGTAATGGATATTCCATTAATTGCCTAAATCGATAAACTCAATATTCTCGTGGATATCACGCTAGGCTAAGTTAATTGAAAATCAACAAGATATAGAGTTGAGACTATGTTCGATATAATTGGAAATATAAAAAAGTAAATCAACATTTTAACAATTACATAGTAAATCTGTGTTGCGGTAATATTGGTAGTTTTAGGTAAAATTACACCAGAATTCTGCACTGTGGGACATTAGGGCACAATGTATGACACAAAAGTTTCTCTCGGATATAAATCAAGTGAACATTTACAAAAAGTGCGTGCATTCTCCTATTGTTATATTTAGGTTTTTTCAATGAGATACAAAAGTTCTGTAGAAAAACAATCGTGTTGTGTGTTTTTGGCGCAAAATTAATTTTTTATGCATGTTTGCCATAGGGTTTCAATGAAGCTGAATTTTTTTCGTGATTTTAGGGTTGGTCTCTAAATATTTTTCGTAATGATGGGCCTTTCAGCTTTGCATACCATTTATAACCCTGTATTTTGTATTTGGTGCATGTGCCTATTCTGTGAATATATTCATAATTTTTTTATCGCCAATACCATCGTATTAAAATAAAAGTAATTGAACATGACAAGCATTTCCTGTCGCACGACCGTAAGGCCCAGAATACCTATTAAACTGATAAGTTTTGGTTAAACTTTTGGTTAGAACTTTGAACAATATTGCAGAAGTTGGTGATACGGCCACGTAGAAGTTTCTTATACTTAGTTTTAACTCAAAACTACAACCTCTTTTGTCTTTTTGCAAGCGGAAGACGAAACTCTGTTAATTCTATTTTCAAAAACACCTCTACCATAATGAACCTTGACCACTGACGTGCAAATGTTTTAAAAACTTGTGACGGAGGGCGTTGGAATCTTCAAAGGAATGCAGCGGCATCCCTCCGAGCACGTTTCCCGAGACAAGCTCGCTGAGACAACAGCCGCATAATTAAAAATTAACGAATAATGATGTTTTGTTTACCAAAAAAATACATAAACGATTCATATAGCCATAATTCCATTTTTTATGGAACAATTATGGTGTCCTGGCATCTATCCAAAGCTTAGTCCATACCGCTGCTTCGCTTCCTTCCCGTAGTTTTTCACGAGCCTTTCTTTAGTGCTGGCAAAATAAATTGCCGGCTGGAATCTTAATAAAAGGGATGAATGGTAATATAGAGTGGAATATCCTGTACAGACGGACGGACAGCGCTAAATTGAAGGCCCCGAAAAATGTTTTCATTAGGGTTTGGTGATTTAGAATTATGGCTTGTAAAACGTTACCGTTTAAAGTTAACTTTAAAATGTGAAATTTAGAGTTGTGAAGTTTTCTGTTTAAGTTGTTTGTATAAATGTTGCTGGTCTATTTCTGAGTTTATTAGAATATATTGTTGTTAATGTGGTTGGCATAGATACATTTTGTTGGTAGCTCAAATATTTTTATTGTTGGTCTCGATATAATGATTCTAGTTATTGGATAATTAATATGATAAATATACGTATGTTCGCCTAGTTTCCTAGTAAGTCACATAAAATATTTAGGGAAGTATCACTTGGATAATAAGAACAACAAGTCATTTAAAATATTCATAGTTACAGTCGATTACTTTAACAATATTTTAAACTCATTAACTACGTTTTTTATGAAGAGACATCATAGTTAAAGAGGTCATCTAGTAGGAAGGAATTGCAACAATGTTATACACTTTTGCACCAAACAAAATTTATAGCTTTAGGTAAAGTCGTTAAAGATACAAAACTGACTTTTTATAGCTTAGTTTTTAACGTTGTCTTATTTGGTTAATATTTCATTCAAATTTTAAGTTATTTTGTACTTAAAGTGTTGCTAAATTCATGAAAAACTTGAAACTCTTAAAAGTTCCCAAAAAACAAGCTAACAACAATCTGGCTCACTTACGTTGACACTGGAACTTTTGTAATCTTCTCCCAAAAGTTTTTATCACACACAACACCACAAACACTAATCAAGTGCACGGGAACGTAGTCTCTATTACAAAGGACTAGAGTTCTTTAAATTAGGAGTTAAAGTTTCCGGAGTTAGCACGCGCGGTATGGGACGTCTGATCGAGTCGGCAGTCGGTTACAGACTTCGCCTGAATCCTGAAACGAGGATGGGGCAAAGCATAATGAATCTGGGGGCTCCTCGGTTCCCGTCTGAAAAATTCTTGACGTCATTTGTGGCTGTTGAAAAATTGTTCTTTTGTTACGTGTGAAATGTGGAGCGAAAGCAATTAATGTTTGTAAAAATAGATCACATAAAAATGGTTTTGTTTGTGAAGAACTGTTGTAACTTTTTACTGTCTAGTTTTATCGTCATATTAGTTCCTATAGCTAATAAATAATGGAAAGTTTAGAATCTAGGTTGAAGTTAGTTTTTGACTTAAATATTAACGAGCTGTTTTTGGTAAGGTTTTATGGGTCAAAAACTAAGGTAACCGATTCCTAGCAACAATTTCAACCACTAATTTCTTATTTAAGGTATCTTAATTCTGATTCTCTATTAATTAACTACACCTTCTCAAATAGCTCGCTCTGTGTAGGTTTTCGTTTGATAAAATTGAGCTCGGAGATAAAATTTCTTCAAATCTAATCGAAGTACCCCAATAGATCGTGAATAAGTAGCCAAGTCACATTTCAATGTACGGCTCGCGTGTCAAAAGCTTTTTGAATGCCTCGTGTAGACGGTGACGTGCTGAAAATCTGATAAACTCGACTTTATCGAGTAAGAATAAATACAATTGTCTTTCGTTTGTTAATTGGCCATCTTGTATTGAACTTGAGTCTGTCTCAAGTCGGCATTTTCACAGTTTGAAGATAAAATACTTGTATTTTAGCCGTTTAATCACGGGGTTGGTTTTAGAACTAACTGGAGGCCAAGGTTAGGTACACTTAGTTATACAATATAGATAATATGAAGTATACCTGAGTTATATTTGAATATTATAATCGGTAATCAAATTCACATCTAGCTGAGACTGTCAAAGAGGCCTTAATGGAATTTTTTTTAAATAATTTGACCTGACTAAACCTGTTTTTAAATTTATCGTAAGGCTTGCGTATGACCGCCATCTCTCTCTATAAGCACAAATAAAACACCTCGTGTAAAGTTAGCCAAATAAGTAAATAAAAATAAATATATTTATAGTTACTCGAGTTGAGCATCAACGAGGCATAAAACGAAATGAGAAAACAAGTCTTATGTGAAAATTGGAAAAGAAACTTTTCTCTTTAACTTTAACATGATATTTATTGGTTACCTCAAGGCTTGTACTGTTCAAGAACATTTAACATTGATAATTTCTTTAACACTCTGTTTTAGTTGATTTTAGTATTTATTTTAATAATCGATTCTAAATAGACTTTTCTCAATAAGCTTGTAGTTTTTAGCGCTAGTAGTCTGTAAGTAAAAATAGAATATGGAACAAAACCGATTTGATGTGTCGTGATATTTATTAAAATAGTATTAAATTACATGCCGTATATTTAAAATACTAAATCAAAGTTTGATTCACTGTTTTTGTTGAAAAACTATTGTTCAAGGGCGCGTAATCCAAATAAAATCATTACGGAAGTGATGTATTAGTCAAAAGATTGCGCCTAGAGATTTTTGATAGAAGTATGTTTTCATGATTTTTATAATGTATGAGTACATTGAGCTTTTATAAACAAAGATAAAATACAACCAATGCGACCTTGTTCTATTCAATGCCAGGCTCTTTATGGTAACACAATAGATTTATAGCCACATCCAGTGCCGTAACTAGGGCGGTGCCAGCAGTGCCCAGGCACAGGGCGCAGACCCTGGAGGGGCGCAGAAATGACCAGACTAGTTTCTAGTTTTATCTCATGCATGGTAGCTAGTTAGGTCAGGGGCGCAGTTTTGAAAGCTCGCACCGGGTGCATAAAAGGCTAGTTACAGCACTGGCCACATCATATTTAATTTTGTGAGTCTCATACAACAAAACACGCATGCTCTTGCAACGCTTGCGTTTAGGGCCTTCTACAATAAATAGTCATACGACTCTTAGATATTTTTAATAAAACAAATGTGGAAATCTGATAAATACCTATATACCTAGAAAAAATTGTTGTTGAAACATTGTTCCTAAAACTATGAAAAATGTTCTACTTATTATTTTATTTGTATACGCTTGGAAAACTTACAG
This sequence comes from Alcis repandata, assembly GCA_949125135.1. Taxonomy (NCBI): domain Eukaryota; kingdom Metazoa; phylum Arthropoda; class Insecta; order Lepidoptera; family Geometridae; genus Alcis; species Alcis repandata. Next base: position 13,121,101 of record OX421225.1, read on the forward strand.
CCTCTTTTATACAAACTATGTACTGTATACCTCTTTATTATTTGAGTATAAATTGTGCTCTGAAACAAGCCAATACGATTAATATTGCATCGTCTGTCATCATGATTCAAGATTATTCTTTTTTCATACGAATAAGAAAATACAAGACAATTTTCTGCAGTATTTAGCGACAAAATAACAATTAGGCGTAATCATTCGCACTTTATGCCCCGTAATAGCCGCTTTCTGGGGCGTAATTAACTTCAGAGTTCGCTATAATCGGCGGGCTTAACCCGTCAATGTCAATGGGACCGTAATCATAGAGAAGTGGTCTGACAGACCCCTGTGAAGTTGAGAAAAACAGTACGTTAGCCTAACACGGAGATCGTTTATAAACCAGCAATTTTGTTAGAAGTTGCTGGTTATTGAAATAAGGTAATTATTTCCATTTTGGGTAGCGGCAGTTAAAAAAGTTCTGATTTATTTTTAATGGAAAATTTGTAAGTCATTGTGAAATTTCTAATAGGTATGAATCAGATAAAAATCGAGATGAATTTCACTGGAGAAGCTATAGCCTCCAAATCTGTCTATGACTATTTTTTTCGACGTGAATAGGTCTACGTTTGTTGAAGCGAAATATAAATGCGTCTAAGTATGATGCGGTTTATGAGAAAGAATGGATGTAACTATTTTTAACTTAGTATTGGAAACCTGCATAGGTATGTCCGGAGAAAAAATTCAACAGCGTATCCACCAACGTGGCCAGCGTGGTGGAATAAACCTAATCACCGTTCGAAGGTAGACCTATATCTATATCCCAGCTGTGGGAGGATTAAAAGTTGAGAATGATGAATGATTGTAAACTTTTATTTTGCCAACAAGTGAGTTATGCTACTCAATGAATGTACATAATTATTTCGTAAGACGAATTACCCTGATTTTGAGTGAGAAATGGATGGGTCCCGCTATTGGCATGATTTGCAGGATCTTATGGCTTGTTTATTTATTTGGAGAGAAGTAGGAAGTTTGTCGGGGTTTGTAAACCTTGGCTTAATTTGTGGGCTTAATCTATTTTTATCGTTTTTAATGTTGAAATAAGAACTGAGTTTATTTCGTGGTGGATGTTAAAAATGTAATGATTTTTTTTAAACTGAAGTATTTTTTGACTAATTTGAACCAGCTATTTTACTTATGAACGATGCTTAAACTTGTCAACTAAACTAAGCTTCTCGGTTTTGTTGCACGTGACATTTCTAGTTAGCGATAAGTTGTCAGAACATTTTAAGCTACGATTAAGTTTTACTGACCAGCAGGCTGATTCAGAACATCCGAACATCGAATGTATTCGACGATTATCTTTGAAAAGTCTTCCGCATTCGGAAAGATTTGATTATTTCCGAAGGCGGAAGACTTTGAAGAGACTTTGACTTGGAGAATCGGCCTGCTGACTTATAAGAATCTTGACCTCTGAGAGCAAGAGACGCAACTTATTAAAAGCTTTTATTTATCTTGCAATGTTAGCTTGCAACTCAATTTTGAACCACTTCCCGATGTCCGATTGAGCTGAAATTTGATATTCGTGTGTAACTCCGATGACAATGAAATAAAAGCTTGACCTATTTTTTTTAATTAATTTTTTTTCTGAAATAATCGAGAATAATAGCTTAAGCACATACTGTACTGAACCGTTGCATCAAAGCAATTGTCGGAAGTAAGATTTGAAGCTGAAGGCCCGTCATCCCCTTCCTCGACAGGTACAAATGACTGCCTCCACCGCTCCGTGGCAGGTCAGGTAAACAAAATTTATTGTCCCCTCGCCTGTCTGTCACGCGCTTTAAATCCATTAATACTGGAATAAATCGTTTTCTTTGTAAATTTTTGAAATTACTGAAACAGTTTCATATGAACATAAATAAACATATTTCATTTTTTTGGAGTTACGTATGCAAGTAGTCGATAGCATGTAAAATATGCATATAAAGACTAAAGACTAAGACAACCAGCTAAATGGATAACTTGGCCAGAGCCCATGAAAACCACTGAAATTAATTTTAAAATTTGACAGACGCGGAAATTACTTGTGTTATGCTAAAGTAGAATGAAGAGAAGCATATTTACAGTTTCAAGAAATAAGATAAATAAACGCAATAAAAATATCTGTAAATATAATATGGAAACCACCCCTTGTAGGCTCCATGACTCATTTTAGGTCAACAAACGAGTAAAACTTAAAATCGATATGCTATAAACATTCCATTGTCTATCAAGATGAACTTTGCTTTATTGGCTCTTAAACTTCAAGTTGTTCCGTTTATTGGTCCATTTGATGCTGTTTGTTACATTGTTTATTAAGCCAGTGAGGCTTCTTTTATGCGATACTTCATCTTAGGAGCGTAATTGATTGTAGCCAAGCAATTCTGTGACCTAATTAGTTGTGATAGAGATGAGTAATAAGCCGGAAAGATTACTGAAAAGGGTTAGATTACTTTTTTTACTCGTAGTAATCCCTTTTTGAACGGAGATAGATTCTGGAGTGTCACGAACAGATGATTCTGAGGTTTGTAAAAGGTTTGTAAGAGGGAGGGTAAGAGGTTTGTATTATGGATGTTTTTACGATATGCCATACTTAAAATGTAATGGTTCAAAATGGTTGTTACGTAAAGTGTCCTGAACAATAATTATATCTACGATGCACATGGCCATAAAAAATAGCTGTAGTAAGTTATGCAGTCTGCGGTTAAGGTGTCCAGAAAAATTAGTGTCTCTAAAGTCAGGGTAAGTGCTAATATTTTGGTCAGAATCAGATGCTCACTTGAGCAAGACGCATAGACTGCTTTTTAATCAGAACCAATCCAGCGAGACCTAAGGTTCCATGATTTCAGATTTCAGCCCAAACGTAAAGCCCAAAATAAGTAAGACGATTCGTATTTCCTCTATTAAATTTGAGGTGTGACCCACTTATATTTCAATAGAAGTGAGTCAGCGACTTTTTTCCGCCTAGGTACCTATATTCTAGCTTCCTAGATAGTTCTCGTAGTTTATGGCTTTTTCTCGTACTTTTCTAGTTTCAAAGAATTGTTGTCCCTTATTAGCGATTGAAGATTCTACACAATGGTTCTGTCGAATAATTTTGCGTTATTCATTTGATTTTTATTCTGCTGTAGATAATATTTTACTGAAATAAACTTCGTAGACGACGGCTACAAATTTAATGTTTCATGTATTTACTCAATAAAAAGTTTTCGATAACTTTGAGCCGTTGAGTCAATATATTATTTCGGGAATATTTGTATACTTTTAGGATTGAATTGGTTTTAAATGAAAGCTGTTATTATAATTAAAAAAATCTTTTGAGGCTTTTAATATGATGACTGCAGAGAAATATAAGGCAGTCACAAGTCCGGAAAATTATGATGTGATGATTAAACTCTGTATCAGAAAAAAAAGTTCAATTCATGTAAAAAGTATCATGTTTATCTTTTTGAACTCTTTTTTATAATGGATTCAGAAGTTTTCAAATCAATTAAAGTTTCATACCAAGCTAAAATTAAAAGAACATTTTCTGCACAAGTTTCTCAAAGAAAAGGTTTTATCTCAAACCACGTCTGTGCTTTTACTCAGTTGATCATATAGATATTATAGTATGTAGTATGTAGTAACATAATTGTAGTAGCATTATCAGATATTCCCAGTTCCCATTACACTCTGAACAACACTGTCTCTTGACACTAGATGAGATTAAGTCCAATACCTAACCTATTAGCGACACAGAAATAGGAAAACAGGCAATAAAAGACATTATAATACCGTTAATATCACTAGATATCAGAAAGGATAACGGAACACAATGAAGTTTTACGACAGCAAACCTTTCTCAGCCAAGTTTTATTCAAACTTATCTCGTGTCGCCAATGTCATTGCTGGCCCTGCCAAGGACAGTCAAGGGGAAGGGCGTGCGATCCCGTACTTACATAAAACCTGATTATCCTTGACAATAACCATAAGAAGCTCTGAGTAAAGTAGAGTAAACCTCCAGAAATAGGTCAGCTCTATCTACATGTTTTTATCCGAAGATAAGTGTCAAGTTTCATGCTAGATTGTGATCGTATGCTAAAAGCGAAATGCTGTATTCACGTGACAATACACTGTTCAATACACATTTACGCTTTTAATAATTTGAGAAGTTCTTGTTCAATTTTACTTTGGAAACAGACATTTTTGACATAATGTTCTTAAAATGAAAACGAGAATATTCACGTAAAAATTAAGTGGTTTATTTACTACGGCTAGTTTCGATTCACATTCTTGTTTAATGTTCAAACGAATTGGGAATTCATTGTTTCGGTCTTACCATACCTAATCCTAACTAATTTTAACTAACTTTGTTGGCACAGCGACCCAGATTGTGTCTCGGCCTCCCCAATACAGATATTGTAAATGCCGAAGTAAGTTTGTTTGTTTGTTACGCTTTCACACCCTAACTACACAATCGATCATTGTGAAATTATGCATTCACATTGTGAGGGGTACAACACTACATATCTCTGGCTTTCCGGTGAAGGAAAACATCGTGAGACCTTTATATGTTCGGAGAAGAAAGTCAAGTATGTGAATCTAGCAACCCGCACTTGGCCAGCGTTGTAGAATACGGCCTAATCACCCTTCGAGGGTAGACCTGGTCCCAGTGGGAGGATTAAAGGTTGAGTAGTAATAGTGATCAGGGATATAGAATGGAAAATAGGTTAATTATCATCATCATCATCACTACCGTACGAATGAGACCGTGTAGCATGTACAGGGTTATTCATAAAGGGTATGCTAAGCTGAAAATGGCTCATAGTACTCATCATTATGAACAACTTTTACTAAGGGACCAACCCGAAATTCGCGAAAAAATAATCAGCTGTTCCATAGAAAAATGTCAATGACACTCGAGAAAATGTATGGAACAGCTGATTTATTTTTCTCGAATTTCGGGTTGGTCTCATAGTAAAAGTTGTTCATAATGATGAGTACTATGAGCCCTTTTCGGCTTAGCATACCCTTTATGAATAACCCTGTATAATAGTGATTGATCATGGAATTTAATTCATTGGGCACTGACGCTTGACATATAAAACCCTACTTTATTACTGAAAAACAATTTACTCCTGCTAAATCACCAGGTTAGACGGACTTAATAGGTAATAATTAAAGCTATCTAGACAAGATCTGGTAGTAAATTTGTCCTACGTCAAGATTCCATGAGGACTCTCAATTCGCCAGTCCCAGTTAATTTCTTTGACGTGCCTGTCAAATTGCCAATAGTGGAATAGCTATTTAAGTGCCGTTTTATTGTCCTGGAGCAACGCGACTTGCATCCGAGATCTGGAATGTGGGCCAACTGGCCGAGTTGAGCGCGGAGCTGAAGGGACTGCGAGGAATTTCAAATATGTTCTGAAGTAGTTAAGCGGCTATCATTTGTAGCTTATGTGGAATTGATGTTTCAAGTGTTGCCACGGCTTTGTTTGTAAAACAATGGAGAAATTTACCCCACAGGTTTACCAGATCGTTTAAATACAGGTTCGAATCCAATCTTTTGTTGAAAATTGAAATTGTCCATCGAAATATACTAGTTTTGTGCATTTTTAATACCAGGAAAATATGATACCAATGTCATCGGAGTTACATACGTATACCAATTTCAGCTCCATCGGAAATTAGAAAGTGGTTCAAAATTCAGTTACAAAATTAGGCATAAGCAAATAAAGGAACTGGCATTTGTTGCAAGATAAATAAAAGCTTGTAATGAATAAATTTTTGGCCAGAAATGCCAAAGCAAACATGTACTTATATTATTTACTCGACATAACTCTTGCTCAAGTATTATATTACAAACTAAGCGATCTGTTTCTGAAACTTCATCCTCCACTAAGCTACTCAGTAAAACTATGTTAGTACCTGCAAATGTATTATAATATAACGCTAATGAATTTACAATAGTTTAAACTTAACAGAGACCTCGCCCAAAACAATTATAAAGGGAACACTGTTTGTGCCCAAAAATAAATTAGCCAGTTTATCATCAAAGTCGTTTGGGCTCACGTATTGTTTGAAATATTCTACTTCACTCAATTTGGGAATAATAATTGTAATAACTTTACGACCAGTTTAATTTGATACCTCGTGAATGTGCTTGCCAACTTGGCTTTATCGAATTTGTTATAGTGTAGGATGTCTAACGAGGTCAAATTAAAGTGGATGAAAACTGTATGAAACCAGGGCCTTTATTTTGGCTATTTGCCAATGAAGCAGTCTGTTTTTCATGTTGTAATTTATTGTACTTTATAAAGCAACATTATTTTAAATAATAGACCGCACATATTTCTGTTGGAGGCTAAAATATGGGGGAAAATCTACGCAACGTGATTTAGGGTCGTTGAGTATTTTTATCTTTATAAAAACTCTAGGGTGTAGATTTCAATAACTTACGAGACTAATAACTCACTTTCAAAACCAACTTTAATATCAGCACAATTTATTATAATATCTAAATGTTTAATTTGTCATAAATATGTTACCTAACTCAATGAAACCGCTAAATAGATTTTTTGTAATGTCAATTTTCGACACAAATGTTCAATGAGTAAGTTAAGGAGCCTAACAATGTCTCCCATCAATACTCTAGATAGGCAGAGATCAGCCGAATAGAAGTAATTTGCAATAAGCATGAGTACAAGTGCCCGCTGACCTTTAGGGCTCTGTTACCCACGAAATCTGTATAGGTCCGAAAGCACTGATGAAATAGTCCCCAAAGGTTCGGCCCATTCCCGCAGATGGCACCACTTTATTTGGGGTTTTGTTAGAACTTCTTCGAACCTTATTATCTATATTTCATCGTATCTCTCAGCTCACAAGTTACGTTTTTTATTCAAACAGGCAAAATACGACAAAAGGAGTAGTTTTACATAATTTATGAAGGGTATCTTGTCTATTCTCTACAAAAGTTTCAAAATTGTTCGAAGCTACAAAAACTTGGAAGTTTCATGCAAATGGACAAGAGAATGGTTTCTGAGTTTCTTTTCCGCAATATTCTTGTTTCCGTCGCTATATTTCGTGGAGACAAGCCAGTGTGAATCCGCTAAATAAATTAAATAATCGTCCGTGTTTATCGAAAGTTGTTTTTCGGAAGTTTCTGAGGGATTTTCCGGGGAAAGCCGGGTCGTAAAAGCAGCCGTAAAACCTGTTGGCGGTATCCGGGGTGGCCGCGTACCCGGACGACATTGATTTCAGTCAAGGGCAGACAAGGTCGCCGGGACAAGCGGCACTGACTCGGGGATGTTTTGCATTTTTGCCGAAATTTGACGAGGGTGAGGTTTTCTCGCCTGCGATATCGATATTATAATATCTTCTGTGGGTAAGCTATCTGTTAATAAATAATACTGTATTCTACTGTGATACTGGTTCGCCTGAACATAATTTTAGATTTTTTGTGTTTTGAGATTATCAAGATTTTTCTTTAGTTGCCAGAGAGAGATTTAAATGATTTTTTTATTTTAGCTACTTGCGTCATTCAATTTGATAAAACTACTAAATTACTACTCAAAAATGTGTGCAAATAAAACAAAAATTGTTAAAACACGTCATGATTTTCACCCCCATCACCAGTTCTCTAGTTTAACCGCCATTTTCTTTGTGATAATTTTCACATTTCTCCAGTATAATTAAAACCCGTCATCATTTCATACCTACGATAATACTTGACAAAAAATCTTCGTCCTCACAAAAATCTCTGGTAAAACCTCTTCAGTAAATTGAAAATTGGATTGTGAAACGAAATCGTATTTTCGATTCACCGCAGTGTCCGGTGTGAAAGCTTTTTGAAAGTCGACTTGTGCGACACTCGGAAGTAAATTAAGACCTGTCGTTCCCAAATGACTTTTGAAAGTAGCTGCTGGACTATAAAACGATTTTATCGATTTGGTAGTCTGTCTATGAGTGAAATGGGAGAAGATGGATTCCTTAATATCCTTATTGGCTAAGTTTTGAACGATTATTCGTTGTTTTTATTACTAACCGTGCTTGAAGTTTTATCTGATATCTTCTGTAACCGTTTTTGGGACATAAAATAGCCTATTTGTAAACCCATAGTATAAGCTACCATCACACTAAATTTATTGAAAAGTTTCGGTGCGAAGAAATAACAGACACACAAAGTCACTCACAAACTTTCGCATTCACATTACAGGTTATTTTAATGTGATTGACTTTGCATACTGCAAAACCGATCCTACTATTCAATTAATAATAGTTAAAAAAATAAAATTAAGTAAATTGTATCATGTTGCTGCATTGTCTCGTATAACCTGCTAACACTGCAAATTGATAAAATCAAATGGAAACCTACACAGATGAACTGAAAAATAGAGCACGAGGTTCTTGCTTGTAAAATAAACTATAAGAACAGTGAATCGATTCGATATTGCAAATACGGTAGACCGCACATACTCTACAACTACGTAAGTGCCGGGCCACACGGTGCGGTGCGGCTCCGGCGCGGCGCCTGAGCGGTGCCGCAACGTTTTCCTACATATAAAAATGTATGGTATGCCACACGGTACGTCCGGCACCGCTCCGGCGCACGCAGGCGCACCGGACAACGGCGCGAGGCAGACGAAGCGGGGAGGGGTGCGGAGTGATGCGGTGCGGTGCGGTGCCGCACCGTGTGGCCTGGCCCTTATGCAACAGAAGTCCTATACTTTTAGTATTCTGTGCTATTACTTATGGGTTGATTACACGTAACGAGTACAGTGGCGAGACAGTGTCCTCGGCCGAGTACTCGGTTTGTATAAACAGTTTGCCGAGGCATTACATGTAATCAACCCATAATGAGTGATTCATGGTTTTAGTGACTGTCTCGCCTGGTCAACATGTTTATAAGCCGAGTACTCGGCCGACGGCACTCTCTCACCACTGTATTTGTAACGTGTAATCAACCCATTACATTTGTGTTAGAGACTGTATTTACTTGCTCATATAAAATGCGGTTTGAGATCAAAAGCTGTCATTCGGTCCTACGTAGGATTAAGTCTTTGGTAAAACGTTATCTCCGTGGAATATTTGAAATGAGACTAAAGAGAAAGCAAAGACGACTGGAAGATAAATGAAAAAGATCTACCTTATTTAGAGTTTAACCAAATTTTATTTTATTGAACTGACTCTAGAGGTCTATTTACAGAATCCGTCATAATGGCTTTTTATTTTTCAATACCAAATCTGTCTCCATGTAAATTATTTTTGCATTTTCAGCAGGTAATAAAGTCACACATTAAAATTGAAAACTTCAAAATTCAATTAAGCTGGTAAGCTTGGGCTTTTTTATTTTATCCAGTAATAGGCTTGCATTTGACCGCCATCTCGCTTGATGGTAAGCAACGATACGGTCTACGACGTAGCACGCGCGAAGAAACCGATTCACTCGCGACTTGAAGACACCTGGCTTGGGTTACAAAGTTGGTTAAATAGATAGAAGTTCTCCCAGAACGTTTATCTGTCAGCGTCACGCAGGAACAAAAATCGGCTTGTCTACAATTTACTCGTTTCTCAACTTTTTCCAAGTCCCGAAACTTTTGCATCAAATTAATCAACTTTAAACCTTCCCATTCCATCCCATAAAAATGAGAAGAAATTACACAAAGTGCAATGAACTCTGACGTTTATTACAACCAAGTTTTACGGCTCAATAAAAATTTTCGCTCATTTCCCACAATTAGGAGGAAATATACTAAATCCATTGTAAGTACGTATAGCCGACGTACTACACGAAAATATTAGGGTGTGCTTTACAAGAATGAACCTTATTTTAGGAATGTAGACATCATTTTGATTTGGCAGTTAGAGGCTTAATGTTACGGGATACAGCAATATAGTTGGCTTAATTAATTTTGAGAACACTGTTTACTGGTTTTTCTCGTTGTTTTTGCAGTGAATGTAGGTATTTCGCGGGAGTTTTCTTAAAGGTAACTATTTAACAAAAGCTCTACCGGCTAATTTTATGGTTAATGCGCACTATAGGCATTCACTTAATTGTTGCTGAATAATAACAAGGTCAAAGATTTCAAATGTAGATACCGAGCATTATGAGCAAAGCATCTGAAAAAAAGCATACATTTGAAATAGGAGCATTGGAACATGCTGGGTGTATGTTCGGAACTTAAAAATGAACGTCATCTTTTGAAATATTCAAACGAAGTTGTTATGCAGATGTTTGCACTAGTTCGAAATATACTTGTGTGGACCATTAAGCTAGTTAAAAGTTCCTTTGACTCGTTCCTTAAAATGATTTTTTTGTAGTCCTGACCCTGACTGTCCGTGAGAGGAAAAGTTTCTCAAAGTTATGATTAGTAAATAGGTACAAAAAAGAGGTTAAGCACAAATCCTTAATAATCCAAACGTAAACTCATCCTAAACTATCAAGAAATGCAGTTTAAATGGATTTCCAAACATATTCCGCACATATTGGTCGAAACCCGCTTATCTTCGGCAGACACAAAGCAATTATGAACTTTCATCCCCAAAAATGTTCTCTACCTACTACTTCAGTCTCGATATGCGAAGCAATAACGGTTCCCGATTCCTCTAACAACGTGTTATGGCCCAACTTCAGTCCTAAGTTTCCGATGCATTTAACTTGGAATACCGCCAAATATATTTTCAAGTTGTCAGATTGAAGAATTGAGTTATGTTGTTTCTGGAAGTTTTGAAAACTGAGCACAGCCCTAAAATGTTGTTAGCTGCGGCCCGCGGTTTTGTCCGGTGATAAAAAACGGTGGTTATATTTTTTATAAACATAATCACCTTTGTCTGTTCTGTATCTATATGCAAAATTTTATGATAATCTGTTGACTCTGCTGCTGACTCTGTGAAAGCATTACAATCAAACAAACTCACTCAATATATTCTGTCAGTAATCTGTAGTACCTAACCATTAAGATCTTCTTCGTTTTTATAACCACAACAGCATCCTAATGATAATCGAAAATACACAAACAACTCAACCAATAAATAATGATGCGTTTCGTGCGGACGATGATCTAATAGATATAGAATAAAGCATAATTTTTGCCCGATGGCCAAGAAAGGGTTTTGTTTTATTTGTCCGTCAGTTTTCACCAGTGCTGCAGTTTGTTTTGTTGGCTGTATTGATACTTGTAACTAACACAGTTTCTTAGCTGCTTGTCATCATAAATCCTTATGTTGTCTGGAATGTATTTGAATAGATAACATCAAAGCAATTTGGATTTCAAGAATACTCTTACTCAAACTATGGATCCAACAGAAACTTTCGTGAAACTCCAGCCTTCAAAGACACTCATCAAAGTTATAATTGTTGTCAAACTCGTGAAGAATTTAAGACTTGGAAGATTTATTTTTTGATGTGAAAAAGTGATATTTAAGTAGTTACACCCCATTTTTCTCTACAATAAGTAAACCTATAACCTAAACCTACCTAAAAAATGGGGCCAGAAGTTTCTTGTTTTCTGAGAAAAAAAAATATGAGGTAGAGTAGTGGTAGTAAGTACTTTGAAGATCATATCTGCTACCTTGGTCTGACATCTAATGAATACCAATCCAATGTTTTTTTTTTTTTTTTTTGTAATGATGCATTTTATCGATAAGTACATCATTAAAATTACGATCTAGCCTGAAAGACTAATGAGTAATTTGCGTTTAACATAAATTGCTAAGTAAGTTATTGCTAAGATTGTGTCCATTAACACATTTCTTACGGTCTCTATTAAGGCGAAGACACTTTGTTAATGTGTTCTTTATAATGTGTCCAATCTAATGGTGGTGATGAAAAACCGTCGTGATGATAATTATTAAAAGTAGCCTTTGTAATAATCCAGAGTATAAGCTATCTTTATTCCACATTTTATCCAACGCCGTTCAGCCGTTTCATCCTGAAGGAGTACCAAACATACCAACAAACTTTAGCATTTATAATATTATACAGGTACTAGCTAACCCGGCAAACGTTGTTTTGCCATATAAATTATTTCTAGTGACTATTAAAAAATAGGAGTTGGTGATAGAAGGGTGAAAATTTAGGGTTGTATGTATTTTTTAATGCCACATAAGCAACAATATAAGAAATAAAAATTTTGTCCAAAAATTAAAAATAAATGTTTGGGGTGGACAACCCTTATCACTTAGGGGTATGAAAAATAGATGTTGGCCGATTCTCAGACCTACTCAATATGCTCACAAAATTTCATGAGAATCGGTCGGAGGAGTACGGGAACGAACATTGTGACACGAGAATTTTATATATAAGATTATTGTGATTACTTCGCCAAGAAGCCATCTGTTCTGATTATGAATCAGTCTCGTAACTACGAGTTTACTTAATTCAAGACCAAAAATTCAAGAGAAATGAAACCTAATCACAAAGTAACAATAACAAAAGTTTAAGTATCACATCACATTATTATATCCGCTGACATCAAAATATGCAGACAAACATGATAAAACCGTTTTCAGCGGCTTTAATACGTTTCGCGACGCAGAATTGAAAGCAAAACGTGTATCAGCAAATCGCAGTACAAAGCGACAGTAATTGGAAATTTTATTAGCTCCCAAGAAGAATGGCGTAGAAAGCGACACAAACGCAAGGATTTAGAGCTTTTATAGCCGTTTTAAACGCCGTTTTGAGACATTGCTGCCGAGGCAGGTACGTTTCCTTGACGTTGCTGTAACTTACTGCCAAAAATGAGGGAAGGAACCGGAAGACAATGGTGTTAGATATTTTATGGAAGACCGACTTCAAAAACGCTGCGCCGGTCTATGTTCTACGGCGTTTTACGACGGGGTTACAACTTACAAGTAATATGTAAGTTGAATAGCATATAAAAATGTTAACTTATACTTATACATTCAGCATTCATACACATTCATTCAGTCAAAAAAGTATCGGGAATGGATGATTTGTTTTGGGTTCCAAATTCAAATTTTTGTTTTTATTGTTGTTGTTAGATTGGCACAACTGTTATCCATTTTGGCGCGGAGTTTGAGTTGCGTCTGTTATTTAGATTAAATATGGTGCTGTTTTTAGTTAGGTCATGTCTAGTGTGTATTACGAATTTCATCATGGACAAAAACATCGAACAAAGAGTTTGTCTTAAATTTTGCATCGCCAATGGAATTTCGTGTTCGGAGTCACTAAAAATGTTACAGAAGGCTTACGGCGAATCGACTTTATCAAAAACACGTGCTTGTGAGTGGTACAAAGCGTTTAAAAGCGGTCGAGATGTGATGGAAGATTTGCCTCGCTCTGGTAGGCCATCAACGTCTGCAACTGAAGTTAACATCGCAAAAGTGAAGGAAATAGTGACTGAAAATCCTCACTCAACTTTGAGAGAGATAGCCGCTGAACTTTCTGTATCTCACGAGTTGATCCGTACCATTTTAAGTAATCATTTGGGTATGAAACATGTTACCGCTCGGCTAGTCCCAAAAGACCTGAATTTTCTCCAAAAACTCAATCGCATGAGAGTCGCTGAGGACATGCTAGAACGGGTCAATTCCGACCCAACATTTATGAAACGCATTGTTACTGGTGACGAGACGTGGGTTTACGAGTTTGACATGCAAACTAGTTTAGTAGGCACCCGTTTTCAATCGGTAGGAGACATAAAGGAGAATTCGAGGCGAGAACTCAACTCAATTCCGGAAACAACGTTTAAAAAATGTTTTGATGATTGTATTATTCGTTGGCGTAAGTGTATCGTTTCTGAAGGAGCATACTTTGAAGGTGATAAAATAAATTTGGATGAATAACAAACATTTTGTGTATTATTGATATTTTCCCGGTACTTTCTTGACAGAGTAGTACCTAGCAAATACTTGTTTAATCCAAAAAATAATTATAAGATTATTGACGTAAAAATATATTTCACTTTGTTTCAGATCTTTATAAACTGGTATGAGCTAATTCTGCCAACCTGAAGTTTGATCCTCTAACTTTGAAGATATATAGGTACATTACGAAGCCATTAGGATGAAAAATAGATGAAGCACTTCAACAACATTCCAGTAAACGGTTGCAATCGGTGCTGCGTTTTAGAGTTCTCTGTTGCGGTGATTTTTCAATGCGACATTTACGAATGGAGCTCTTATCTGGGGAGTATTCTGGACCGTTCGAGATTGTCTCGGTCACTTTCTCTGTTATGACATTTCTAATGAGAGTGAAAGTGACCGAGATAATATCTCACTCGCCAGAATAACGCTCTGTTTTAATCTAGACTTCGCATTTCGACTGCAGCTCGCTTTTCAAAGCGCTTTGTTTCGTAACAGTATGATTAATGTACTACAAAGTAATATATGATCTTATTTTTCAAATGTCGAATGCTGCTGATATTGAAAATAGGAAATGCTTAGTGATTTTTCAGTTGCCACGGGTTTTCCAAGTATTAGAAGATAAATTATCTTGTATCTGTATCCATAGCTTGAAATACGTAATTGTAGAGGTTAGGTTAGAAAAAAATTAAATTATGTTTAACTATGTTATTTAGTAACATGAATACTAGTGCTTTTTGGTTGTTTGATGGATCGCAGCACAGGATTTTGCTAGCTGTTAGCAGCAATATGATTAAGGGTCGACTTTTTCATGCTATTCAATGACGAGACGAGAACAACTTGAATTTTGTGTCAAAGTAATAGGTAGGTACGTTGGTAGGTACGTCGTGATTTTTTATTAACGTATTTTTAAGAAACTGTTATTTGGCGATATTTTTTTTTCTTTACTGTTTTAAACAGACACAGGACCAAAACAGATGACACGCTGAAGAGGAAACCTGATACTCAGCAGTGGGTGAAAAAAGGATGTTGATTGATGTACTGAACTAAAACTAATTGGAAATCTATTCTGATAAACCCACGAGAGTACATAACTTCTTATGTTCAACGCCTACATTAGACATCTATTATTATCCCTTTAAAAGCTACTATACGGTTTTCTATTATCTTTTGTTTACCCACTATTTCCGTCCCTTTTAATGGCTTTGGCTCAAAGCTTCGAAATAGCCAGAACCTTCCAGAAATCACCGTAGTGACACAGTGAATCACTTCTGCTCGTATAAACAAGGAAGTTTTGCTGCTTGATATTCACTTGTACAATACATACAACAAAGAACATTAAAGAGTTTATTCATCTATCTACATACACAACGAGTTCAAGTACAAGGTCAGGACAAGTTATATACATTTTTGTGAAAGATTATAGTAAGCACAATGAAAGGTTTTTTTTGTAGAGTAAACAATAAATAAAACAAATAAATGTATGTGTCCTACCTGTCATTCAAAGGTTGTCTGGAAGATATCGGTATATTTCTAATTTGTTCAAAATTTAGGGAGATGAGTGAAGAGTAGTTATGAAATATCGAAGGCCAAAAACCTTTTAACTTAAATCAAAGGCAAAAGTATTATATCTCTGAAAATACAATCCACCTACAACTACATTGATAATAGGCAATCGTAAAACGTGTTGGTAGCAGGGGAAGAATTTGCTTCTTTCCTCACTCAATTTCGTATATTCTACAAAAAAAAAACAATTCTTTGCAAAGAAAATCCACATAAACTGGGTGTACGGGTCGTGAAAAATCACAAGCCGTGTGTAACTCTTAGATAAACCTTGAGAGAAAGATAGAGCGCTGGGTCAGATTTAAGTGAAGCCGCCAAGGTTTCTACATTCGAGTACGCACACATTCACACATCCCATACTACTCGTTCGTTAGTTTTTCCCAACGTTGCGCAGAGAAGGTACCTACACAAAAAATAAACCAAATAATGCAATCCTTAGCACACTTTGGGGATATCTTACCCCTTATTTAAAGATTGCTTGGAAGAGATTGCTCTTAGCGATAAGACCGATTTGTGAGTATCTCTTATGCACTGGTACAACCGGTACAACGAGTAATAAATATATAAATGAAAAGAATAAATAGTTTGAGGAGTATTGAATTTAAAAGTGGCTTCAGTCAGGTAATCGCAGTGCTCTATCTTTCCAGGTTTATCTGAGGTGTAGCATGTCGTTATTCACACATCGCTCGCCAATACAAGTGGTTCATTAACCCCCGACACATAGCGCCCCGTCTACACGTATCAGGCGACAATGGAACACTCTTAAAGAAAGCTACAGCCCTCCCCGTTGTTATCGTGGACGTGTTTCGGACGATAGTGGGGAGGAGAGAGTTCGGACTTGGGAAAATCAGGCAGAGATCGCCTCAGTATTTATGAGACTTGGGAAAAATCGGGCGGTGAAGAGAGGTAAAGATGGGTTGAGTATTTATGTAGCTAGGCACTGATACACAGCATCAGCTTTTCTGAAAATCGCTGTAAAGATTTTTGTCACGTTTTTTTATTTGTTCCTGTATTTTTGGTGTTTGGCGTACGAAAAATTTAATTTTAAGCAAACGTTGGTTTTCACAATAGATGTCAAATATTAATCCCTTTAGACCAAAATTAATGTCGTAGAAGCTAATTAGGTCCTTGAGTTAACAATGACACAAATTTCACAAACAATTAAGTTCACACTATCAGTGGTGCTTCTATTTTAGCTGTAAGATCCACGTCTGGGAGACCCTTGATAGCGGAAAGTGACACATTCACGTCGACACCCAACATTGTAACACGGCCTAATATAAAGTTGCACGTAATCTGCCAATGTGTATTGTTCAGAAACAGGTCAAATGTGACGTCGTATAATACAAATCTTATTCAGAAATGTTTTATACACCCTTTCGATATAATACGCAGAGGCATTGTCTTATTACACACGTATCACTTTGGAAAGGAGATTTAAACCAATCTCAGTCAAGTATGGTTTATGGTTAAAAGTAAGTTTATATAGGCCTAGTGGGTGGCCTAGTACCTAGTTTGGTGTCAGAGTTTTTATAGACTTCTCCGCCTGAAAACTGTGACAAAACTTGGTGATGGTGAATGTTTTATGACAAACAACCAGAACCTTCTATTAAACGTGTTTTCTGGCCCACCCATACGGTAGCGTATCGTTGTAAGTGTCACCGTCTGCCGTGGTCATCTGGTCACCCATTCAAAGACTGACCGCGTCGTCCATTGTTGATATTGTTACATCGTCCATCGGATACGAATACCTAGGGGAACTACGCTATGAGCGCTATGAGCTACATGCATGCAACATAACCAAGGTTACGTGCTTTTCAATGATGTGTAATTGATTGTTTTAAATCCGCAGCTTAGTAATCAAAAGCCTCATCTACTTCCAAAGCACAGTAACCTCCACCTGCTAAAAAAGACATTCAATTTCATGCCATTATGTAGATCACAGCCCTCAGTATAATCTCTCCAAGATACTTTATATAGCTTAGAGGCGTGCCGTTTGGGTTCTCCATGAATTATGTATACGAATGCTGCCATTATTTAGGATGTATCGCGATAATGGTAGAATTCGAAAGTGGTGCTAATGCTCTACTTTTGACTGTAGAAGCTGTCAGCATCATCACTTTGATTCTTCTTCCTGCTGTGCCTCTTTATTAATTACAGACGGACGTAGCTTCTTAAAAATCATCACAAAGAAGAAAAGTATAGAATAGAATACTAAAACAGTAAGTAGTGTAAGTTCTTAAAGTTCTGCAGTCAGCTTCTCCACTTTGATTAGCAATATCCAAAGCATCATTTATCTCACTGCCGTATACTTTTACTATGCCATGTGCCTCAGCCCACGATCAGTCCGCGAGTAGAGTCAATCACTTGGTTTACATTTTTTATTTTATTTATTTATTTTATATCTTTGTCATATCTTCACTTTATTGCAAAAAACCTATCTTCAGGACTAGCTCCTAAAGTTGTTGTAGGACTAACAAACTAAGATCAGTTAAAACTTTTTCATCTCTGTAGTTTTACGATAGAACTACGAAATACTCCTACTTTACTGCTTATACGAAATAGAAATTGTCTCTTATTCTACAGAACCCTTCGTGAGGCCTAATATTAAAATTTAACATGGCCTAACTTAATACAAACTTATATCATGCTTGAACAATTATTTGCAATTTTCATAATATATAACTGTGACCGCAGCTAAAGCGATTTGTACCGCGCGTGGCTTAGATCCTAGAATATATGATTATTAGCGGAAAGGACAAAGGACACTCGTACAAGTCCCGTTGCATAGACGATATCGTAATTCGAGGATCGCCAGCAGCAATCCTGGCTAAGTAAGAAGTATACGGACAAACAGTGAAGAATCTAAGTTTATTTAAAAAAAATCTGAACTAAAAAATATAAATCTTGATTATTTGGACCCAGGCGTTGTAATCATCAAGCCATTTTCTATTAATAAAATATTATTTTGGTTTTCCAATGGACATTCTGGGAAATTATCCCACTAATTATGCTACCATAGCCCTTTCATAGAGACATTTGATTCGAGTACAAAAACGACAACCAACAAAGAAATAATAGAAGAAAATTAGAAGAGACCATCTAAATCTTCACCAACCCCTTCAATAACACCTCCTTTAATAACACTTAATCCTTAAGTGATAATAGTAAAGTAGCAATGAATTAAGAAGACAAGTATGGCAAACAAAACTAACTATCCAGTAAAACAAAAATAACAAAACTGATTTTCTTTTTTTCACGAAAAAGCGAGCCCATCCCAACACAGCATTAAATCCCCTTTTTCCCAAACCTAAGTCCCTGTCTCTCAGTACAAGATCTCCCCATCCGCTTAGAACGAGGTCAAGATTCGACCTTCGGGAAGGTCGAACATCGAACTCTTTATGCCAGGTCCACGCCCTGAAGGATCAGCGATGGTGAAAATGTGTCCTGCTTGTGGTGATTTGTCAGCTCTTGACGGATAGGCGGGTTTTTTCTGTTGAGGGATGGAGGGAAAGGAAATAATGTTAAGCCGAAACGTACATGTACTTTTCTGAACCTATACTTTACTGCTATGCTCAATAAGAGTTTGTTCGCACTAGCTTATGCAGTGTTTTTATATTTCAATTGTTATTTTTTATGTCCACTTATTCATGTTGCACATGGATGTAGTTATTGCCAAAATATACGTGGGTACTAGTAAATTTATAACAAAAATACTATTTGAACCAATAAGCCCTTATAGAATATTCTTAATTGCCTTGGGCAAAATTTCAGGGCAATTAGGTGATTAAACAATACATCTTCTATCTCAGGGCGACGACCACAGTCCTGTGCCGTGCAGGGTTTTGTATTTTTAAGAGGTCACAATTCTCATTGGCATGGGCAACGCGATGTTAAACATCAGGCGAGCGGTTTGCTCGTCTCATCACTTAATTAAACAACTTAATTATGAAACACTTTTAATTCATTTAATGTTTCGGTTGTGGACATAAGTTTCAAGAACGGAGAATCCCAGCATCTTATCTGAAATTCACGGGAATTAAATAAATTTTGAAAGTAGGTAAGGGACGAACTTCAAACAGATTTTTAATCACGCTGAGACCGATATTATCACGAAGTAAAAAACCACTTGGAGTTTTCCCCTAATGCTCGAAAACTTCGGAATGAAATTGAAAAATCAAAAGTGTGGAGTGTTTGGGACGATTCTGTGATTATAAAATTAAAGGAAATAACTAAGATATCGTAATAATTATTATGGCATTATTTCATATTTTCAAATATGTACCTACCTAATTTAATATTTTTAAATGCAAGATCTTAATACTATCAGAAGTCCAGGAAAACGAAAAAGTAACCGTTCTGATCGTTTCATGGTTCATATGACAAAAACCCGATCAAAACGCTTTGATTTCAATTTCGTCGAGGACCCACTAGACTGTGGAATACGTTGCCTGAGAGGACGATCCTCGATAATTACAATTTGTCGTAAGTGAATCAGTTTTCTCTAGCCAAGTCATTGTAGACCATTTCAATGTTGAAAATCAAAATGAACATTGGACATAGATTACCTACTTTTACCGAAAAATTGGTGCAAACTAAGTGATATCGGGGATATTGTCACTTTGCAAAGTAAACATTCTGATAGCGACTAGTTGTAGACCAAGTAAGGTTATAATATGGCTTTGGTGTCAGAGTTTTTGGGCTTATTAAATGGCTTGGTGGTTGTCATCGACATAAGCGTTACATTACATCCTATGTTAATGTGGGTTTTTATGAAGACAAACAACCGGAACTACAATTTAACTTGTCACCCATACCAAGCGGAAAACTGGGAAATCGAGAATAAAGTCTAAATCACAGAAAAAAAACAACCTAAAGCCAGATTTATACGGTTCTAAGGAAAGGGAATACTCATTAAGAACAACTTTCACTATGAAATCAACACGAAAATGTAATCAGCAGATTAAATCATTACATCCCCCATTTGTTGAGTAAAAAAAAAAAAATGAAAAAAAAAAAAAATAATAAAAAAAAAATTGGAACCTTTACTTTTTTAAACAAATTAAAAAAATCCTCATCAGCAGATCCATAGAAGAATGTGAATGACACTCGACATACGAGTATGGAACAGCTGATTTATTTTTCGCGAATTCTTTATTGGTCCCACAGTAAAAGCTGTTCATAATGATGAGTACCATGAGCCCTTTTCAGCTCATCATACCCTTTCCTCATAACCCTGTATATTTACAAGTTTAACCTCGTTTTATTTCATCGCAGCTTTCTAATAACCCGAGAAGGAGCAATGTCATGTCGGGTTCAAACGGATCCATGTCAACAAACCCGATGTGTCGTGTAATGGAGACGTTAGAGACGACGTTCAATCAGTCGTTCAAGTGAAAACACCCAGAGACGATCTCCTGCTATAGGATAACATCTCGGATTAGGAGAGGTACTTCGGTGACGGTTGTCACTTTGAAAACGCTTTGTATTTCGATTATTTCTTTCTTTAATTATGACCCCTACATATTTATTTACTTAGCTGCACCCTGTGTTTTCCGGGATAAAAAGTAGCATATGTGTTAATCCAGACCATGAACAACCTTAATTTCAAATTTCATGTAAATCCTTTCAACCGTATCAGCGTTCATTAGTAATAAACGTCATACTTTCACCATTATAATATTAGTAAGATGGCTCTGGGTGTCATCATAATTCCGACCTTTTCGAGCTAGTTTTGCTTCTGACGTCAGCCACAGAGTAAACATACCATAGTAAATATATTTTACAAAGAGTGTTACTTACTTTCTATCGTACGAGTAAAAAGCATTTTGTAAGTACCATCATATGAAATATAATTATGTTAACATCTTCTTTCGCTAGTCTGCCGAATAGCCAAAATAGTTTCTAGGTTTAGCTAAGTGTTACGTGCCGCACCTTGAAATACACTTATGCCCAGAACAGTAGGCACTACGAGAATAGACGATGATGAGTGACTTTGTAAACACTTATAATACAAAGAAAAGACTCGTAGTAGCACTCTCAGACTCATGTCGTCACCGTTACGGGGATCAAGCTTTATCGTTTTATTGTTTTGTATTTTCCATTTTACGGATCGAGAGATTTGATTGTCCTCTTATAGGACAACAATTTTGTTTAAAATTGGAAAAAAGATAACAATAACAAACAATAACAAAGAAAACATATTTTTTTTCCTTGTTGAATTTAGAGTTTTTCTTACTGACCCAATTATAAAAGAAAAGGGTTTTTGATGAAACACAGCATTGTTATTTTCGTTCAATTAACCTGGCTTGTTACACCCATGACTGGCTAAATAAAACTAACGTATTCAACCATTATTTCGGGTTACATTATCAAAGATCTTATGTCTGTAATAAGTAAGAAAGGGCTTTCCACGCGCAGTCCCTTGCCAAGATTTCTTTTCACGCAATTTCGTCTGTCACAAAGGAATAGGTACAGAACTATTGACCTTTATTTACTATAAGAAATATTTGATCGTTATACCGTAGGGCATTTCTTCTCTTTGATTTTCCGGTAATTTTATTTCATTTGGTTTAAGTTTGAAAGGTTGGATAAATACATCTTTGCAATAAATATTTATTTAGTTATTTCAAAAGGTTATCTTCAAATGGCCTTTGTCGTCATAACTGTTTATTACTTCTACGAACTTACATTTTGACGTTTTCATTGGAAACCTTTGCTCAAATATGCTAGTCTAAAAACTAATTAAACTTCTGTAGGTTCCAAAAGCTAATTCTCCGAAGTCGTTTTACCCAAATAATCAATCAATTTGGTTTTATTTTCTAGATTTTCATGAAAAACGCCAGTAATCATTTTTGCTTGTGTAAGAATTAATTAATAGTAGTAGATTCGTTAGCCTAGTAATTAAGTTTCTACAAAAACCGACTTTTTAATTGTTACCCTTTGCCTAAAAAAATCTCTAGATAAGAAATTTTTCAAGACCGACTTTTTCATTAAAATTTTAAATTTACTAAGTACATCTCATTAGGTTTATGACGAACCTTAAATTTGCCTTGCATTGTAAAGTTTAAAGCACTTTAGTTTCCTAAAATCTTCGATGTAGAGACCAAGTTAGTACTTATGTCTAAGGAGGACTGAATACTTAAAGAAGTATAATTAAATGATCTTACTTCATTGAAAAGTTACGTTGGCTTCTATCATAAAGTAGGCTTCGTTGTAACTCCAAAGGTTTCCACAGACCTTGGCAAAAGTAGATGCCATACTATACATAATATGTAATCATATTTCCTCCAAACATGCATGCACTTACGCTGATACAGCTCAGTATCACATTACCAATGATATCCTTCCGAGGGCATAAACAAATAATTCCCCTTGTTTTCCGGCAGAAGCCAATATTCTCCCTATTCGTGCCACATGCCACGTTTCTCGCATTTTCTGAGGAGCCATCGAAAATCAAATTGATTTTATTTAAGCAACAAAATAAAAAGGAAATACTTTGGTTTCTCGCTGGCTGGTTTACGGCTTCATTGAAGCATTTCGACGAATTTATTGAGCTATACTTTTTCATATTTATGAGTTCAATAAGTATATCAGCATTGATTATTGGCTGTCAATAACTTTTGTGATATAGGTATTTTGGGAGTATTGTTCGTGTGTAGCTGAGCATTAATTTAATCGGATTTGTGGTTTTTGAAAGCTTTATTGTGATGGATAAAATCTTTATTCGGAACAATAGTACAATATGAACTGATGAATCTGATTTTTGATAGTTCGAAAAGCCATGCCATGTTTGGTTACATGAATCCAATAACTATTAAATCCATTAATTTAGAGTAACTACGAGTATCTCTAACAGTTTACCCCAATTTTTATTTAGTCGTTTTGTTTTTAAGGACCCTTTTTTTCAAGTGACGATTTAGCGAAACATTTTTCTTAAAGATAGAGGAATTTAGTTTATTAATCGGATACGCTAATATATAAAGGAACCAATTACTAAGAGAGTAGGAAGTGTATGTCGTAACTTCCTCAGAAGTTAAGTCATGCAAATGAAATACAGTTAGCCACAATCTAACGCAAAGTCGATAGTCCTGATTGTTTAGAGTTTGAGCTAACATTGAACGCTTAAAGTAAACTAAGTTAATCTTTAGTTGGCTTAGCGTTTCACTTCTGAATTCAGACGTGCTCCTTAACAAATAAAGATAGATTGCATACGGAAATTAGGTGAGTTTATGTAGAACTTAATTGTTGTTACAATAACTTTACCTAGACTTAATTGACTCTACGTCTTACTAATATTATATAGTGAAAGTTTGTATGTTTGTTAATAAACTCTGACGGCTCAACGGAATTTTGGAATGAATTTTGGAATTTTGGAATGAAAAATACATAGGCTACTTTTTATTCCGGAATACTCTTGTCCACTTTTTAACCGCGGGTGAAACCGCGGGGCGCAGTTAGTATTAGATATAGAAGTTTAATTAAAATACAAATGCCACTATCGCTAGAGTATGCGGTTTTGTCTATTCTTAGCGTTAATCGTGGCCCGAGTGAGAATTCTTGTGACATTCGCTTAGATATTCTCACTATAAATGCACCGGAGAATTTACGGGAGATACCTCTTGTAAATTATCCTAATAACAAATTAAGGAAAATGTGCTATATTATAAAGACATGTGAACTCAATATTACCATGACTTTAGAATAAACTCTTGCTTCAGTTCCTGTTCTGACTAAATTGAATTTTTTTAGTGGATATTATTTAGGGGGTATTATAAGTTATACTTATGAATATGTGTGTCTGGCTGTGGCATAGCATGGCATTTCGTAAACAGCTCTACCTCTACTTACTAAGAGCCCCTTACAGTAAGTTCATAACACTATGTTAAAGTTAGTGAAGTAAGCTACTCAGTAAAGTTTGGACTGCACTCGCATCGCTTCGTAATAATCATCCGACGCACCCGGGCTGCACTCCGTCGATAATAGTTGACTGGTTCCTGGGAAACTTGGTGGAACTTATTATAAGTTGAGATAACTTTGCTTCACTTCAAAATAGTTACTGGTGTAGGATCTTCCTATTCAGAAATGTGGCAGATTGTGAGGGAAAACTATTTTCGTAAACATTATACCTATACTGAAACAGGTAGATAGATACCGTAGTTTACTAGAGGATGATGTCCTATTCTCCGGAAGCCAAGTCCACCCATACAAAGGTTTTTGTAATAATCTTCATTAGGTAGGTATAAACGTAACACACTGGGAAATGGTGGGTATGGTATGGTATTGATTGGTAAAGTGTAAACACTGGCTTTTTGATAAATAAATAAATAAATATCTATAGGTATTGCCTAATGTCTACTTGATGCGCCCTGTTATTTTAATCGCTACCGTATAGGATAGGTTTTTACCTACTGTTGATTGTTTTAGGAATAAAAGGTTAAGTTAAGTTAACCTCATAAGCTGCCGCCACACTAAAGTTCAATCGTTTTTGCGTAATAGAGTAAAACATACAACATTTCACATTTATAATATTAGCTGGATAGGATATTAATCATGTATTTTTTTTATCTTGAAATAACTTTTATTTTGGCTTTGAGGGATACTTCTTCCACCAACATTTATTTTCAATCTAAATATCATTGTCGTAGATAAATATTTTTCCTTCGTGAAAACACCACACTTTACGAGTTATAAAATATTTTTATACGTTAGCTTAGGTCTCTAATCCGAAGTTTAGATCGTGTGGAGTCTAGACTCGGACTAACGCCCACCCAGATAAATCTACAGAGAAAGATGGAGCGCAGCGTTAGATTTGGGTGAAGCCAAGAACTCCTCCACTTTTGCGCGTACATGCACGAGCTCTACAGTGCCGTGAGTAAGGGAGTATTGATATGTCAAGGTAGGGCTTGATGTGTACGTATGCGAGAACACGGAAGTTTTTTTAAGGACGATTTACACTCATAGCTCGGCGCTAGGTTTCCCTTTAACGAGGACGCCATGATATACACTCAAAGACGAGGACAATTAACATCCAGACCCAGGGCAGATACTTGAATTCATCGTTCAAGCATCTGTTTAGCCGGGAATCGAACCAGGGGCCTCTCGCTTAATAGCGCAGACACGCTACTACTGTGCTAAACCGGTTGTCAATTATTGGCTTTACCCAAATCTAACGCAGTGCTCGATCTTTCTCTTTAAGTTTATCTTAGCACCCACAAGAATTGCGAACAGATTATAAAATGTGGATTTTATTGTTGACACTTCTAATTCAATTATGGTTTCACTACGGTTTATGTTTGTGGTTTAGTGCGAGATTGCGGAGATCTCTGATACTTTATACTCTGATCTCTGATACTTTAGGAGACTAGACGAGAACTATGCGTTTAAGTTTTAGAACAGAAGATTAGTTGGGTATTTATTTTTAATGTCACATAAGTACTAAAACTTTTAAACTAATGGATACTAAGTTGCTATGGTGGTATCAAAAAGTGGTAGATGTATTAACAAGAGCCTCACAGCTATCACAACGATTCGGAAAAGAACTTACATTTTAACAGGATAGATTGGCATCAAATGCAGCAAAGAATCATTCCGATTAAACTAGCTTTCTGTTAAAAAAACTCTAAAATCGGTTAAGTCTTTCTTTAGGAGCTACGAAACCACAGATAGGCTTAATCCGAAGCTAGAAATTCGGGTATGAAACTAAGTACTTGACGAATTGATTGAACTAAGGACACTTTATGTATTGCATTAATAGACTATTTACTTGATATAGGTATATTAATTTAATGGATACATGAATAATTCTTTATTCTAGTAGTAGTACCTAGAAAACCATATTCCAATGGAAAAAAATACACTAAAATAAAACAAAATAATGACAAGTACGACACGTTTAATAGATCTCTACATAATATTTTAAACACTTCATACATTTTAGTCATAGTACAAAAATAATTGCACAATTTAAAAGCATCTATATACACAGCTCTTACTTGTAATCGATACAACTTAACCAATCTCAAATTCAAAATACTTACAACGGTTGCTTAGGCTATTCGATTTTATTATACACTTACTTATTCAATATTTCCATATTTATTAAACTTGTAATGTTGGTATACAGTATATAGCAAGCAAGGCAAGTTTTAACAGTACATAACAGAGGCAAGTTTCAAATTAGATTACCTGCTTCCTCTTGCCAAAATGTCCAAAGCCTGTAGAACACTCTCGTTAAAACACTAGCATAATCGTATGGTGGCAATTTACCACTCAATGGCAATTTACGATGTAACGCGATATAGCGCGACATGGCGTGTATCTTTTAAAACTTGTTCGGCCTAAACAGTGTCTCAACGAGGGTGCACAACCGGCATTATAACTCTGTTCCTGATACCATCCTCTATGCATTTAAGAAGGATGATTGTACTCAAAAGTAGATAAAGTAGAATAAAGGCCATCGCTTTTTAGACCTACTCAATTCTAATACGACTAAAAGCAAAGCATTGAAATATGAGCTCTATACAGTACTCCGTTCAGCAGGATTTCAAATGTCATTCTTCGTCCTATTTAACGATCTATACTAGCCCAAGCTATGGCAACAAGTAAGAGTAATTCGAAAGTACTAGTATGAAAAGTAATTCAAAACAGATCTTTGGTTTGGCTCTATTTTACAGAGAGTGTTGCAAGAATGTTGTTACAATCTATTTACAATAAAAGGCATTACCTGACATGCACATTGCACAGCCCTAACCACTACTCCTATAGTAACATGGCATTTGGAGGGCATGTTTTTTTGTATAATTTGTTAAAAGGAATTTACGATATTCAACCCTTAAAGGTGATAAAATGGCGTGATAGTAAAATTGTATGAAAAAACGGTTCACAATAGGCTACGCGAGCGAAGCCGCAAGAAACTAGTATATCACTTCATAAGCTAGCGGGCTACGCACTTATTTATCTATCAAAGTATTATTTTTGTATCTTACTTGTTCATTTAGTTTATTTTTGCAACAGAAAACAAAACATGTCTTGTTCATTAAACGCATGCATGCTTCTGTCGGTAAATGTACTTATTGTACTTACATCACTAAAATGAAAATAAATGTATAAATGCTCATTAAATAAATACCAAATATTGACTAGACGTTACCTAAGTAATTTAAAAAGACAAATCAGTGGAGTAAAAAGTCCTGCGGGCCAATTCTAGAGCAATCAAAATAGTTTTGTCCTATTTACTCCCATTTCTTGTCTCTTCGCAAGCTATTTATTTGTGCTAATACTTAGAATCAACACAACACATACTGCACAAGCGACTAGTGACTGTCTAAGTGAAGAGCGGTAATTGCACAACTGAATGAAACTGGTTTTGAATTGCAGTTTTTCTTCTAGCATGAGTAGTCGTGTATGTGAAAAAAAAAAACAAAAAAATCAGATATTTGATTTTGTTTGCTTAATCAATTAGTTTAACAGATTCTTATGCGTCGTTTGCACTGTACGGTTGAGAGATCCAATATCAAAAGAACATGTAAGTATGTCGAAGTTTCATCAGACACGCTAAATAATGTATCGTTACGGGGCGGACACCAAGTGAGAAGCATAATTTTGACAAGAAGCATATAATTTCGTACCCAATATTTACGATACCCATTAAAATCAACTAGTTACAAACTAGTGACCTAGTGACACAAATTTCGTTGTTTGCTTTCGCCCTCGCGTTGGGCCTCGCTGACTTATTTACCAACTACAAAACACATTTTCTCTTCGATGGTAGTCCATTTCAAATTTGTAGAACAAACTCTTACTAAATCCATCTCCAGGTATATAACTCTATGATTTTTAACAAAGCACCATAAACAGTGAAACCTCATGCCGCGATTCAGCGACGGAGTTTTTGGCAATAAAATGAGAGCGTTATATTTTTGTTGTTTACAGGTGCTTCAATAAAAATAAGTTCCTTTTTTTTACCTTTAAGTATTTTATGCATAAACTAAGGTTAGATAAACCTCTGATAATCTGTACAATATTTTTTCGTTTTCGTTTCGACGAAGACTACTTTTTCAGGCGTTTATGCATAAAATATTTAACTTCCGTCTTCTTTCATCCACCTAAGTAAGAACAAACAAGCCTACCTAAGCAAGCTTAATCAGATCAATGAAATCAGAAAATGCCCTACAGTTTGATTACGTTACTTTTAGTCGCAACCACAATCACCTATCACCTTTTCTAGATTAATCTTCGAATGAACGACATATAAAGCTACCCAGTCAACTGGATCTTCCTGGCTTTTGTCTCACTCTGGCAGCTAGATAAAAAGCGAGACAAAACTAACGCGATTTAGTAGACGATAGCCTTAAAATCTCAAGGTACGGGCCCAAAGCGCTCATGGCATCCATTCAGACTTAACGCTCGAATCACGAACTCCAGATTGCCCCAAATCCTCTATATCCAGTCCTGACATAAAGTACGATAACACAACAAAGCAATCAACGACCATGTAAAATCATACAACAAGCTTTCTCTCATGTCTCCAAATCTTTCTTTTTCCATTTACAAGTAATGTTTAGTACACGGTGTGTCCGCAACTGCACACCCGCCACGGCCGCTAGAGTATGACGTCATGGCACTCGAAGCACATGCCCTGGATAGCCCATATAACAGAATATACAATAACCGACGGCCATGTAAGACACAATAATCTTCCTCTCCCGTCCCCCACACGTACACAAGTGTTCGGTAGACGGTGTGTCCGCAACTGCACATTCGCCGCTGCCACCAAAGCATACGTCATTGTGCTCGAAACACGTGATAGCTCCAGACATGAGGTATAAGAGAATATACAATAACCGACGACCATGTAAGACACAACAAGGTTTCTCTCCTGTCTCACCTCCACAAGTACACTAGTGTCCGCAGCTGCACATCCGCCGCTGCCGCTAGAGTATGAGGTCATGGCACTCGAGGCACATGCCCTGGATAGCCATTTAACAGAATATACAATAACCAACGACCATGTAAGACACAACAATTTTCCTCTCCCGTCCCCCAAACGTACACTAGTGTTCAGTAGACGGTGTGTCTGCAGCTACACACCCAGCGCTGCCACAAGAGCATGTTGTCGCGGCGCTCGAAGCAAGTGATAGCCCCAGACAATAGGTTTAAGAGAATATACAATAACCAACGATCATGTCAGACACAAGCTTCCTTCCCCGTCTTCCCACACGTACACACGCGCACTAGTGTTCAGTAGACGGTGTGTCCGCAGCTGCACACCCGGCGCCGGCGCCGCCGCTAGAGCATGACGTCACGCGCGGGCTCGGAGACGGCGCGCTGTCAGTCGCGGGACGACATGAGCACGAGCAGCTGCGTGCGGCGCGCCTCCGCCGGCGCCGGCCGGGACGCGCTGCCGCTGCGCGGGCGGTTCAGGATCTGGGAGAAGAGAGGGTAGTATGGTAAAAAAACAATTGTGATCCATTTTTTTTCAGGATTCAGAAGAACGACTGTTTGTGTGAGTAAGAGTGTTTTTGAAGAAATTTTCGAACAATAAAACATATTTTAATTGTTTAGTACTTCAATGAAAAATTAGACCATAAATTAGGGCGTTAGGAATCCATAATACTGTTCTGCTTTCTGTAACTATATTTCAATGTTCGTTCAAAAACTACACAAAAGTTTTTGAAAGTAAATTTATCTGTTTATACGTTACCAAGATGTGTTTGAACTCATAGAGAGTATCATTTACAGAGAAACAGTACAAAACAATAAATTGGCGCCCAACGTGGAGCTTTTACTAAAACCGCTTTTTACAAACACAACCCATCTATAGCTGAACCGTTTATCTTAGTCCTCACCTGCTTGGTACAGAGGTGCGGGGGCATGACGGCGCGGGGGACTGAGAGGGCGGCGCGCACTACCGCGCAGGCGAGGACTTAGATAAACGGTTTGGCTATAACAGTAGAATGTTTACTGTTTCAAACAAAACACATCGAGTGAAGGATGAATATACGAGTACTCACCATAGCGACAGAATGTGTGCGTTTTGCGTGCGTAGAGCTGAGGAGATCCGAGTTGGCGGTCGAGTCGGAGCGCGAGCGTAGCGTGCCGCGCGCGTGCCGCGTGCGGCGCCGCCCACACCACAGCCACTTGTAGGGGGGCACGCGTCTAGAAAGATACAGCAAGACTTTTTTAAACATGGCCTTTGTACAACATAACATCAAAAACATACTGTTTGAACATAACAAGTTTTGGTTAGGGGTCAAATCTTCATCGTAGTTTCAGTGTTTTTGTTTCTTGACCTATAAGCATTTTTTTTAATCCGTGTAATACTACTGATTGTTTCAATAATATATGAAATAAATTACATCGTATATGCCCCATAACTTGGGCTCTTCCTCGTGACCTAACTGCCCTTCGTCATTTAATTTTAATTGGGTGAACCAACAGAAAAAAATCCTTGTTACCCAACTTCACTGATAAAAAACTATTTTTAAATATGGTGTAGTGACCTACATACTACACTACATCTCATCCATGTAGTCATACGTGCGCACCGCACGAGCGCCGCGGCATACTGAGGAGGCGAGCGGCGCGCGCCGATATTTACGTGGTGGCGGCGCGCGCGTCATCGGCGCGTCCAGTGGAGCGATGAGCAGGCGACGACATTCCGGCGCGGTGTTTCGCGAGCGACTGGCGCGCGATTCCTCAACGCGTTTATTTATATGAAGGCGCGGCCGCGGCAGCTAAGAAGTTTACGTTTGAGCACAGGCTCGCTCCATGATGTTAGTACGAAGTGCAGTATTAAAATGTGTACTTTAGTAAATAGATTGTTTGAATAAAGTTCAGTATTTTTGTATCAGTGTATCGTGGTTTTATTTACAAGTGAAGTCTCTCCCAGCTAGCTCAGTATTAGGTAGGGAACTCCGTGGACGCTGAGGTGCCTGTCCCACTGTAATCACTGTAATCACATAGACAGGTTACCGAACTGTAATCACTGCGTCTCGGGTTCTAATAGGAACGTAGATAGATAGGAGTGTTAGTCGGAAACATACCGGCTAAATTGGTGACCCCGAATAAGAACACTAGCAGTACTAGCACGATGGCCGAAGGAGCGGAGAGTAAAGCATTAGAGATGATTGGGATCAGATCTCGAATCCCACAGTTCTGGCGTGACAAACCCAGATTATGGTTCGCCCAATTTGAAACGATGATTGCGAGTCAGAAGCTGGGAGACGAGAACAAATTCGGCATGGTCGTCGCGCAACTTGAGAAAACTGATGTGGAGCAAATAAGCGACATCATTTTAGCGCCACCTCACACCGGGAGATACGAAACTATCAAGAACCGTTTGTTAGCAGTATACGAAGAATCCGAGGAAATCCAGTTAAAGAAACTGTTGAATGAAATTGATCTAGGTGATCAACGACCTTCGCAACTATTACGTCGCATGAGA
The DNA here is from genome assembly GCA_949125135.1 of Alcis repandata. Taxonomy (NCBI): domain Eukaryota; kingdom Metazoa; phylum Arthropoda; class Insecta; order Lepidoptera; family Geometridae; genus Alcis; species Alcis repandata. The sequence goes on from OX421225.1 coordinate 13,152,926, forward strand.
GATTTAGCACGTAGCAAGGTACCTGATGATACTTTACGAATGTTGTGGATGGGACATTTGCCCAAATCAACGAGAGCCGTTTTATCGGTTAGTCAAGAGTCGTCCCTAGATGCTTTAGCAAAAATGGCGGATAAAATGCACGAACAGACAAGAGAAGTTAACAGCGTGTGCTCCTGCCAAAGCCACGCGTCTACCTCACAGCAACAACCAGCAGCGTTACTACCAAACCACGACGTTATTGGCATGATCGAGGCGTTGACGAAGGAAGTCGCAGCCCTAAGGGCGGATTCACACAACTATCGTAGGCAGCCCTACCGCAGAAGAAATCGTTCACGTTCAAATTCTGCCTCGAGACGATACGATGGCAACGACACATTGGGTACCTGTTATTTTCACCGCAAGTTTGGCCGCGCAGCCTACAGATGCCGAAGTCCGTGTAACTTTCACACCAAGAACAATGGCGGCCAGGAGAGATCGGGAAACTAGTGACGACTGAAGCTGTAGCGGGAGCTAATGTCGACGAATTATTTGCATACCGCCTATTTATTAAGGATGAATCTTCGGGACTACATTTTCTCATAGACACAGGAGCCAATGTCTCAGTACTGCCAGCACGTCCATCAGACAAGAGGGACCACAGTCCAGACAACTACCTATACGCCGCCAACAAAACGCCAATTCCGACGTACGGGGAGCGCACCATATCACTCAACCTGGGATTGAGGCGCCCCTACAGTTGGACATTCGTGATGGCAGCAGTCAGTCGGCCGATCATAGGCGCTGATTTTCTTCATCACCACGATCTACTCGTTGACTTACGCGGCAGGAAGATTATTGATCGGAAAACGAACATGCACGTACGCGGTTACTTGACGCCGTTAACAGAGGGGAGCATTCGCACCATTGATGACAGCAAACCTTATCACAACCAACTCGCAAGGTTCCCCGATATTACAAGACCAACTCTACCGAAGATTTGTCATAGCGAAGTCGAGCATCACATCGAAACAACCGGCGCACCAGTTTACGCAAAAGCGCGACCTCTTCCACCTCATAAGTACAAGGCAGCAAAAGAAGAATTCCAAGAAATGCTCAACCAAGGAATATGTCGACCATCCAACAGTCCATGGGCCAGCCCCTTACACATGGTTTTGAAGAAAGATGGGACATATAGAGCTTGCGGTGACTATCGGCGTTTGAACGCCATCACTGTTCCGGACCGGTACCCTATACCACGTTTGCATGATTTTACTTACAATCTACAGGGCAAGAAGATATTTTCTAAAATCGATTTGAAGAAGGCTTACTACTTAGTTCGAAATCGTGACGAAGACATTAAAAAGACAGCAGTGATAACGCCTTTCGGACTTTTCGAGTTTTCAAGAATGTGTTTTGGGTTACGGAATGCAGGCCAAACCTTTCAAAGACACATCGATAATGTCATGCGAGGTCTGCCAGTGTTTTGCTTTGTCGATGATGTGCTGGTGGCTTCAGCAGACGAGACGACTCACCAACAGGATCTAGAAGAGGTGTTCAAAAGATTGAACGACAACGGCCTACAAATCAACGTGGCAAAATGCGTTTTCGGGCAAAGAAGGTTAGATTTCTTAGGATACACTATAACAACAGAGGGTATCACGCCTACTGAAGAGAAAGTCCAAGCTATACAAGCGTATCCGTTACCAGAAACAATCAACGATCTCCGGCGATTCTTGGGAATGATAAATTTTTATAGAGAAGGAATTCCACATGCGGCAGAAAACCAAAGAAAACTCAACGATTACCTCCACAATGCAAAGAAGAATGATAAACGGAAAATAGCTTGGAACGTCGATACCATCAAGGCGTTTGAGAAGTGCAAGCAAGACATCGTGAACGCAACCCGTCTTTCGCACCCATCTATAAGCGCACCTTATGCGTTAATGACGGATGCGTCTGAACATTGCGCCGGCGCCGTACTGCAACAACACATAAATGGCAGATGGAAACCACTTGGTTTTTTCTCGAAAAAGTTCAACGAGGCACAGAAGAAATATAGCACATATGACAGGGAGCTTTTGTCCATTTACATGGCAGTCCGTCATTTTCGGAGAATGTTTGAAGGACGCGAGTTAATCATCTACACCGATCATAAGCCACTTCTCAGTGCTCTGACCGCCGTCAGTAAAAACGAAACACCGCTGAGGACCAGATACTTGGAGTTCATAGGACAATTTACTTCGAATATACAGCACATCTCAGGGAAGTTGAATGGAGTAGCGGATGCTCTATCAAGAATATCTATCGAAGCAATAACTTGTCCATCACCGATCAACTACGACGACCTAGCCGCGAGTCAAAATGGCGATACGAGCCTAAAGCGCATGAAAGAGGAAAGTAAACATGACCTAAGAGAGATTAACGTTCCCGGCACTTCTGCGAAGATAACATGCGAAATGTCCACAGGAACCGCTCGACCTTTCTTAACAGAAAAATTTAGAAGACCTGCGCATCAGGCCATCCATGATCTAAGCCACCCAGGCGTTAGAGCTACACGAAAATTAGTCACTGCACGATATTTTTGGCCATCAATGAACAGTGACGTGAATAATTGGACAAAAACATGCATCCAGTGTCAACGCACCAAGATACAACGACACACGCAATCACCGATCGGAGCATTTGAGGAAGTACAACGACTGGCTCACTTGCACATCGATATCGTCGGACCCTTGCCAACATCTGCAGAGGGCTATCGATATTTGCTGACAATGATTGACCGGGCAACCAAGTGGCCAGAAGCATTCCCAATGTCTGAAATTACCGCAGAAAGAGTCGCGGAAACACTTTATACGGGATGGATTTCGAGATTTGGACCACCATCTCGAATATCTAGCGACCGAGGAGCTCAATTTGAATCAGATCTGTTCAAGAAACTAATGCATCGGATGGGAATTGAACACTGTCGCAGTTGCGCTTATCATCCTCAAGCAAATGGAATGATCGAACGGTGGCACCGGACACTGAAAGCATCACTAACAGCAAGGCTCAACACTACGACCTGGGTTCATGAACTACCTACAGTATTGCTCGGGCTACGGACAGCCATCAAGGAAGACATAGGCGCCAGCGCAGCAGAACTTCTTTACGGTCAAACAGTACGGCTACCCGGAGAATTCCACGGTGAACCTGTGAAACAGAGTTTTTCACCATCACATTTTATGGATCAGCTGACCGAAGCCCTCAAGAAAGCCCAAGCTCAAAGAAAGGCAAACCAGTCACGCGCTACCTTCATGCACCATGAGCTGCCGAATAGCACGCACGTATTCGTTCGAAACGACGCGCATAGACGACCATTAACACCTGCTTACGACGGCCCATATCGCGTGCTAGATCGCAGCGATAAATTTTACAAGATTCAGCTACGCAACAGAAGAGACAACATTTCGATAGACAGATTGAAGCCAGCGTTTTACATTAACGAAGATTCGGAACCATCGCCTGGAAAAGAAAAAACCACCTTCGTGACCAAGTCGGGAAGAGTATCCAGGCCCCCTGTACGCTTCGCTCTCGCAATAGGGGGAGAGTGATGTAGTGACCTACATACTACACTACATCTCATCCATGTAGTCATACGTGCGCACCGCACGAGCGCCGCGGCATACTGAGGAGGCGAGCGGCGCGCGCCGATATTTACGTGGTGGCGGCGCGCGCGTCATCGGCGCGTCCAGTGGAGCGATGAGCAGGCGACGACATTCCGGCGCGGTGTTTCGCGAGCGACTGGCGCGCGATTCCTCAACGCGTTTATTTATATGAAGGCGCGGCCGCGGCAGCTAAGAAGTTTACGTTTGAGCACAGGCTCGCTCCATGATGTTAGTACGAAGTGCAGTATTAAAATGTGTACTTTAGTAAATAGATTGTTTGAATAAAGTTCAGTATTTTTGTATCAGTGTATCGTGGTTTTATTTACAAGTGAAGTCTCTCCCAGCTAGCTCAGTATTAGGTAGGGAACTCCGTGGACGCTGAGGTGCCTGTCCCACTGTAATCACTGTAATCACATAGACAGGTTACCGAACTGTAATCACTGCGTCTCGGGTTCTAATAGGAACGTAGATAGATAGGAGTGTTAGTCGGAAACATACCGGCTAAAATGGTTTATGTTTTGCGAGTATACCTAATGCACACACAATACGATGTATTTTGTGACACTCTTTGCTTCAAGTAATTTAATTGCTAAGGAAAGACGAACAATGTACAATTACACACCTATGTAAATAGATACAGTGCAAGGAACGACGAATCAAAACTTGCCGTATTTTGTTAATAAAACGAACAAAACATGTTATATAATAAATGCACTGCGGAAGCCTCATCTATTTAACACTTTGGATGAATGTCATATAAATGCTAAGAAAGAAGAAGGGTTATTAGCACAAGACAGTGACGGCAAAATGACGATAGTTAGTCAAACTTACGAGGCATTATTCGTCGTCACACGATATAATACGTCTGCGAGCACGCTTCCAGGTAATCCTGTGTGGATAAGATTTCCCTTACGTTTTGCAAGGAGTTTGAATTTGGAAAAAGTTGTAATTAATTTCCGAAGTTAAATTAATTATGTAGGTACCTTTCTTAATGATTTCAGGAAATTTTAGATAAGCATTATCATACCAGACTCTCGATATGATATATTCTAGCTTACACGAGTTTGAGTTTGTTCAGAGAAGAAATAATTATTGTGCATTGTTTACATAATGTCAGTTTCAATTTTCGTGAACTTTATTTCATTGTTAGTGGGTAGCTCATAGGTAGATAGATACTAGTAATTATTCTCTACCATTTCTATGTTTATAACCGTACCGTGAATTCTTAGCGCGAGCCTAAACTGGATAGCCCTGAGGAGCATTCTGAGCCGCTCGGGATTACGCTCACTATCTGATGTACATTTGTAATGAGAACGATAGCGACTCAGATAATATCAAACTCGTCAGATTAGAGCCCCTGGCTTTTGTCTCGCTCTGTCAGCTAGAAACAAGACAAAAGCCAACGTGATTCAATACAGGCTCGGCTTCATAATACAACCCTTATTTGTTTTTTAACCTATATTTTTATACGTATCCAGCTCACCTGAGGCTAGTGTAGATGTGCGGCGAGAACATGCAGCAGATGAGCGGGTTGGCGGCGGAGTTGAGCGGCGCGAGGGACTGGATGAGCGTCGCGAGCGCGATGGAGTGCTGCGTGCGCGGGATGTAGTCGTACACTTGCAGGAGGTCGAACACGATGTACGGGGACCAGCACAGCACGAACACTGGGGACACGGGGACAATCAAGTCAATAAATAAAATTTCACACTCACAGCTCCCCACTAGGATAACCTGTGTCGGGGATACCATGGTACACGACACAGATACAAGGACAACTAACCCTCAGATCCAGAACAGATATTTAAATTCATCATTCAAGTAAATGCTCTTCGGAAAGCCTTCCAGGCAGGACTTTTCTGAATTTTTTTCTTTCATCTAACTCCTCTAATTTATATCTCTACGTCTCTGTCTATCTCTCTGTAAGAGATTGAATAGAGATAATAGAGAGGTAGGCATGGTCCATTCTTGTGGCGTAATTTATTTTAAGTCGACACGGGCACCTTAGCATCACGTGTGATCATGACATGATCACACATTGTGTGATCATGTGTGGTCAGGGTCGGTAGATCTTAATATTTTCGCACTATAAAGCAAATATTTAATTTGCATAAGTAGCTAATGCTCTACGTAAATTTAACGAAATGCCTTTTTAAGAGGAAGCAAAGGCAAAAGAAGATATGTCTTACCAAAAACAATTACAAAGGTCATCTTGACGCTTTTTATCTTGGCTCTGGGTATCAGCCCTCTGGAACTGGCTCGCCTCGAGTCTGGGTCGCTGATGTCGATTTGACCTAGAATTACAAAAGAAGCCATGGTTACGAGACACTTAAATTAATTATTAAATTGTATTGCTATCATAAGTACTTATTGTACTAAAACATTCAGATGGAACCTTCTAGAGCAGCCAGCCACCTTCTAGAGGTGAAGCATTATTTTACTATGAAAACTGCTATGGGTTTTTTGTCCATGGCAAGACGTGGTCGAGCGCTTCACAATTGTGATCACCCCGTGAAAAGATCACTGGATGTGATCGAAACTAGTCCAAGTATCCTCTCAATTATATGACTGTACCTACGTGGAATTTCATATATTTACAATAAAATTAGTAAAACACTGGTTTGCACCGTTTCAGGGAATTTGGACTTTGTACATTGTGGACTGTTATGTCTGAAATTAAGATTCTGAATTTGAATTGAAAGTTTTCTCACCATTCCTCAAAGTCTTGGTTCTCCTAGAGTTGATAGGTGGACTCATGACGACAGCCTTGCTCTTCGTCCAGATTGTGAGCACTATGACGGCGTAGCACGCGGCTATGGCCAGCGCGGGCAGCACGAATATCATGACCGAGACCACCGTCATCCAAATCTGCCAGCCGCGAGGCGAGCCCAGATCGATCCAGCATTGCATCTGATCTGGAAATAGTTGGGTAGAAAAAAATCAGTACAAATCCGCGTTTGATTACCAACTTGCTTCTTGGTAAACGACGTTGAGGTCGAAAATGAAGCACACAGATTCAGAAGATACTTCAAGATACCTATTAACTGTGACCTTGAAAATATACAAAGATTATATCTTTCAGAAAACAAGGAAGCCGCAAGTCTATTCCGTTCCCTGATCAGAAACATTTTGTACGTATCCAGCTAAATTTACATTTGTTTCTATAATCTAAATTCTTATAAGTAGGTATTACAGTTTTTACGGTAGTTTTTTGCGGCAGATATCTGGAATCCTGGACTAATAATACTAATATTCCGGCTAGTCTATATAAGTATATAGAACAGGTTCTCAACTTCTAAATTATAATTACCTTGAACTTCCTTCAGCTCATACAATATGAGTAGTGGTATGGAGAAAATGACGCTAATCAACCACGCCGACACGATAAGCGCCCGCGCTCGGTTCCCTGAAAATTGTTAACACAAACAAGTCAGATATTATGATTAAATCCTCGCGGTGAGTTTTCGATCACAGTGGACAGTATGCAACCGCCTTTAACCGGAACGGTACAGGAGCGAGGCAGTGGCAAAATCAGTAGTTTTATACGTATTCATCCATACAGGGTTATGAAGAAAGGCTTTGCTGAGCCGAAAAAGTCTCATAGTACCTACTCATCATTATGAACCATGGAACCAACTCTAAAATCAGCTGTCCTCCTAAGGTTGCCTGGAAAAGATCGCTCTTAGCGATAAGGCCGCCAGTTGTCGCACTAGTTTTTAGGTGTTATAATCCTTCTGTTTGTAATTTATGGTGTGAACAATAAAGAGTTTATCTATCTATCTATATTTTATCAAGTAGGATTGATTTTTCTCTATGGAATAGCAGTTTTTTCCCCCCGCAATTTCAGGGTTGCCTGACTTTGTTTATAATGATTAGTAATATGAGTCCCTTTCGGCATAGCATACCCTTTCTTAAAAACCCTGTTGGTATGGACCCTCGACACTATGCTAGTATACGACGTGACTTCATACAAAGGCAAGGACTTCATTTCTTTTATGGGTCACATCCACTAATAATAAATTCAACCTTTCAAAGGCAGTATGATAATATTATAATAAAAACGAACAACTTCATATCTACATCTTTTGCTGAACAAGGTGTGTTAATTAAACTGGTTTTAATATATTTCTTATTTCGCACGTCAATTTAGTTTTCACTGCATTTTTATGAGATCAAGGGTGCTAAATGGTATGATAGTGAAGGTACTTTTATTATGAAATTAGAGTGTTTGTTTTACATAAAATTATTGTCACTTTCGTAATCTTGAGTCGAAACGAGATTTGACTCGTATGCCGATTTTACTTTTAGCAATTTCGTTTTTTTTTTTTTCATTTTGTGTATACATACTTTTAAGAAATACCAAGTTTTACTCTTTCGTTAACCCTGCCTTATAAAAGCGTGATTTCAGAAGTATCGTGTAACTTCTGGTCTCAGTGCTTTTTTCCCGATGATAGGCTTGCGTTTGACCGCCATCTTGCCTGAATAGTGAGCAATGATGTGGTCTACGATGGAGCACGCTTGCCTGGAAGAAACAGATTCCTTCTCGACTATAAGACGACTCTTCGACTGCGGCTCTACACCAGACAATCGTGAGTCGACTTCTTTTAGGCATGCGTGCTCAATCGTACACCGCATTGCATTGTTGCTTACCATCAGGCGAGATGGCGGTCAAAGAAAAACTATTATTACGGAATTTAAAAAAAACCTAAACTATCAAATCTTAGAAAAAAGCTAATCACAGGAAACTAAATTGGTGATAATAAAAGGTTTCTGATACTTACAGCTCCCAGAGAAGTTCATAGGGTTAGTGATGGCGTCGCAGCGGTCGATGCTGAGCGCCACCAGCACGTACGTGGATGCGTACATCACCACAGCCTGGAACCACAGATAAGAACATAGTTATTTAACTAAACTCTCCTAATAACATACATACTCGTAGTTACCATGTTTGTTGGTACCTGGAATGGTAAAGAACGAGATTTATTAAGTAACCAGGATGGGCTCGCAAAGTTTACATTGCGGGCGCAACGGGACGATGATCGGTCACACGAATGTTGATCGATCATCCTATTGGGAATATATTCCCTTATCACCAGTGCTTTAGGGTTCTAAATTAAATTTTAATTTAAATAATATTTTAAGTATAAATAAAAAATATAATATTTATACTCGTGGTTTTCTAGGTTTCCACTTTTCACAACCGAAAGTACATCTATTTTTTTTGGTTAATTTTCAGTATTTCGTCTTGCAAGAGTCAGTAGTCAGTATTTCGTTTTGCAAAAACGCTCTTTACAGAGCGTTTTTGTTAAGGTATTAAATTTTAAAAAAGGACAAAACTAATTTTAAACACATAAATTTTTGGTAAGAAATCATTTAGCCCTGTCTCTCACAATAAATTATTGTGTGAAACAAAAAACTCAGAGCAGTTTTTTTTTAAACTTGCTATTTTTTTCTGAGTGAATAATTCAGCACCAAATTAGCACCAATATGTATTTCAGTCCAGAAGGCACGAAGTGTACTGAACCGTAGCTAACGCAGTTCTATTTCCACGTAAGGTCAAGTTCGCAGGTGCCACGGTCAATGCGAACACATTTATTTTTGTTTAGCGGCAGGTCACGGGCCATCGACCTGTAACACACACCTATTGTCCGGTCCCACTCTCCGTGATTTCAGTGCCTTGTTTGCTTTTACTTCATTCCGCTTGGTCAAATGAACAAAGGGACGTGAAACGCGCAAAAGTTGTAGGTACTAAATATGAGGAATTTCATAGAGTTCAACTGGGTAGAAATGGTTCGAGAGACTAAGATCTTTTTGAATATCCTATCGTAGTCCTGGGCAAAAGTCCTATCTCCTTCCAAACAGTGTGATCAACCGCCAGATTTGAACAGTCGGCTAAGAAATAAAATAAAATCTAGCTGTATTTCCTTGCAAGTTTTCAACGCAAAAGTTAATTCTGAAAGCTTTTGAGAGATCTAAACTTTCTAAACGGGTTAAACTTACTAATAGACCACAATGACTTGGACAGTTTTGTTTTTAGTAAGTTAAAATATATCAAATAAAGTTTCCAGAATGGGCCACATTTTCTTGTCAAAAGTTTAGAAAAGATTTCCACTTCTGCCTAATTTTAACTAAATTTGGAAAGGCAGTTATATTTTTAGCAAACTGCAATGATTAAAGTAAGGTAAATAACAACAAGTACGGTTGGAGACGGTTAGTTTATTAGCTATATTAAATTTTAGTGCACAGCCTTAGTCGGTACAAGACGCAGTTATTTACCGAGACTAAATTAAGAAATTCCTATGGCTAAAACTGCTCTAAACTTGTCCTAGGGTAAACGCTAAAATAGTTCTAGGTACAATTAAGTCTGTGTGGTTTATTCGTCTAAGTGTTCGGGAAAATTGTTTAAAGTAAGTGCGTACTAAAACCATTTGGTATATTTTGTTTTGCCCATATCGACGTTAGACCTACGCGCAGAATATTTTTTCAGCAACCGTTTTTCGACGTTGTAGCCCTTATAGCATGGTGAACATAAATAGTAATAGATCAAGGGTGATCAGTTTTGTTCTCACATTGATAGAAAACTTCTTCCGCTAGAAATGTAGTAGTGTCAGTAAAATTCCGGCCAAATCGGAGTTCTTTTAGCAGTTTCAAACAGACTCTAGGACTGATTTGGTTAAACTTAATTTGAAATCATCTTTTCTCATAATTACATGCTTAATCATGATCTAACATAATTGGCACCGAGGTCATGTTTAACCTCAAAACCGACATTGGTAAAAACGTAAAACTGCATTTTCCTCATGCGCTACTTCTTTATTTATTTTCACTACCCAATTAACAGCCTTCCAATATCTTCTGACAACCGACAGCCAATGCTCAATAAAACTTGTTTGACACGGTCCCGATATTCCCAACAAAATGTATGCCAACACAAATGAAAACATTTCCAACTGAATTCAGCTGTTTACCGACATCTGGCGCTGAAGAATAATAAACAGGTGAACTGACAGCTCTGTTAATATTCTACTAGTTAATAATAGAATGTGAATCAGGCGTAACGGTGTAGACTGAAGTTCATCGGTCTTGACTGAAAAACTATAGCAAAAAGAAGATTGGTTGGTATTCTACTAAAATTGTAAATGTCATTTAAGTTTGACATTTACAATTTTTTACATTATTTACAATTTACAAACATCTGAACATCTATTTATCTGTTCAGATGTTTCTTGCTCAATCACGCTAAATCGGATTTGGATGAGGTGTTAATAGTGTGAAAGTAGCTTATACCCTGGGTACTACCCCAGGTAGCTTGTAACATATTGACTACTTTTTATCCCGAAAAATGTGAGTTAAACCGTGAGGCGCAGTTAGGTACTTATTTGGTTGTCAAAATGCATAAGCGCGTGGCCCTTGTGACCCCTACGTACCTACTTGTTTATTAAAGTTAATTACCAACTGCTGGGCATAGGCTGGGAATAATCAAAGGGGCATCAAAGGCAGGCTTTTGATTATGCTATTCATCTCGGTCCTTACAAGTCGCTTTCATTCACGTACTGCCTGGCTGATATCATTATCGGGCCATTTTATTTTTTTTTTGCTGGGTTTTTCTTCTATGTTATTATCTAAACAGGGTATTCTGAGCCAAAAAGTGTTTCTCGGTACTCATCATTATGAACAACTCTTACTGTGGAACCAACCCAAAATTTGTTACGTTTTTCACACTTGAATTACTCAACCGATCATCATCAGATTTGACACACACGTTGAGAGGAGACAGAAAAGGACACATGCATGCTACTTATCATCATCATCACTGTTTTTCATCACCGCGCCGCGCGCCGGTGAAACTGCAAGGCAGTTTGTTCCTCACAATAAAAAAAAAAAAGTCACGAACGGAGTCGTCTTCGAGAAGAGAGTAAAAGTCATGAAGATTCATTCATCACCTATCAATGGGTATTGATAAATCAAGAATGAACCAGCTTTTAACCTTTAACCAGCTTTTATTTAAACTAAGCATTCTATAATGAACGCAGTGTATCGTCCTACACAGTACACTGGGTTCAACCCGTCTCTCTACAAAGGATACTAAGTTGAACCCAACTAATTAAACTGGGTGCTTGCTCAAGGGCATTGACTACATGACGTGTACCTACGAAAGGGAGTTTGCTCTTTGACTTGCTGGAATTACGAGAGAACATTAGAAAAACAATCCCACTGGCTAAGGTTACGGTTTCACTTGCTACCCTAAAGAAATGGAATTTTTTTTTCGAGATAATACTTAGTTTCTGGAATAAGAGTTATTTTTATTAAAAAAAATTATCGAACACCTCTTAAACTATAGGAGTAATAAATGTCCAAACAAAAAAAACTTTCACATTATAAATTAGTAAGTTAGTAGATAGGTATAACCTCAATCAAGCGATTGTGCTCGTCTCGTCACACAATCGCATAAAAAAATAGGATCATGTCCAAATTCTCTGCCTCAGTCGAAAAATTGCTAATTTCAATACAAAGAAATGCATACCTGCAAAAACTTGACAGATTTGCACATGAACTCCCCGGCGAACCACGCGATTGTGATCTTCTGGATGATGTCGGGGAACACGTAGATCAGGCCCACGAACAAATCTGGAAGATTCAAAACACTGAAATCAACAAAAAAGTAATATCAGTCTTGTGACAAATTTTGGAGCATTAAAATTTTATGTTGCAAAAAAGTGAATTTTTCGATTGTTTACTATCCATAGCTGCTAGTTTTTTCGAAAAAAGAACTACTAAAATTAAAGATAGTCAAATTCAAATGCTTTAATTGTACAGAAACTTAATAGTCAAAAACGATGCTACCCGCAGTAGTTAAAAAACTGTGTCGCGAGTAGCAAGTCGTGTATACCGCATGTTGATTTTATCAAGATTTTATTTAACTTGCCTTTGTCCAATTTGAAATTTGGTATACCTGTGTAACTCCGATGAGTCCGATGATAATTTGATAAAGCTTGTTTTTAAACATAATTTAAAACTTCTAGTAAGTATCTACTTTTCATTTCCTATGCTCTTGGCCAAAAATTAGGTTAGAACAAGCGGGTTCTTCCTTTGATCTTACATCGTCAGTTTAAGTCCAAATTGTGTTTATTTTATAAACAAAAAACGTTTTTGGGTAAGAATTGCATAAACAATCTGCATAAGGCTGGTAGCACACTGCTGTAAACACGGAAACCAAATCCAGACCATGATGATGAAAAAATTCTATAAACTAAAAATGTCGGCCAAAAATTTATCATCAGCCAAGAAAAATTTCACGCACGCATTTTTTCTTGTAATTTTTTTGTCTATTAATTTTACAAAACAGTTCGATTAATTTCACAAAAACAAGATTAAAAGCACAAGTGCTGATATTTTTACGTCGTTTTACATTAATAAGTTTTAATGTTTCTGTCTAGGAATTTGTTTTGCTGTATGTTCATTGTTCATACAAAATTGGATTCAGATTCTTTATTACGAGACCGTAGGCAGATAGGTACGTCGTACAGTGCAAATGTTATTTTAAAAAGGTTACATTAGACATTTGTTCAACGGGCTCTGCTAGGTTCAGCAAACTAGGGTAGAGGTAACATCCTACTTAAATTGTAAGTAAAGTACTATGTAGATTTTCGATCGTCGTCGCTACTGCCTCCATTACTTGAACTGGTTTAGATCGTATTTGGTTACAAAGGTCTTCTTATGTTACTTGTTACATCTTCTTACTAATATTATAAATGTCAAAATTTGGATGTTTGCTGCTCAATCACGCAAAAACGGCTGAACGAATTCGGATGAAATTTGGTTTAAAGCTTGGGCTACTTGTTGTTCTGGAAACCGCGGGGCACAACTATGATTTTAAACGAAAAGTTGAGATTTTACATATTTAATTTCTGTGTACCACCACCTTAACCAGCAACGAGGAAGAAAATGGAACAAAAACATTCCAAAAACAAGACTTGTTGGTAATCTTCAAAAACACTACGAAAAAAATTAGCTTCGAATTTGTTACATCATTCCACAACAATGGAAAGCTATAGCTTTATGGGTTTAATATCAATAGATGAGAATAGAAACAAAACATACGGAAGATACAATATGCCCGAAACCCACCAACAAGGTTCCGAAGCAAATTTTTCTCCAAAAGTTTTTCCGCACGTTGCATTTGAAGACCGTAAATTTCCTCATGAATATAACTTGTGAAAATATATTTAGGCTCTAAAAATTAAAAATAAGTGCCGTTATCATTTTCTTTGAGTTAATTTAAGAGGTACGAATAAATATATTAAAGTAATTCCTGTCTCGTCTTTTATGAGAAATACTCGTATTTATTAAATAGTAGGGCTCTTTTGCAGAGCCCGCCTGGGGAAGTACCACAACTTTGCCAGTTATTCCACCGCCAAGCAGTAATGTGCAAACGTTACTGTGTTCCGGTTGGAAGGGCATTGTTTCCAGTAAAATTTCAGGAGAAAAAAGATAATACAGATTTTTTGCTCATTGTGCCATCGGGTTAAATTTTTTGTAACGGCGACGCACTCTCCCTTGTAACTAAAAATTTTGACATAATAATATATTGGCTAAACCTAGGATAAAGCTGTCACACATTTGCGTGTACGTAGGTATGTTATGCACTGCAAGTGGTTAGAAAAAAAGTGCCCATTTGTGGATTGTCAAAACTAGTTTTTGAACTACATTTACCCAGTTACTTACTAAACCGTTATATTTTCTAAATGCAAAAACTTACATTGAATATCATACAGGCTCGGTAGGTTTTGGCTCTTTGACCTTGGCAACACTAGACGCAAGAAAAGTTTTATAACCGCATTATAATATGACGAGACGCACACACGCTTCTTTGAAGTGTATTCTGAAATCCACTTCAATTCTGCGGCGGCTTTGATGACTGATGAATCCGAGTGTATTTCACGAGAAGCAAAACATTTTTAAGTTTCTAAACATTGCATGTTAGATAATAGATATTGGTTTACGGAACATCTACGATAATAATAGGAATGTAAATAATGTTGATTAACTGATGTTTATGAATACATTTTTTTTCGTATTCCAGGAAGTGCTGAAACTGTTATGTACGAGCGTAGCGCTTGATAGTAAGTGCCAAGTTTCCTCAAATCTACTCCAATTTCGGAAGAGTAATTTTATTATCGGGCTTATATTATGTAACATTTATTTTTTAGTATTTAAAAAAAAAAAACTAGGTACCTATTTATTACACATTTGAATAGTTTATTATATTTACTATGTATCTAATAAATTAAGTACGACGTAAGAATAAATATTCTTCGTTTAATTATTTCTAAAACGACAGTTAGTTCAAAGACAATATTATTATTAATTTAAATTATTCAGTTTAAACTCTTCGTCTCAGAGAGACCATTTAAAATAATATTAAGATAATTATAATGGCTTATATTAATAGCCAATTAGCTCTGTGTACCTATAGTGAGAATACACTAGCTTCAATCAGTTGAGCAAATCTTGGATAATGCAGACAGTAAAACAATTTCTATCAAAAATATCGCTTTTGAGAGCTTCAATATTCCCAAACCTAACCAAAAGGTTTAAATATTTTAGTAGACTTACGATAATTTTGACTGAGAAAACCGGATGGAATTTTACTTTTGTTGTGCTTGCTACGTTTATGCATAAGTATAGAAATAGACAGAAAGTAATTAGTTACAACGCGCAACGGTGTGAAAAATATTCGCTGTTGAAACACATGCTGCGTTAGTTGCAAAACCATTTCAAGGCAAATCGCATGAGTTGTTCTTGAAAACTATCTAATAAGGCCGGCGACTGACCTGCAACATTTCGTCGTAACGTAACGGTTACGTTACGACGAATTGCTGCAGGTCAGTACAGCGAGCCGATCCGCTCGCTCATAGCGCCGCGTGCTCCACCACGCTCGCTTCGAATGCTACGTTACGGCAAAATGCTCAGGTCAGTCGCCGGCTTAACCCGGCACATTACATACCGTGACATTTATAGCCTTCATGCCAAGATACAAGCTTTGCCAAGTTTGGGGTCCACAGGTACTTGATTTTCTGTTAACGTGTACCAATCAAATATACAATATAATTTTTAGCTACCTATTAAGCGATACTAACTGTTACTGTAACAAAAAGTTTTTGAGCAAATAAATATTTATTTTTAATTTATGTATCAACATGCGCATGTTTCCCGCACTATTGACAAGAATACTTATAGGAAAGTAGGTTACTGCAGTTACTTATAGTGTTGACTGCTAAAGTGCTTCTAGATCCTCAATCTGATTGAAGTACGAAAGAAGATCATATCTGTTCAACTCCAGGATTGTTTGAATACCTAAGCATTAAAATGACAATAAGTGAAATTGAAATTTGAAAGAACTGAAATTGCAGCTGGGATTTTATTATTGTTTCATACATTAACACGTGACCTGTTAACAACTTTTGCTTTCGTATAAGTAGAAAGATAGATATTTCTATTGTTCATGCCAGAAATTACAAGCAAAAAGATACACAGGCATAAGAGCCTAAGAGGTAGGAAGGATAAAGGTATAAGAAATAAAAGAGGAATAGGTATACTTAAAACTAGTGCAACAACTGGTGACCTTATTGCTGAGAGCGATCTCTTCTATCCACCCTCAGGACCCCTTTTTATATTCGATTTGAAGAAAGAAATAAATATAAATTTATTAAAACTTATGTTTGCTAAAAAAGAGTTAAAACCACACCAATAAAAATAAATCAAGTAAAATAAAAGTAAAATCAATCCAGTTTTCAATTTTAGAAAATTTTAATATAGTAGCCCATGTTCACTTGTTCACCCACATCTTAAACCAAACGTATATGCCGTCTATTCTATCATGATTCAAAATTGGCATCCACTTGCATAAAAACCATAATGCCTTTCAAACAAACTTTGATGAAAAAGTCAAGCTGACCGAACTCAAAGTTCTAAACGAACGTTTTGGCAAAAACACCGCGAGTTTGTTCCAGTGATGTCATGGGAAATCTCGACCGGGTAAATCATGGGTGTAGTATCCACATAGGAATCTTACAAAGCAAACAGTTACTGAAATCACTTGAATCAACTTCAAAATTAATTTATTTCAGGTGACTGACAGATCTGACGACCCTTACCTCAGAAGAGAATTAGTATTGCTATTCAACGAGGTGACGTCGCCAGCCTTTTGGATACCCTACCCACTGATAGTGACCTAAATAAGCTCTTTTTTTGTTATAATTAAACACGGGAATACTCACGTAAAAATTAAGTCGTCTACTACGACTAGTTTCGGTCACATTCGGTGACCTTTCATCATCTAAATAAACTCTGTTTGTAATTTGTTATTATCTATTCTGTTTATGTCTATTTATGTTATCTTCTGTAAATTAATTGTTAATGTTTCAGGCTTTTTCAGATTCATATTCTTTATTCGTTAGTGCAGGGCAGGTACACAAATATGAGTAGGTACAGAGTTGTATCCATGGGCGGCGTACAAAATATAGTATTCATATGAATAATGTTATTGAAGTGTTGAATAAATTGAATAAATTGTGCGGATGTTTATTAGGCCTTCGAATAAAAGAGTTTCACGTACTGCGGCACTGTGTGGTGCCAATGGGACGGAAAACAAGGGGTAGCAGTAGCACATCCCAGAGATTAACCCTCGTTACGTAATTTATGGCAATGGGAACTTTTTTGTTTAAACCTTTGGACCAAATTGGATTTTTTTTTATAAAAGTGTAGCAATCTGGCAGATGGTCAGCCTGATGGTAAGAAAAACCGCCGCCTGAACATCTGCAACACTAGCGGCGTTGATAATGCTTTGCCAGCCCGGAGAGGTGTTTTTAGACACCTTTTTAAACATAAGTATTATTTGGTACCTCTACCTGCTTAATGTTTCTAAATTAAAGCTTCGTAAGGTTTTGTAGTCAATTAAAAAACGTATTATTTAAAAAAGGAAAGAATAAAAAGTAAAAAAAAATATATTATAAAGTTTTATTTTCCTAATAAAACTAAGAAATTAACAAAAAATTAATAATCAAAAATTAGTTTTTGCCCGTGTGGCAAAGTACCAAGAACGCTGGCTCATCATTCCATGCATTTTCCTTTACATTTGGGGTCAGGTAAAATGAAAAAAAAAATGTAACAATATTAGTGTTTTTTTTTTGTTTTGTTTATGTTGTATACATACTTTAAAACCTTTACTTTACCTAGTGTATAGAATCGTAGATCTGTACCGTTTAATTTAAAAACTAATTGTACTTTAAACACAATTCATTAAGAATGGGGTTTCTGAAAAGGGTTGAATGGGACTGCGTTTAACCTCACTCGTAAGGTTCGTTTATAATACGGTCTTGAATACAATGCCTGTCCCATCAACGTCATTTAAAGTTGTTTGACGATGATTATTCTTTGTCTGGAGCTTGTGCCTGGCGAGGGTGAATTTTAGATGGACTTCAATATCTCTTAGCTAAGCCTGAGGTAACCGGGGTTTATTGCTTGAGCTTTCGTACATGTGTAGTCAACTTATTTTAATAGCGATTTATGAATAAAATTAAGAGATGAAACAAACACTCCTTTAGTCGTTGTTTTTGACGTTTAAGCTTAATATAAGCGGTATTCACAAAATCATACATAATAACATTAGTTTCACACTTATAGCTCCCGCTAGGCTGCCCTGTATCGGGGATGCCATGGAAAACACACAAAGATAAGGACGTTTCAAACAGGTTAACCGTTTAGGTACGGAACTCTATAAAATAATCCCTTACCACTACAATTAGCTAAGTATCTAATGTTGCCCACAAACCTTGCTTCAGAATTCGACAACAAAATACTAAGTATGTTAACTTTTAGTACTTACGGATTTTAGTTTTAGTGTGCTTCGGTGATTTCACCAGACCCTTAAACTTTCGCATTTATAATATTGGCATGATTATGAGTGTGATTCTCACCAGCGATGGCTAGCTGCATAATGAAGAAGTTCATCCGGCTCTTCCTGGCGTTGGTGCAGAGCAGCGCCGCGATCACCGACGTGTTCAGCACCACGATGGCCACGAACAGGATCCACATCAGCGTGAATTGGATAGACTGGAAATATTAAATCAAAAGTTAAGAAAATAAGTTCGAATAGGCCGGATGGTTAGCCCTGGTGTCTGAAATTTTTAGAAAAGCCTTAGAAAAGGCTTTTAATACCGCCTGATAAGTCTTCGACGTGATTTGGCGATTTATTTATATTAGGAATACAACTAGCTGTTGTTATATGGCAAACAACTAGGGTTTACAATTATACATGTCATCCGGTAGTGCACAACTGTGTCGGCACTCCTGTATACCCATTTGAAGACCATGTCGTGTCGTCCGTTGCAAGTAAATGCCCTCCAGATTCCATGTCTCTATGGGTTGATTCCACGAGACGGTAAATGGGCATACTCGGCCGAGCAAACAAATCATGGTTATAGCGACTGTCTCGCCTCGTTAAACAGTTGGTACAAACCGAGTCCTCGGCTGAGAGCACTGACTCGCGACTGTACTCGTTACGCGTAATCAACCCTTTTGGCAGTGCTTTGATACGTTAGTGATCAGATTGGATCTATGATATGTACCCCTCTAGACGTCGAGCTTGCTTGCTTTTGATCGCTAACTTGATGTGATAGATCGGTTTATTCCACTCTGTGCACTTGGATGATATCACTTAGATTTCTTAGATGAACAACTTGGAAATTAATGTGCCCTCAATAGCACGCTTGCCTAAATAACCGATTGCTCATTAGAAAACACTAAAGGTTTTATATTAAAACAGCATAGTTTACGAGTTTATAGTATACGTTCAAGTGGCACAATAACAATAAAAGGGAAGCAAAATAATGCGTGCGTGCTTGTGGTATCGTGATTATGCTAGCAGCGATGGCGCGCAGTGATGCACTCAAAGATACTAAAGACGTGTCGGCACGCCTGGTGGCCTGAAATAGAAACTGACTCCCATGTCAGGCCAGCTCGTATTGAATGACTGATCAGTGATCACCTTGATGTATGCCCCGCATGTGCAAAGCCAGGGAACGAATTATAAGAATACGTATACATAATATGTATAAATAATATATAATTATTTATATACTAACTTGTCAAGTTTTTTTAGGATTAAGATCTGTAATTTTTTTTTTTTACATCGGACTAGGCATGCGTTTGACTGCAATCTCACCTGATGGGAAGTGACGATGTGGTCGAAGATGTAGCACGCTTGCCTAGGAAAAACCTATTCACTCTATTTTTGAACATCCCTGGAACGAAGACCATAAAAAAAACAATTTGTAGGCATCGTTCACATAAACAACAACAAATAATGGTTAATTAATTGGTGACTTATTTGACAACATGAGTTTAAATTTTTGATGTATGTCGTCACACTGAAACACACACGCGAGGTTTACGTTTTTTATATCCGGGGGTAATTTAATAGCCGCTTATCATCCATGTCAAGCATATAAGGACATCTACTCCAAATATTATAAATATTATGCCCCAGTTCACTTCGCATAAAGTCATGTATGCATGCATGTTTGATAAATAAGTCATAACTTTCTAATCAAGGCTTGCCGGTCAACGGTCAAGTTTCATCGGCCCATATCCCTTTGCCCTACTTTTTTGAGGAGTTTATCTTCTTAATTTATGATGTATTCAACTAGTTTGGATACATGCACTGAATATGAGCACAACGTATAACTTTCCGATAAATTGCTATCCGACTGATAAACTTATGCTATAAATAAATTATTCATAAAGTTTTGGGTATCCGGAAAACTGCCGCGTCTATTTAATATCGGTTCTCTGGTCACGTCTTGTACCTACCACTTGGATTTATTTTTTTACTGATGTTTACATCAATTACATAAATTAGTTATATTTACAAATTTTATTTCCTAGATTAGACTTTTACGTAGGTAGGTAACTTTAAAAGTTTTTTTTTTATGTTGAATTAGCATTAATCATCAACCATTCTCTACAAAGTAAAGTCTGTCTATTTGTGCATTATGTCGGTCCTGTTAAATTATTTATGTCTAAAGCTTCGAATTCTCGATCTACTTACTCATAGATTCTCCCTAAAAATTAAAATAAACCACTCTGCTATCAGTACTGTATCTTTCTTTGAATATTTTGACGTGATAACGGGCCCAAGTTTGAAGGCATATTAAGACAGATCTAAACTAACTAAAAATATATCTGTCTTTATCGCAAGCCATTAGACAAGGATGCCAATAGTTTTAGAAAATTTAGATCTGTCTTAAAAAGCCTTCAAACTTGGGCCTAACGTCTTATAATTCGATGGAGCCGGCTGCACGCACGAAAAAATATGACGCATGCGGCGTTACCGTCGTTACCGTCGCTCTGAGGCGTAATGATTGTTTCGATATTAAATACTCGTATATGTTCAGTGATTTATTATCGAATATTCGTGCTTTCATCGTTAAAATAAATAGCATCGGTCCGCTAGTGTAGCGATTGTAGGTTATGCTATAATTGACAAAACTATAACAATAAGTTAACAGAACTATTTCACGATGAGTAAAAAATCAATTGATTTACTATTCGATCGAAATAACATTCCATCAGTATTTTCTTATGACGTTGTCACGTTCAACTATCGTCAGTAACGACTTTACAGACAACCGATTTTTATCAAGAGATAGTAAAATAGACTCTAAACATTAACAAAGCCAGTGATAAAAAGATAACACCGGCATTTTACACGTCCGCTATCACAAATTGATTGTCGATATATCGCACAAGCTGCTAAAAGCTCCCAACAGGTTGTCACTGGTAGGTAGCTGATAGCATATCGTGAGAGCTTGATAGCCCCAATGACGCGGTCCCCAAATGTCCATTACTCGATTAAAACCTTTCAGTTTTATTGAGTTAATCCACATGAAAAAGTGTGGGTAGGGCAAGATTTACGGGTAGTGGAAAATCTTTTTGAATGCCAAAATTTAGGATTCCCAGGTAGAGGTAGTTATGAAAGTGTTTCGGGTTTTTCATCACGAAATAACTTAGGAATTTCCACCACTAAATTTGTCTTCGCCTTCGTTTGTCGTCGAATAATAGGAGAAAAAATTTAGTTGTCAAGAAGATTTTCTTTATTTTTTCAGAAAGAAAAGAAACAGAATGGCATTGCCTACTAAATAAATTTACTCCACAAACCTGCTCTCTGACTCGTGAATACTTGAGATGAAATCACGTTTTACATTCAAGTATTTTGCAAATTGAAGAATCGAGTAGGCACTGAACAGATAAAGCTTTCAAAAGCAAATACTCAGTTGATCATAAAACACTTGCATTCTACAATATTGATAATACGAAGAGGGTAGAAGTCAGACAGGTACAGAACTTTGTTTCAATCGAAGACGAAAAAATAAAGCCAACCTAAGTCTCTTGATAGAGCGTTA
Source organism: Alcis repandata (assembly GCA_949125135.1). NCBI lineage: Eukaryota > Metazoa > Arthropoda > Insecta > Lepidoptera > Geometridae > Alcis > Alcis repandata. Next base: position 13,175,010 of record OX421225.1, read on the forward strand.
TTTCGCATTTTAATGTTATGCGATCTAACAAGTTTTCAGGCACGTATCTTTATCATATTCGAAGCATTTGGGATACAAAACGTTACGTCCATTATCACGTAAGCTGTCACCGGCAACCCTATTGGCTTCTTCAATATTCGATTTTGATTTCATAAAATTCGAAATAGCCCAATCTGGCTTTCCTTAAGCCAGAGGTGACAAAACTAGGCTTCAATTTCGAACTTCATTATTTAGAAGCTGGATGAGTAAATTAAATTCCGTGTTTTGGCATAGAATTGTATCAACTAATTTTGACGACAACCTGAACTTCTATACTCAAACTTTGAAAAATAACTAATAGGTAGAGCAGCAGTATTAATTCGTTCCAGTATTTTAATATTAGTCTATTTACTCAAAATTAACTTGGCCTTGCCCTTAGTTCTAATATCACAGCCTCACAGCAGTCATTGACTTATCTCTATACTTACACCATATTTGTTTTACGCGCGAGTGTTCTCTCTTTACTGCTCGACTGTTGACTCGAAAGCTTTAGCGCGGTCGCTTTGCGTGTACCGATAAATTTGATAAACATTTTGGATAAGTTTAATTTGTTTGTGCTGGAAATGTCGACGTCTCGAGATGTAGAATGATTTGAGTCAAACGACTCGTGAACGTGGGTGGTCGTGCTAAACTCTCTGGAGATAAAAATGTTTGGAAGGTAAAAAAAATGTGTTTTTTAGGAATGTTTTACTTGTGATATATTTGTAAAGCAATAACTTGTAGCTGGGTTTTACGGTTATTTGATTGCAACAAGGAGCAACGAGAACATTATGATAAAGAGACGTATAGAATTTTGCTACTTTTCAGAAGAAACAAAAATCTATCTAACTTTTTACTTAGTTGTCATAAAATACAAAATTTATTAAACCTATATACATAGTCAACTTCAACTTCAATTTTTATTATGGCTTCTGCGGGGTTGCCACAATTTAGCCAGTGTCAAGTGGATATAGTAGTTAGATACGTGCCACAGTAAAGTAGTGGAGACTTTAAGGGGCTTTTTTAAATAGTTTTGGAAGCAACACGAAATGAAACGATTCACTGCATTTTATGATTTGCCCACACTCGTGCACGTCCTCAAGCACTTAATGGTTATTTTCCCCACTTAAAATAAACATTAACACTCAATATTACACAAGTTTAGTAAAATAACAAAATGAAGCAACATGACTCTTCCACGTTCCCGCCAAAACTCCTATACAAGGTGTCCGAGGTAGGCCCAACAATATTTAGAGGTACTTATCTACATCATGTTTGGAGTCGTTGACGTAAATGTTAGCAATGCAAACGAATTTTTTTTTTTCCATACAAAATTAAAAAATATTTTATTTGTGTTTTTTTTGGCAACCCTAACTACACATGGTACAATAAACGCGGGCCGCTGTCTTTGAGAGTGCCGCGCGCTGCGCGCGCATGAATTCCCCGCGCGCCCGCGTCTCGCTCGCCGCCGCATCGCCACCCCCGCGCGCCGATTACCCCTTCCCCTCACCTGCACGTGCCACTCCTGGCGCTAGCGCAACTAATCTACTTTCGAACGTCACCCTAACCTACTCTGTGGCCTAAATTAGCATCTGCCTAGCCCTAACTGTGTAACCTATTCGTACCTATGAACCTCATTATGATGGGAAAATGATTTATCCAAAATGTAACTTATGTTTCATGTTATGATTCTAACCTGGATAGATTAATGTCAAATTCTAATTTTACTCTCCTATCGTTATCGTATACCCTAATAATATCTAGGTACCTACATTGCTTATCATAGGATAGGTTGTGAGAATAATTAAAAACACCAGTACTTCAATTAATTATGTTTAATATTACATACATGATTGGTTTATTATTCACAACAATTTTAACAAAATAGTTAGAGTACTTACGACAGACGTCATACGTTTCACTTTTTTTAAACCACTAGGTTTCACTGATTAAGTATTTCACTTTTGCTTTAATTTAATTTAAAGGAAAGGCTCAAAGTGCTGGCCTCCCTTCTCGATGCAGAGCCGAGCTCGACGAGAAATCGAGCCCATCACGTTTTTCAACATGTGTGGGGTTACATTGCTGAAAGCCTCTGTGATACGCGGTATCATTTCTTCTCGTGTGCTGCACGGCTTCGAATACACAATATTTTTGATGTAGCCCCACAAAAAGAAATCCAAGGGCGTCAGGTCCGGCGAGCGCGGAGGCCACTGTCTCGGCGCATCTTGGCCGCGGCCGATCCAGCGGCCGGGAAACCGAGCATGTAGGTTTTGGCGAACGCGTCGAGCAAAATGCGCTGGCGCTCCGTCGTGTTGGTACCACATGTCCCGCTCCACAGCCAACGGCAAGTTTTCCATTTGGTCCTCCAGCTCACCTTGTAGCAGCTCCAAGTAGCCTGCGGCATTCAAGGTGACAGGCAAGAAGATAGGGCCGATTAATCGGTCTCCGATTATGCCCGCCCAGACATTAATCCGCCACTTATGTTGGAAACAGCTCTCGGTAGACGCATGCGGATTTACATGTGCCCATACGTGCTCATTATGTATGTTGGAGAGTCCACTTCTGGTGAAAGTCGCTTCGTCAGTCCACAACACTTTCTCGACGAAGGCAGAATCCACAGCTACTTTTTCTTCTATCCACTCGCAAAAATCCACTCTTGCACTGTGGTCTGATTGCAGCAGTTCTTGTGTTCGACGGAAGTGATATGGATGCTGGCCGTCTTCATGCAGAGTCCTCCAAACTATTCTGTGATCGACGCGCAGCCGCGCGCCCGCTCGACGCGTGCTAGTACGCGGGTCTTCGGCAAAATGCTGCAGGATTTGTGTTTCCAGGTTTGCACTGATGTTTGTGCCGGGTCTTTCGGTTGCTGCTCCATGAAAACTTCCGGTACTGTGCAGACGTAAGCAGAGTCCACGGAAGCACGAGTATGAAGGCAGACGTCTTTGTTCCGGAAGCGGCCTGTCGTCGACGAACCGTTGACGGTACAGCTCACGCGCCCCGTTGCAACTCCCGTTCGCAGCTCCGACGCAAAGTATCATGTCGTAATACTCTGCGTTTGAATAAGACATCGTGATTTGGATAAAAAAATCGAAATGATAATTCGTGACAATACACGACCTCGAAGTTCGAATGATGAAAGCCGAGTGGCGATTTTCAAAAACAGAAAGCGACACTGCGGCTTAGTCAAAGCGAATGCATTTAGGGTTCCATTTTTATTCTTAAAACAATTTCACCATGTACACTCAATACGTTTTCAGTTATGGTATAACATCATTATTATTTAGGTACAACATCATTTTTATTGTTTTGCAATTGATTGTGTTGTTGAGTTGCAGTTTACACTAGAGCACGGTTTTTTTTAAGATTACATTTTTATCAAGTTAACTCAAGCATTTGTTTTATTTAAAAATTCATTATGCTCTTGACTCTCAACTCTCAATCTCAACTCACCTGATGTCACGTGTTACAGTGTATCACGCTTTGTTTTTTGAATAGCCTTTGTGAGATAGTAAAAAAATAAAAAAATAAAAACATTTTGTACAGTTTTCATCGAAGGATATTTTGAAAAATAAAAGTTTGTATTTTTGAAATAATGACATCCCGTAGGATATTTTTATTACCATTCATTTAATCTTCGACAGCCAAACTAAGGAAAATAAAAATAAAAACTATCAACAAAAATAATTATGACGGAACCCGAAACAACAAAGTTAACTAATTTAGCTAAAAATGGGCGAACAACGGCCGGCCGTGCACGATTGGCTGCGGCTGTCTTTGAATAACAGCGCGGTGATATTATTGGCTAGCGGCATTGTTCTGAGAATCGGCTTAGCGCGCTATTGGCGATCGGCAAGCGTTAGAGTTTCTTTGTCGGCTAGGACCGAAGCCGACGATTCCGCAAAGACTAACACAAACACAGATGTGTAACTCAATCTTTTTAGTTTATTCAAAGTTTTGCAAAATTGAAAATAAAATAAAATTGTTCGTTTCCAAGTACTACTTCGATCATTTACAATGATTAGAATCTTGTTTGTGAACCGAGCTCAGCTGACTTTATTTGTTATCTTGCCATGTAATGCGCTTTATTTGATAAAAATAGGGCACAATTAGAATTTATTTCTGAATAAAAATTGCCCGAAATTAATCGCATAAAGCAATACGCTAATTGCCATATTTTACAGAGAAATTCAAATAATAGGGTTCGAAATAATGAAGGTAGGTCGATTTTGAAGTATAATTTCTAATTCCTGTAATGAATTGAAAAAAACCTAATTTATGTAGTTGGTTAAATTTTGTTAAGAATTGAAATAGGCATTCTGTAAAAACATAACCTTCTGTACACTAATTAGTCTTTGACAGTCGTGGTCGTAGGTCGGTTATTCACCTTTTTAGGGTTGTACCTGTCCAAATTAATGCCAAAGTTTGATCTTCAATAACTCGTAAAATAAAAGATTAAGGAGTAAAAGACCTCTGGGGAGGGCTTCTAGATATACGTAAGTATGTGCTGTTTGAATATTGTTGGGCCTCCATCGGACACATTGTATACATAGTCAAGCAGTATTCATTTCCATAAAATTGACAAGTGTAGTCTCGTGTACTACAACACAAAGTGTCAAATTCACGTTAGTTTTCATAGAAGGATAATAAAACATACTCACATCATAAAAATAGTACACATTTAGCTGCTCCGCAGTTTGGTTGGTGACCGCGCTGTGGTTAAGATGATCCTGCAGGACCGTGGTGGGGAATATCGTGGTGAGAAACACGGCCGACGTCGTCTCGTCTTCGAACTCTTCCCTCATGATGTTGGTCTCCATTTTTCTGAGGACAAACATATATTTTTTTTAATCCTAAAAACATGACACTCTTTATTTGAACAGTCAGGTAAAATAGACTAAAAATAAAACAGAAGTGAAAAGAGAAAATAAGAAGAGTCTGTTACTTTTTAATGCTGGTAATAAAAATAAATAAAAGTAACAGAAGTACCCATGTGGTGAAACCAATTGCGAACAAGTCAATGAAACATCGCTCTAAAAAGACTCTCTTCCCGAAATTGCATTCGGATTCTTAATCAGTAAACGCTATCCTTTTCATATCATGAGTTGGAGAAGTCAAACCGATATATCACTTCGCTTAATTATATGATCACAAGACAGAAGTAAAAACACATTTAAAGCACTAAAGTGCTGTCCTTGTCATTCAAACTTCGCACTTAACAATAAGGAAACTGCAGTTTGTTTAAAAGGGCTAAGGAAAGAGGAAAAGCTTTTCTTTCTTTTCTTGTCTTTTACGTATTTTTAAGAGTCATTGTTTTCTCGAGTTAGCGAATGTTTTCTTTGGGCTTTTTTGTTTGGTTAACTTTTAATTACCGCTGGTTCTATTTGCAGCATCTTTTGTGACAGATTTTCATTTATCAGATTTTATTAGCTGTGACGGATGATTTTTCAGTATTCCAGAATTTTCCGCATAAAAATTATGCTGTTTTGAAAATGTTTAGATGTGAAAAGGTAATTTCAAATAATAATTATGGTAATTAGTTATAATTTTTTGCATATTTTGCCGCTGAGTTTATAACTTGACATTATACAGGGTTATAAGGAAAGGGTATGCTATGCCAAAAAAGAGCACCTAGTACTTATCATTATGAGCAACTTTTACTATGGGACTAATCCTGAGATCGAGAAAAGTATGTCAACTGTTTCATACATTTTGTCCGGCGTGATTGACATTTTTCTACGGAACAGCTGATTTTTTTTTCGAGATTTCCTGGTTGGTTATGTAAAAGTAACTCATAAAATATGAATACTATGAGCCCTTTCTTTATAACCCTGTATTCTATTTGATTTATCTGGTCAAAAATGTATTTATTATTTTGTTATTTCAATTACCTAGTATTATTTCAATAAAATTATTCAATGAATTAACTTTTATTATGAATACATTGTATTCGCGAGTATGCCAAACAGATAAAAAACTCATAAAAAATACCATCTCTCAACACAAACAAGTCGCAGAGCAGTAAAATATAAATGTAAACAAGAATCGTCCAGTGCTGTTCTGGCAAGCTCGAGAATCGTGGCGAACCACTGGAACCCTATTCTTAGTCGATCGAGATTATCTCGATAACTCTGACTATCATTCCATTTCTATTGAGAGCGACAGGGACAGAGGGCGTGTATTCGTCAGAATCCTCTGTTTCTAGTTTGAAAATATTATGGAAGTGAGAACGTTCGCGATACTCTCGAACACGTGAGAATATGAAGCCCAGAAGATCGAGGATGTCAACGAAATTGCACAAATTATTTTACTACTCCGTGTCTGTTTCTATTCCGTAACTACTATAAACCTATAGCCTGCATGTTTGGATGTTTATTACTCAATCACGCATACGCAGTTGAACGGAGCTGCATGGAATTTGACATCGAGTAAGCTTAGATATTCATAGGTACCCGTTAGAATCCAAGATACAATTTAATTCGTTCCGGAAAAAATCGTCGGCTTACTGCGAGAAGTCATTAATTGCAAAAGTGCTAGGCTGCACGCAACTTCAAACGCATCATGCTAGTACTTATTTCTTAAAAAAGATCATCTAAAGTGATCGAATTTTAGTATTCTCGTGTCAATTGTAGCCAAAATGTGTCAAAACTAAGATCATTTTCATAGCGAAACATTTAATTAGTAGTTTATAGCAAAACAGTTAGTTTGCAGTTAATGACTTCTTGCACTAAGCCGACAAAATATATTTTTAAAATATACTAGCGACCTGCCCCGGCTTTGCACGGGTATAAAATATAGCCTTTGTTACTCAGGGATAATGTAGGAATCTAATGGTGAAAGAGTTTTGGAAATCGGTCTAGTAGTTTTTGTGTTTATATAACACAAACATACAAAAATACAAATCTTTCCTCTTTATAATATTAGTATAGATAGATACGCGAGTGAAACCGCAGGGCGCTAGTAACAAAATACTTCAAGAGCATTCTCCGTGAAAGCATCTGTGTTCACAACATTGCTCCAATATTGGTCCTAATTGGCCTGCTTTTGTAACATTGGCGGTCCAACTTAGCTATCTTAATTAAGTTTTTGTATGAAGTAAAGAGGTACCGAGTAGGAGAGTACTGCTAGAGATGTTGAATTGCTTCGAAATGATGCGAACTGTGAAAGTAAAGTGTTTGCGAGACTTTCTAAGGAATGTTCATGTACTTATTTATAGACTTCTCTGCGTTTGATGAGATTTATAAAATGTATGATTTAGATCAAGAGGCCCAAGTTTAAAGGCTTTTTAAGACAGATCTAAATTTTCTAAAACTATTGGCATCCTTGTCTTATGGCTTGCAATGATAAAGTCATATATTTTTAGTTAGTTTAGATCTGTCTTAAAATGCCTTTAAACTTGGGCCTAATTTCCTACTAAAATTGTAAAATGTCATGTATGTTTTTGGTATGTTTGGATGTCTTGTTATAATTATGCAAAAACGGCTGAACTGATCTCGATAAAATTTGATATGAAGGTAACTTACACTCAGGATGAACACTACTTTTATGCTATAAAACGAGATTGAAATCGCGGGCCACAGCTAGTGAGCCATATCTATTAATACTTTTTGTTTATGGTTTCTTTTTTTAACAGGAAATATTTTTTTGTTAAGATACAAAAATTAGACAAAATATATGGTTAGCAATATCTTTCATTGTTACGCAAACAATATTAATTTCACAATTTCGCGTTTGAGAACATTTTGTATTTACAGAAAGTTTGTTCGAGCCTTCAGGCCAGATTGAAGATTTACTTGTAAACTCTGATTATTTCTGGTGTATCGTTTAAGGAATTAGAACTCTGTGTCTTCTATACAGGGTTATTCATAAAGGGTATGCTAAGCCGAAAAGGGCTCATAGTACTCATCATTATGAACAACTTTTACTATGGGGCCAACCCGAAATTCGCGAAAACAAAATCAGCTGTTCCATAGAAAAATGTCAATGACACTCGACGAAATGTATTTATTTCCCGAATTCAGTGTTGGTCCCATAGTCCCCTGGCAAAGGTGTGATACTTCCCCAGGCGGGCTCTGCAAAAGAGCCCTACCACTACATTCTGTAACAAAAAATACGTCTGGAATAATACCTAATCATAGAATTAGTGTTTTTCCCTTCACAATCATAAATTTAGTCTGTGGACATTGGACAGTCGTAAAAGTCATAGCTTCCACATCTGCAATTCAAAGAGATTATTTTATTTACCGTGCAAAACGTTCTAGGGTAATGAAAATATCGAATTTCCCAAAATAACAAGAAACTAAATATAACACAGGAAATAAAACGTATCTCGCCTCCAATTCGCGCAACTTGTTGACATTGGCCTTGCAAATAAAACGAAATTGCAACAGTGGCGCGTGACTGTGACATAGGACGTAATCAATCACATTTTGTTTGTAAGACGTTTGTGTAGAAGCCAGGAAATTGGACTTGCCTCTAACAGTCTCTAATGGGTTGATTACAAGTAACGAGTACAGTGACAAGACAGTGCCCGCGGCCGAGTACTCGGTTTGCATAAACAGTTTGACGAGGCGAGACAGTCACTAGAACCATGATCTGTTAGCGACGGACTCGTGGTCACACCGTTTTGCTACACCAGTGTGACTACGAGTAATTTATATTCCTCGTGGTTACACTACTCTGAAAAGGATCGAGATTGCAAGATACTGGACGAATAAATTAATAGGTTAGGTTATGTTAGAACATGAAAAACAACGCACGAGCCGAGCGAGCGTAGCGAGCGTGCCGCGGCAGCGGCCGGCGAAGTGCTAGAAAGCCAAGTAGTGTAACCACGAGGAATATAAATTACTCGTAGTCACACTGGTGTAGCAAAACGGTGTGACCACGAGTCCGTCGTCGATCTGTTTGCTCGGCTGAGTGCCTATTTACTGTCTCGTCACTGTACTCGTTACGTATAATCAAGCCATTACTTCGAGGCGTTGCTAGTTCGCGAGATACATCGATGCTTATAAACGTACAGGGCTACCATTTATTTATTTATTTATTTATTTATTTCAGACAAAAAAGAAACATGGATAACATAGAAATTTAGAGCCCTAGATTACGCACTAGGCGGACCTGTGTCGCGTAATCTAGTGTCTTCCATAAAGGATTAGAACCCATTATACGAGTATCTTTAGTAAACAAGTAATCAAATTAATACTAGGAAATGCTATAGTTCGCGAGATACATCTATGCTTATAAACGTACAGGGCTACCATTGATGGATATGTCAAAGAGGATCATCCATACATAACATATTACTCGTAGTTGTTTACGATACGGATGACAAAAACGATTTATAATAAAATTGCGGACAGTAACTATATTTGTAGTTATAAACAGGATCGTAGCGCCGCTGTATAGTCTTATCAATGAAAAGTGGCCCTGAGCTACAGGGGTTCGACGACCGATGTGTGCGTTATAAAAATATAAAAATGTTATCTCTACTTCTTTTTCTATACCCATGCGCTAAACTTAAGCTGTACAATGAAACAATATGCTCCATCATACTCGTACTTAGCATTATTTAGTTCATTTATAGTAAATTGCGGTCATGCTATAGGTATGCCAGAAATCGACTTTTGCGTCCCCAAAGAAGCTCACGACAAATTAGGATAGGTACATGCCCCATTTTAGAACAAGCTTCGCAACTTGTTGTATACGAAAAGCTTCTATTTTTTTCATCGCCTTTATTGTTCAAACTTTCAAAAACAAACTGCTTTTGATATTACACAACCATAAGCATAACGCATTGTAAATTAGCACCCAAGTATCCGTGCTGAGCAAAAAGATCATCTTCATGTTCATCAAAGAATTCCATCAAAGCATAAATGACACATTCAAAAGAAGCCCATAAATGTTTGCATTACCAAAACCGCCGTCTCAGGAACAAGAGGCCTCATTTGACGAAATACTTCAAAATACACTTTATATTTTATAATACAAAGGAAATGGGAAACCCTTTTCATAAACAACGCAAGAAAAGCTAAGAAAGCTGCTGTTTTGGCCAATTAATCTTTGCAAAAGGATTGCAGCGTCATTACACAGTAATAAATATTGAATGTCGAGTCATGAGGTAGAGCAGGCTGTTGTTTACTTTATTGTCAAAGGTGAATTAATTACACAATACAGAGATCGGAGATCGGAGAGATTGTGCAAGGTCATAAGGAAAGGGTATGCTGAGCCTAGAAATGCTCATTGTGCTCATCAAGATAAGTGAGTTTTACTTAACTTCGTTCAATTTAATTCTTGAATAATACAAGTAAACGTTACTTAGCTGTAAAATTAAATATTATTTAAGGTCAAAAAATACATCCAATTTCGTGGAACAACCCCGAAATTTCGAAAATAAAATGAGCTGTGTCACAGTTCCATACATTTCGTAGAGTACCTATCATTGACATTTATCTAAACAGGTGTTCTTTTCACGATTCCTTAGTTGGTCCCATAATAATATTTTTTTATAATGATGAGTTCTATATTTTCTTATTAGCATACTCTTTCCTAATAACCTTGTATTACATTATCACCGATACTCATGTTTATGTTCTATTCAAATACACGTCACAAGTCGGCATGACGCCACACAAACAAGCAATTTAACGTCTCCATGACGGAGGAAGCCTAATAAGTGAAACAAACATAAATAAACGACAATTAAATGGGCACCAAGAAAAATTGATGCCATTTAATTGTCAGGAGTTCGAGGCCACGTTTTTTTATGTTGTAGAGTATTGCGTAATTATACAGGGTTATTCATAATGGGTTTGCTAAGCCGAAAAGGGCTCATAGTACTCATCATTATGAACAACTTTTACTATGGGACCAACCCGAAATTCGCGAAAATAAAATCAGCTGTTCCATAGAAAAATGTCAATGACACTGGACAAAATGTATGGAACAGCTGATTTTTTTCGCAAATTTCGAGTTGATCCCATAGTAAAAGTTGTTCATAATGATGAGTACTATGAGCCCTTTTCGGCTTAGCATACCCTTTATGAATAACCCTGTAGAGGTGCTATATTTTAAAAAGTTTTCAGTAACCACCATTATTTATGTAGTACTAGCGGCATGCGGCGGTTTCACTCGCGTTTTCCGGGGTAAAAAGTAGCCTATAAATTTTTATATGTATTGTGTATAAATTTATTTCTTAAAATGTTAAATTACACGTCAATAATAATATGTTATATGTCTAATAATAAAGTAACAATTCAATTATTATAAGTTAAATTAATACATTAGTATAAATAATGTCAAGTTTAATATGTAAAATTAAATTAAATTAAAATAAAATTAATTCAAATATTAAATTTATAAAATTTGTTGAAGTCATAAAAGATTTTTCCGAAGAGCCATTTTTTTATTTGCTCTTGAAAGATTGCAGTTTAGGTAATGAAGTTATTTCTGTCGGCAATTATAACAATCGGACCCATGACATGCGTCAATTTGGGTTAATCCAGACCATGAACAACGTTCATACTAAATTTCATGTAAATCCGTTCAGCCGTTTTTGCGTGAAAGAGTAACAAACATGCATCCATACATTATTACAAACTTTCACGTTTATCAATATTTAGTAGGGATAGTAGGATATTTGTGTGTTGTTTTTGTGTATTTATGTAGTCATTTATGTGTTCAACCATTTATTTACTTATTAGACACAGTTATAATTATTTTTACAAAAAACAAAAACCGACTTCAAAAGACCGACTATTGAGTTATTCATCTATTTGTCGCGCACGTACTTAATGCAAATTTAAGACTTATATGGTTTTCTCATGGATACCATTATCAGAACTGGACTAAATTGAAATGGGACCAAATGGGAAGCGTCAGCTTTCTAATAAAAAAAGAATCATCAAAATCGATTCACCCAGTCAAAAGTTATGAGGTAACAAACATAAAAAAAATATTTAAAAAAAACATACAGTCGAATTGATAACCTCCTCCTTTTTTGAAGTCGGTTAAAAATAGGTAGGTATACGATTCTTAGTATTTTTGGCTACGTTTGTAAATTCTTATCACTCCTCATTTCACTCACAATGATAATCATGATCACAGAGATAAGGTATGATCAGTTTTAGTTAAAAATATAAGTTTTGATAGCTAGAAAAAATAGCCAGTGTCTAAGAAACACAACTACCTAATCTTCCTCGCAAATATATAAAAATGAAATTCCAAAAACAAAGCCCAAGGTGAAGTTTTCGCATGATCCCTAAATAAAACAGGAAAGTGACCTCACTCCTAATGACTACCTCAAGCCAGTCCCAGTCCCTCCGGAGTATTACAGGCACGACACGCGGCCCGTGTCCGGGCGTGATCTCAGAGGGAACGAGTAAGTGAATGATTTATTGAGATAGCCTATCGTACACGGAAGGCTGGTCCATAAGGTGGAGAAGTCGGCTTTCTGTTCTCGAGTATTTTCAAGTATTTTCAAAGGTAGGGCATAATTTAGTGCTTGTAATATCTATACCTAAGTAAAACTTTTTTTTCTTGGATAAAATGTAGTATAATAAATGACTTATAGTATGAGTATTGAGTATTAAAAACATAACGAAAATAATTTCAATAGAGACATTTTAAAGAAAATAACGAAAAGCACTATTAAAGTCGGAACTGTAATAAATTATTAGACAGAGTTAAATTCTAACGGAGAAAACTTTCAAATCATTTTCAAATGGTTAACAGTTGCTTTTTTGTTGAAAGTTTTTATAGAAGAGGCTCATTTAAATATAATTCCTCTACTTAAATGCATACTAAATATAAACCAGAATAAACAATACGTACACGTAACATAGGTATATGGCTATAGGTACATACATTGCATGCAATAAGTAAGAAAGGCTTTTAAATGAACGACCGTTAAAAATCCACTAGCCTTAGAAGCGAAGCCGAGATTACTTTATCCAACACAGCGACTTTATGAGAACCCCAGATACTAATGAATCTATATATATAAAAGAAAGTCGTGTTAGTTACACTACTTATAACTCAAGAACGGCTTTACCGATATGGCTGAAAATTGGTGAGGAGGTAGCTTAGAGCCAGGAAACGCACATAGGATACTATTTATTCCTATTATACTATTTATTTCTATTAAATAAATTCGATAGCATTCAAGTGTGAATTGACATAAAACATCAGTCACTATAAAACGAGGTATAACAAAAAAGAATCAGACTTGGAATAACAAAACGACTTATTATACTCTTTGCGCAAATGACAGCTATGTAATGGACGTATGGATGACAATTTGATTTAACAATTTAACAGCTAAACAGATTTTGACGAAATTTGGTATGAAGGTAGCTTAAGCCCTAGGTAATATGTAGATTACTTTTTACCCCAGAAAATTGAACGGCTTTCCGCTATTCTTGCAGGACAGCGGGTGAAACCGCGGGGCGCAGCTAGTTAATAATATAATCAAGCAAACATGTTAGACAAAATAAAATTACTCTTGACATATTGCTTCGTGGCCAAAGCCCTTCCAAACCAATAAAGGCCCACTCCACCAAAACAGCAAACTAATGGGCAATTATTTCTATTAATCCGCCTGGTATTAGACTCTCTAGGCATCTCTACCCTCTATTGTATAACGACCTCTTATAGACGTTGGACAACAATAACAGACGAGAGTTTTCAGTCAACGTATTGGCATAAACAGAGCCTATAAAAATGTTCACGCCAGTATCAATATAGTGAACTCATGCGTTTAACATCAACCTGCGTAAAGCGACTTGTGGCAAGTGGATTCGTAAGGAGACGCCTATGTCTAGCAGTGGACAGATTTAAGATAGGCTTGTGAAGATAATCCACGATTAGTTTAAATTATAAGCAACTGGCTGCGCCCCACGGTAACACCCGCGTGCAAAGAACCATGATAATGAAAAGTAGCCTGTTTTTTCTACAACGTGAATGCAAAATTTCATTATGATCGGTTCAGTAATTAAAGCGTAAAAGTATAACAAACAAACTCACTTTTACATTGATAAACATTTGTTAGAATTTTCGCGAAAATGTTCGATGTGATGTCTATGTATGAAGTCGTTGGCTAAGCACCACTGCTAGGGCCATTTATTTACTTTATTCGATATGCTTACAAATGCAATATTGCCTTTCTCATACCGACCTATATTTTAGCCTCAATATCCGGTCGTATCTGGTTTCAGCCGGTTAAAAGCCTTCTTCGTAGAGTCTCTCTGGTTTAGCGACAGTTTAGGACTGTTGATCTTGATGATCAAAGGAGTTATGTGAATAAGTATCCGAGTAAATCAATAGAGTTAAATTGTAGAGGGATTTTCATAATAGGACTAAATAATTAGAGAATTAGTTAAAGTTAATAGGCATCCAAAATTCTCTTTGAAATTAAATTCGTTGAATTATTCGTGTTTATGATTCGTGGATATTAATTTTCCATTTTTTTTTATTTTACTACAATTTAATAAACATAATATAATATGTTCGAAATATAAAATAAAATATCGAATACATTAAATTAAATATCTGGAAAATACATTAATATATATTTTACTTAAATCAATTGCCTTACCTAATTTTAACCAAATAACTTCAGCACCAGGGAATAAACCAGACATTATTTGTCAACCACTTTCAAACTTATATCGCACGTCTTAAAAAATACAAAAAGTACATATAAGAAGAAAAATCAGACATCATATAATATTTAGGCGTATTTGTTTCTTTATCAGCTCAAGAGGAAAAAGTCGACGTCGCTAAACGTCAAACTTGGAGCTCCTGGCAAACAACTAAGTGTTTTTGTATCCTAGGCTTCAGCCAACAAAGTTATCTTCAAGTTGAAGTCACTCGTAACAGCTGCCAAGAGCCAAGATACGATAGTGACACCCGTCTCGAGCGGAAAAATATATGTCTTAACTTCCGATAGGACCCTGTAGGAACTTTGCTGAAATCTGATAGTTGACAGAGGGGCCACGTAAGATGAGACTTAAGCGCTTGTGAAAAACAGGGTTGGGGGAAAGTCATCCACGTCCAAAGGACCCCAGTCGCCCTTTTGTGATGAATTAAACTTAGAGTAATCTGGGAATTGCATGGCGAGCTTGAGCATTTAAATAACGTTTAAATAAATAACGTTTCACACTCATAGTTCCCCCACTAGGATAAAATCCTGTATCGGGGATGCCATGGAACACACACAAAGACAAGGACAACTAACACCCAGACCCAGAACAGATATTTAAATTCATCATTCAAACATCTGTCCGGCCGGGAATCGAACCCGGGACCTCAGGCTTATAAGGCGGTTACACTACCACTGAACCAAGCAGGCCTTCATAGTCATTTATAGACCTTAAATCTATGAGTAGGTACTTATGGTATCTGTTTACTTTTGTGTACACTCTAACACCAGCGTCTATACGAACATGCTTTTTGTCTGGATTTCGATTCAAACAACAGCACAAACCACTTCGTTCAGATTTAAGTTTGTTTTTGAACTTTTACGTTCGTAATCTTAACTCAATGAATTGACTTGTTAGGTACATCCATATTAAGCAAAACAAATATAAGTTATGAAATTGCATCCCATAAGTATTGCCAAAATATAAGCCATAAATGATAAAGACCAAGTAACGTAGCATCAAAAGTTAATATACCTACCCTTACCTTTTAGATAAATAGGTCAAAAGAAAGCAGATTGTATGCATAAAGAAAAAATATACCAAGCAACCTTACTTCTTATCTACCACACCCATCCCCCCTATAAAGTTTATCCGCGGTAATCCCCTCATTGCAAGTACGTGGAAACTTGCACGTCACGTGCGCTTATTTAAAACCGCCGCTTACCTGTATTATCCGCATATTGGAGATAAATTCAGGGCCAAAATGGAAAACAGATGAAAATATGTAAAGTGATAAATATACCGTCCGCCTTTCACTCGACGAGTCGATGTTTCTCTCTTACTTACATTAGAAAAAATTCAATCAAGGTTTTGCAAACAAAAAAAAACTTAGTCAAAATCATTTTAGGACCTACAATGACACAGACTAACACAAATACACAGATATATCTTAAACATGAAACTTTTACGCGTCGTTTAAAAATGCCCCCATTAAAAACCGACTGTAGGTCTACTCTGTGGGCCTTATTTCATTACGACAAAAACTTTAAATAAATAATCACATTGCCTGTCATCAGGTTGGTAAGTACTTAAATAGTTTGTACAAACTAGACGCCAAAGAGCTTGCTCTTAACGACTTCGCTAACTTTTGATCCTACTCATCAATTTTGGTCTAAAACTTGCGAGCTTTCAATTAGGTGGACTTAATCACGTAAATGTTTATCTCTCACCTTTATGTCAACGGTCTTTTAACTTGTAACATGGTAAGGTCACAGGCTGCGGTGAAACTGCAAGTTTCAACTCGTTTACTAACCGAACATTTTGTGACCGAACTAAACATCAAATGAGAAAATAGGGTACTTATTTCTGTCCAATTTCAAGTTTAATTTTGGAGTTGGATGAATTTGGGTTTTTATTAGGAAAGTGGAGCAATGTGTGTTGTTTTTAGTTATTTGCGTACTTTATGGGCTTTGTTGAAATTGTGTTACCAGTAAATTTTTATCATATTTAATAAGTTATGTTACTATAACTAATTTTCTTTTAAGGATAGCTGTAAGATTAAAAATAAAGTATTACGATAAATTCGAAATTCTTCCTTTATTCGAAAAATATAAGCAAAAGTCTATGTAGTTTCGCTAATATAGTATGTGTACAAATGAATGTATTGGCTACATTTGAGCTCTACCATTTACCCATATCAAAAAGCTATGAAGAATAATAAAAATCCGCTGACGAACATTGATTGTACGGAAAAACCATTTTTGTCGCTGAGCCGTGGAATCAATGCTCTTTCATTTGACTTGTTCAATATTCCTTTGTTATCATATCGCTGAATTTATGAATTGCAAAATAGTGGCTCTATTTTTAAATACCGACCACTGTTGTTTGAAATCAATTACCTACTTAAATACTTTCTTTTCCTCTTTTAAGCTTTTACGAGCATTTATTTAATAGTCGCCCTTGAGTTAGGTGTCCTTACATACTGAAAACATGTAACACGTGATTTTGCAATTCGAATATTCTTTTTCTTTTCCAAAAATGAACTGAATATTTCAAAAAACTCTATCAAAAAGTGGTATCACAAGACAGAAGATTCTGAAACTTTTCCTTGCCTTCTAGTTCCAGTTCACAGTCACGGGCCCTATTCTAGGGAGTGAAATTTTACCTCGGTCACTGTCGCTCCCAATAGAATTGTCTTGACAATGAGAGCGATCGAGATAATCTTGAACAGACCAGAGTATAACGTAATGTGTATACCAAATAGCTCGATCAACGCATCACAATACAAAAGATTCTGAAACTTTTCCACGCCTTCTCATTTCCTTTTTGACGAGTGACAGTGAGATATTATGTCGGTCAATTGCGCTCCCATTAGAAATGTCATGACTATGAGAGTGACCAAGATAATCTCGAAAAGCCCAGAGTACCCTTGTATCAAAAATCTCCATCAAAAAGTGTCCGTAGCATCACAAGACAAAAGATTCTGAAACTTTTCCGCGCCTTCTCGACTCGCAGTCAGGCGCGTTCTGAAACCGGATTTATTGAAAGTCTCAGTAAGCTCCGTCACTGGAGCTTATTGAACACTCCCAATAGCCTCGTATGGACCTTTGTAAGCCTATTTGCTAGGGATATCTATAATAGATTTCCTTAAGCAGAACAGGCAGGAACAGATGTATGTTACTTACTGTTGCTTTGCTGAAAATCTGTGCAGCCTTTCGTGAGATTTGCAACTACCAGCGCAGTTTAATCCACGATAATGAAAAACCGTACTGACGATGATGATGAAAAGTAGCCTATATGTTATACCAACCTAAACTATTTATATTCCAAATTTCATCAAAATCAGACTAGTAGTTACGGAGATACGTAGTAACAAACAAAAACACACAGAACACACATACACACACCATATGAGTCCAGTTGAAATACCGGAGTGGTCGTGTTTAGTATAACAAGAACATTATTTTTACAAAACAATAAACAAAAACCGACTTCAAAAGACCGACTATTGAGTTATTCATCTATTTGTCGCGCACGTACTTAATGCAAATTTAAGACTTATATGGTTTTCTCATGGATACCATTATCAGAACTGGACTAAATTGGAATGGGACCAAACGGGAAGCGTCAGCTTTCTAATAAAAAAAGAATTATCAAAATCGATTCTCCCAGTCTAAAGTTATGATGTAACAAACATAAAAAAAAATAATAAAAAATAAAAAAAAACATTCAGACGAATTGATAACCTCCTCCTTTTTTGAAGTCGGTTAAAAATACACCAAAGCAACAATGTGTTCTGTTTTCTCAACAGCAAATAATCGCGTAAGTTTTCATGGATACTGTTGCCCAAGAACTGCACTGTTCTCTAAATTATTGTAGGTTACGAGTATTTAGTGAGACAGGCTTTTAAATGCGAGTTCCTTTTTTACCACTAACTAAACTGTAAACTACTGATCAGTTGACAAAAAAACTACTCCTATAAAGTCCGAATTTCTAGAAATACTCTCAAAGAAACTCGACTACAGTCTCCAAACAAACTTATCCGATAAATGCTTAAAACCTGTTTCGAGTCGGTTTATTAATATCAACTGAAAATTAACTTAATTTAATTGAATAGCTCCATTCAATACAATTCAAACACAAAACAATATTTATATAACTCGAGTAGTTGGTAACTGTTACTCTTACCATTGATGAATATGAATACCACATCTGCCGTACTTGAGTGAGTTACTAAATTTGATTTCCATATAAATACGAGTATATTTCAATTTGTTTCCTAACACATAAACAAGTTAATAATTTCACAAGCCGCTAACTATCTAACAAGCAGAGTTTGACGCGGTAACAATAGTACAATGTTCCGGAATATTACGTACGCTAATTTAAGGTACCAGTTCAATAACATGATACGTAGGTCAAATCGACGGTCCTACACGTGGCATTTTCGTGCTTAGAGTATATTTTTGACGAAGAGGAAAGTAAAATTCTTTAGATGTCTTTGTATTTTGGTTTCGATAATTGGATCAAAAACAATTTGTGGACCTAAAACGTTTCCGCCTACGAGTTCAATGTAAAACGTGTAAGGTATTGATTTCGAGTAATAAACTTCTCAAAAGAAAATAAGTAGAGGGAAACATTAAATAAAATTGAAACCAATTTAATTTAGGCATTGGCACAGGCTTTTTCCCATACACGTTATTACAAAATATTAATGAAATGTCCAAATATAGGCAGCTCTTGATTTAATTTTCTCCGTACTTAAGCAAAAGCTTTTCAATTATAGTACTGAAACAAGATTACATAATATTCAATAGTTATCACAGATTATTCAATAGTTATCACAATAGACTCGATTTGCAATCTATACTAATATTATAAAGAAGTAAAGTTTGTGTGTTTGTATATTTGTTAAATTGTAAGGGGTAATCTCGGGATCTACTGAACCGATTTTAAAAATTCTTTCACCAATAGAAAGCCACATTATTGCTGAGTGTCATAGGTTATATAAAAAACCGAAAAATAAAAAGGCTTTTACGTGGTAGTCCGTTTTGCAAAGTGAATCGGAGAAAAAACGGTCCGGACGGCGCGCGATGGCTTCGGGTTTAATTAACATTATGCCCAACGAAGTGGGCACGGGTCAGCTAGTTTGAAATAAACAGAATTCACTGCGTCTGGAATTTTGATCAGGAACACGAAACATGCGAGGAACATGAAACTCAATAGGAAGTCAGGCTTGGGAGAATAAACTCGTTAAAAGTTATCGGCGCGCGGCGTATGGATTTAGTTTGAACAAATTGATGTTAAGTCTGATTTCATTCTGTCATTTTGTATCTCTATTATTGTTATTTTGTAGAACGACATAATTGTTTCAATAAACCAACCCACTGCCACCAAAGTCACGCTCGCACAGTCTCTTCTTCTTCCCATTTTAGATTACGCTGACGCCTGTTACCTTGATCTCTCTGAGGAACAGCTAGATAAACTTGAGCGCCTTCAAAATTACTGTATTAGGTTTATATTTGGTCTACGCAAATATGACCACGTTTCTCATTTTCGCGCAAAACTCAAGTGGCTTCCCATTCGCCTTCGGCGGAATGCTCACATCCTCTCCCTTCTCTACAATATTTTGTTTAATCCAGCTACCCCACGCTATCTGCCCTAATAATTATATATATATATATATATTAGTTTATTTTCGCTAATGTAGGTAGTTTTAGTATTTGAATGTATTTTAAGTATTTTTTACTTTTTTTTTATGTAGGTTTATATGACAGTTTTTTTTTCCTTCTCAATATTGCACACCCCGTTTTTCTGTTTTTTTGTCTATCCTCTCCATCCTAAGGTTGCCTGGAAGAGATCGCTCTTAGCGATAAGGCCGCCAGTTGTCGCACTAGTTTTATGTGTTATAATTCTTTTGTTTGTAATTTATGGTGTGAACAATAAAGAGTTTATCTATCTATCTATCTATCTTTAACAATTCGCGGAGCAGTTACATTACATTTAATGGTTTCTTGTGCATTTCGGGCTTTAAAGCTCATCTAGCGTTTTGCTTAATGTTTTGTTCATTTTTTATGATATAGCTAAAATTAATCTTATCAATTGAGCAGGTTAGATTTATTTAAGGCTACTCTTAAATAAATTGTAAACGCTAAATCAACGTCTGTAGAAGCTACAAGTACGTACTGAACTATGAGTTTAAAAAATAAAATATGTATTGTAATTATCCTAATGTTTGGTTATCTCTATCTATTATCAAACTACTATAATGTTTGAAACAAAACAACTCATATAACTATATTAAATTATTCCGATCCAAAGTTAACCTATCGAAAGAGATTTATCGGTATTTGGATTATTACTCTGTTTATTCGTAAATCAGTCCAGAGTCCAAGTAAGATTAATATCATGTTAATTCCTGTTTCATGAACATTATTCAAAGAGAACGTTTCCGAGATTTCGATTCCGATGTTTGGGGGTATACTGTATCCACTGAGTTCCGGTATGTTTGTTTCACTAAACGTTTTCGGAGTGGATTATGATTATTCTGAATTTCTGCGTCAACTGAAAGTGTATACAGGGTTATTCATAAAGGGTATGCTAAGCTGAAAAGGGCTCATAGTACTCATCATTATGAACAACTTTTACTATGGGACCTACTCGAAATTCAAGAAAAAAAAATCAGCT
This sequence comes from Alcis repandata, assembly GCA_949125135.1. Classification (NCBI taxonomy): domain Eukaryota; kingdom Metazoa; phylum Arthropoda; class Insecta; order Lepidoptera; family Geometridae; genus Alcis; species Alcis repandata. The sequence goes on from OX421225.1 coordinate 13,196,348, forward strand.
GTTCTATACATTTTGTCGAGTGTAATTGACATTTTTCTATGGAACAGCTGATTTTTTTTCCCGAATTTTGGGTTGGTCCCATAGTAAAAGTTGTTCATAATGATGAGTACTACGAGCCTTTTTCGGCTTAGCATACCCTTTATGAATAACCCTGTATTATTCAACGATACTTTAGCATTTTAGCAAAATTTCAGACACTAGAGGGTTCAATTCGGCCTGCATAAACATTCTACTTTGACTGTTTTAAAAATTTTAATAAATCGTTTTAATTTTTATTATAAATGTGGTTGTTAAAAAATCATTGTGCTAACTGCTAATTAACACTAGATAGAGGCTTCTTCATTCTTAAACAAAAACTATGAACATAGCACTGCTGTTGCATTGTGCCATTTTATATCCCAGCCGTGGGCGACTAATCCACAAAAAACGGAGATATTACTCATCAAATCAAAGCATTCATTTCAGTTAAAAGACAGTGCCTACATACTCGTACATTATGAATATGGCAAGCATTATTGGCCCGAATGCTACTACCATATACAACTACTACAATGGTCTACTCGTACTACAATTCTATGACCACTTCAATTAATTTCAAGGGTCTCAGGTCGAGAACTCGTTCTGGAATTAGAACTGATTTAAACTCCAAGCTCGTCGCGATCCAACAGGTGGTTGGTTTCGAAACATTTCGTAATCATCTACTATAAGAATTTGTGAATTCAATCTAGTTAGAATTTCTAGATTCTAAACTCAGAAACCTGAATATAAATTCGAATTTTACATAATTCTAGACGTTGAAACGATTTGATTGCAAATTGGAGATGATTCTGATTATGGTATTACATGAAATTGGTAAGTTATAATTTTGTAGGTACTGTAGTTTATACAGACACTACGAAGACTAAAGAAAGTTGTACTTATAGTAAAATGCCTATACCTATGCGTACATAGGTATAGGGTTATATAGAAAGGGTATGCTAAGCCGAAAAGGGCTCATAGTGCTCATCATTATAAACAACTTTAACTATGGGACCAACCCGAAAAAAAATCAGCTGTTCCACACATTTTGTCGAGTGTCATATTCCTATGGAGCAACTGATTTTTTTCGTGAATTCTCCGGGTCGGTCCCAAATTAAAAGTTGTTCATAGTGATGAGTACTATGAGCCCTTTTCGGCTTAGCATACCCTTTCCTTATAACCCTGTATAGTAAAATGCCCATACCCATACCTACCTATAATATCTGTAGTATAATGTGGTCACACTAGAATTCACTTCATTTACATCCAAAACCCATTATTGCGATTTCTTATCAGTCTCTTTATCTCGTAGCTACTCCGTTAAAATCACTTTTGCAGCATACTAATTGCACTAAAGTTTTTTTTTACAATTTATGGTGCTTTTAACCTAATTCTTTTAAATCTGATTGTAATTTTAAACATCTGTTTGTAATTCTACGTGTTTTAGGACAGCTATTTGCGATATAATTGGCAACAAAGAGGAGACGCGACGACAAACAATTCTATGCAAAGGTCATACTCATACGAATATTCATTTTCGTCTTTCATCATAAAAGTATAAAAGTTAAAGTAATTATTTTTCCAATTCAAACAGTGTTATGAAAATATATCACAACTGTCACAGACTGATACCCTACTCACTACTCGATAAAAATACAACTCCGAATAATATCTTTCCTCAAAACTCTGTAAAACGAATTGAATAAACGCCCTTTCATTGGCAGAGAATTCAACATTTCTGTAGATATTCGCGTTTTCACTAAGTTACTGAAAGTAACGCTACGACAATGGGCAAGGGTTCTCTGGTTCCTTATTTAATAAGAAAGAGGGAAGGGAGATTTCCCTATTGGCAAGAGATAGGGCACACTGTTCCCTTTGTACTTTAGAAGTTATGTGCTGTTTCCGCAAGGGCACGATACCGGAACAAGCGCTTATCAAATATTTACCTTCAAAGCATCATAAAGATAGAATTATTACTGTTGCCTCACTTAAGTCACGGCTTACTTCCAAAGCACGTTTGAATTTCTTTAAATTTGTTACGAAATTTTGGGAATTTAACTTGAAAAGTTCTAGCTAAGTCCATAATATATTTTAACTCGTAAAACTTGCCTGAATTTGCCTTTTACACTTTTAAAAGCCTAGAACTCTAAGCATTTACGTAGCTCGTCAAAACTACATTAAAACAAGAAAAAGGAAAAAAAAATGTATTAAAATCTAAACTATACTTCAACGTAACTCGGTTCGTCAAAATTACGTGATGACGGGACTGTTTCAAAGCAAAAAAATCTTAGCAAAATCCAAATCATTCGCAAATATTCGGGAACTTTTGATCACAGGATATCATTAAAAACCTAAAGCAGTTAACGATGAAACGACTAGACAGTCAATCAATTATACCCAACAACAGACGTACCGCTGTTGCTTGCGGAAGAGACTCCACTAAAACATTCAACACCACATCAACTCTATTAAAGCAATCATGGAGTCCCATATAACACCAAAACACAATATATCAACGCGACATACATTAATGTGACGTTTATAACACATCAAAGACAAACGTATGGAGTAGTAACTCATGAGTTTGTGGAGTTATTGTATCAAAACAACAAAACAAAAAATTGCTAGAGATGAGAGTCAAATTCAAGGAACACGTTTTATTTAGGTCTTAGGGTTGTAGTTCACTATACTTTAGAATAATGGTATATTATTATGTATCTATACTTTACTTAAAACTTTAAACACTAGATGAGAAAAAAAATTGTATCGTGTATTCGATGGAAACATGTATGAAAACTGCAGTTTCTATTTACGCCCATGGAAGCTTATCATATAATAATATATGTTTCCTAATAGAAAGTAAGTATTTGATAGACAAAATGTTTGAAATATGTACGTATTTCTCGATAGAAGTTACAATTACCGGCAACGATACTGCAGTTTCAGTCTTCAAAATGCATAATTATTATATGCTTTAATTTGACAACGTTATAATTAAACTTAAGTATATTTCAAATTCAAGTTTGCTACCAAATTCTACTTTTCCAACGCTTGGAAACCAAGTCAGTTTCAACCTTAATTTTTATTGAGTTCATAATGACCTGCCGACATATTTATTCATATTTATATCTTGCAGTCGATTTTATATTGTGCGAGTCGGTAAAAACACTCGTTAACATGTTGAATGATGAGACAAACGCTATACTAAAAGCGAGAGCTATAAGAAGAAGAGCAAGAGTTTTACTTCAAGAACTTAGAGCTTTTCTGTTTTTTTTTTTATTCACCAGTAAGCTTGCGTTTGACCGACATCTGGTCTTTTTACTAGCTGCGCTCTACCGTTTCATCTAACAGAAATCTTAAACAAGAAGTAGCCTTTAATGTGTTAATGCAGGATTGAAGCTACCCAAATACCAAATCCAAAAACCTAAACATCCGTCCTGACATATTTTTACATTTATAATATAACTAGGACTATTAAAGAATCACAGACTGCGCAGTAAAGCACCTTAAACTTAAACAGTCCACAGGCACGCAACCAATGACTGTTTAAGAATCAGGCAAAGAATTTACAAAGCCAAACCACAGACAAAGTCGTTCCAAAGCATTTACTCACGTAGCCAGACCACAGACAGATGGCCACAGACGGAGCCATCTCGCTTAACACAAGTATGACCTCACCCTCATCATTCTGCGGACAGCCTGGTCTGTCACAGACTTAGGGCTCTATTCTGGCGAGTGAGATATTATCTCGGTCACTGTCACTCTCATTAAAAATGACAGAGTAAGACTGACGGGGATAATCTCGAGCGTACAAGAATAGGGTATTTGGATAGTCCAGGAGACTAAAATGTTATTTGATAAAATCTATCAAAGGTACTCTAAGATTTGCCAAAGAGTCTAAAGCAATCCTTAATTATACATATAAGAAACTAGTATTTTGAGAAAGAGCGTTGTCTATTATTTTGTTTTAGAGGTAGAATTCAGAAGCATTAAGATAAACGACATATAGTGTTATTGGCTTTGAGCTAAGTGAAATAGCTAGTTAGTAAATTGTCGCTCACTGGATATAATAATTTAATTTTTTTAATACTTTTTCTTTATTCTAATTGCTATTTACTTTATACTTATAACTTATTGCTTAAGTTAACATTTTAATTCATAAAGTTGTAAAATTTGTTAATTCTATCAGCATGTGTAGAGAACGTTATGTTAACCAGTTATCGTCATATTTCATAGCTTTTTCGTGGTATCAAGAATACTACATGTCAAATAAATATACCTAATAACAGAAAATTGTCAAAAAAGGGACGTGCATTATTTTACGAATAAGTCAGCGTTTGACCACCAACTCGGCTGTCCGTCCAGTAGTAGACAGAAAAGAAATGAAAAAATAAATGATAATTATCAAAACGAATTTTCAAGCATACAGCATACCCGTTTTATAGCCTGAAACCCGCTTTCAAGACAACCACTCCCTGTTTCGAACTTTCCACCTACATTATTTGTATGTCGTCTGTCGAGAAACAAGATTTATTCACATTTTTGTTTGAGCATCCTCTTTGTAATCCACAAACCAAACAAACGTTTTTTGTACCATATACAAACACGCAGTCTGCAGTATGGATCTGCCTGCGATACGCTACGTCTTTCTGTCAAGTATGTAAAACAAGTCGCATAGGCCAAAACGGATCAAAATAGCATAGAGCTGTGAGCTGTAAATGCGAACAGTTTTAGTGTCTGCAATTGGCTAACAGACTGAAACTGCCCTTACTTTTACTAGTCTATATTGTAACCTGTGAAAATACTAAGGACTTGCAAGTGATGATTCAAACATAGCAGATCATCATACGTTTGTGTGAAATGAATCTGTTCTCGAAAGTACTAATACTAAATAGTTCACGGTCAAACAATGTTGGGCAAACCGTAAAAATACAGAAAATGTGAATAAAACGAGCTTGTTATTAGACATTGCTTTAACACTATTTAATAATTTCATAAAGAAGTTTTGAGAACAGAAGTGTTCTCTATTATTTTTATTACTAAGTATTTTGCTTCTTTTACGAATTGGAAAACATGTACCATACCTAAATACATGTTGTTTACATAGGTCATAAACACAATGGAAGTGTGTAAGCATTAGAAAAAGATTGCAACATTATCTTTTAGGGATTACGAATAAACAGAAACAACATTTACGACCATCGACTTGATAAAAATATAAGGGTAAACTAAGGTTCATATGTGCGTACGTTCAATCTTCTTCAATATGAATGGTTACCATCCGACTTCGGTGATGGTTACACACTTCCCTTCCATATTTATGCTAACAAGTCACGATTACGAGTTATCTGGGCCTTGCACTCGCCCGCAGGCACACTCCGTATGGACCGCACGCATGGCTATGAAATCTGCCCAAATTTTGCGCAAGAACAAGCATTTTATTTTAATAAAACGAGAAAGAAAAGAAAAGAAAACCCAGAAAACTGGATTAAAGATCACTTATAGAAATTATAATTGTAGTAACTCAAAATGATGTAAATAAGTATTATAATACTATAGTTAACTAGCTGTTCCCTGCCACGCTTCGCTGTGGATAAAAAAATAATAATAATGAAAAAAAATTTAAAAAAAATATAGATAAAAACAATCCTTGATGCGTATTATATACTCGCATCATGCTAAAATTTCGGCTCGATCGGTGCAGAACTTTTTGAGTTTTTGAAGCGTACACAAACCAACATAACATTTTTATATATATAGATATTATATAGATTTGATGGATTTTATAGATTTGATGGAAAACACATTTCACTTGTATTTGTACGAATTCTATTATTACTACTAAATCACGTAACAAAACTTACGAAGTCATTATTCATTCCCTAGAAAACAACAAAAGGACCTAATACAATTTCTTGCTCTTTCAGCAACATTGAAAAACCAAATACCACATCTATGATAAGATATGTATGATACTTAGATTAGGTACTTGGTATCCGCAAACAACACAGCTGTAGGTATTGTCCTGTTTTTTCTGTACAGACCTCCCATAACCAATTCCGGAATTTTCATTGGAAGCAATATATTTCCCGCAAAGGCCGTTTTTCGACAACACGAGAATGTGAAATCGCCGATAAATTCACGTGTACCCGAAATTAATTGATGTTTTTCTTTGAAAAATTAATTGGCTCTTCAAACGAGACTGTACCTAACCGTCAAATACATAACATCGTATCGGTTTTATTTTGTCGGTGCGCCTGTTGCTGTGACGTAACCGCCGTTTACAGGTAATTTGATATCTAGATTAACATATCTATTCGCTACTTTGCGTCGTAGAAACATGGGTTCTTGTAAAAGCGAGTGAACCTGCGTGCCGCCGCTAGTATTACATCAATAAATGAACACAATGTTATATTCACAATTCACTACCTTTCACAATTTCACTTTCACGATTCGCAAATTAATAAGAACACGTTAAGCAGTCCCGCACGGCTCATAAGCAGAGCACCCTTTCTGCTGTGATTGATCCGGTTCCCACAACCACACTTACACTTATTTCGTCTTATTGCCTTGTTCACTCGCCACTTTTGTCTGCGACCGACTACCAACGGGTGCTTTGATCGTTGACCTATAAATCTGTTTAGTATCACAAGCAAAATACAAAAGAAAACAGGAACATTATTTTTACAAAACAAAAAACTAAACCGACTTCAAAAGACCGACTATTGAGTTATTTATCTATTTGTCGCGCACGTACTTAATGCAAATTTAAGACTTAAATGGGTTTTCTCATGGATACTATTATCAGAACTGGACTAAATTGAAATGGGACCAAATGGGAAGCGTCAGCTTTCTAATAAAAAAAGAATCATCAAAATCGATTCACCCAGTCAAAAGTTATGAGGTAACAAACATTAAAAAAAAAAAAAAACATACTGACGAATTGATAACCTCCTCCTTTTTTGAAGTCGGTTAAAAAACCAAAGGCGATTGTTCGTGGTGACGTTTTGTATGAGCATGTCGCTAAAGTTTATTAGTTGTTTACCTGTTGTGCAACTGAAGATCTAGTATTAATATTGATCTATTCAGCCTTAAGTGAAAGAGCTCCAGACGAATGATGCTTAAATCGTAGTGATACTGTTGAAATGAATATAATAATGATAATCATTGGATAAGAGATCATTAGTGGAAAGTGAATCGGTTTCTTTTGGGCAAGTGTTCTCTATGGCATCAAAGACCGCATGAATGATCACCAACAAGCAAGATGGCGCATCAATCACTCATCATAAAATAAAAATAATAATAAATAAATAAACGTTTCACACTCATAGCTTCCCACTAGGATGACAGAATAGAATGATAGATAGATAGATAGATAAACTCTTTATTGTTCACACCATAAATTACAAACAAAAGGATTACCTAAAACTTATTTTATAGATTACCTAAAAGACACCTAAAACTAGTGCGACAACTGGTGGTCTTATCGCTAAGAGTGATCTCTTCTAGGCAACCTTAGGATGGAGAGGATGGACAAAAATAAAAAAAAAATAATATAAAATATAAATGATCCATGTTGTAACTTGTTAATTGAAAGACAAAAATAAGACAAGCATACACCGATCAAATAAAAAACCAAACATAACATGGCGTGTCGTACAAAGAACTCGAAATAAAATAAAATGTCACTATAAAAATCGGGAAGGCTCGAAGCTTCTTCTACAGTGAAAATAATACGGCAAAAATCACATATTAAAGTAGAATTAAGCGTAAAAATAAAATCGATGCTTCTTTAATTGTTTATTCACAGCCTGTAAGTGTAAGTAAAGTACGCACTGGGAATATAAATCAAAACTTTATATAGTATGTAGGTATGTTAATGTTAGAATAGTCCAGTTTATCTAGAGTTCAAATTAAAAATGCACGAGAACTGCGGACCGCAGCGTATGTATTTTCGTACCGTTTCTGCCTTTGCGGCCAGCCGGTCGCAGGGACCGAATAACCAAACGTAATATTATTTGCATAGGCACGCTGCAGAATGGTAGATGTTAGTTTACATTGACATCGCTTTGACCGACAATTTTTGAAAATAGCCAGGGAAATAAACTGATAAATTAGGGACGATAAGTTTGTCGCGTTTTTAGTGGCTAATGGTTTCGCATTGTTATACCGAATGCATGCAATTTTTTTCCAGACTAATTGCATTAAAAAAAAAAAGTAAAAAAAAATTGCAATCACCAATAACTTCTAACAACCGCTAATCAGCTTTTTTGCACCGAAACTTATCAATCCAATGACCAATCTCCCAACAATACCAGATCATATTTATTTTATAGTGCGACCTCGATAATTCGATAACTATTAACCCTGACACGTCATTACCGGAGGGAGTGATCAATTTCCCGGTAGTCGTAACATTCTCACCAGTTACCAGATCGTAAAACCTTTCAATAAAATCATGACGTAGGGACGCTTTTTGGGACAAAATAATGAACAACAGAAGCCTGAATATTTAGCTCAGTGATATAAAGCTAGGAGATCTTTAGGTGCCATAACCGCAACAACCCACGTCCAAACAAAAAGATTTTTGTTCTGAAAGAAAGACCCAAAAATATGTGCGCTCGAAACCAAAAACGGCCCCACAAAGTTCGCTACAATAGGCGTGACGAAAGATTTTAAAATCCTCTTCCATAATGTGAGTACACATTTACTATTTACAAAAAAGCCTTTGTTTCGGTAATAAACTTAAGTTAAACGAAGTTTGAAGCCATTTTTCACATATTTTTTCAACAGTGCCCGAAAACAGCTTGCTTGGTGTCATGGCGTCGATTTGACGTCACGACTAGTAAACATGTCATTGTGTCTATGCGTGATGAGCGGCGGATGACCTGAGTTCACTGAGGCGTGACGTCATACGCTGTGATTGTTTTTTCTGACAAGATGGCCGATTGCTGTATTTTAATCTTTTAATTTATTGAAAATCTTAATAATCTGTTTTTTAAAAATAAAACTAAACATGTGTTTTAAATTTTTTTAATCTGGCTAGTCCGCTGAAAGCATTGAATCGGCGATTTTCTGATACTGTCGTTCTCTCTGTCGTTCTCTGTGATATAACTATAATCTAATCTGTAGCACAGATCGGAGCTTTTCTTGACTTTTTAACACGTGTAGACTAGGTGTGAACAGGTTTATTTCCCATCGACTCACTACCGCACAGTGAAGTCTGGTATCGACTGTAATCAATGTTATGGGTTTCTGTGGCGTGGGTAAGGACTCAATTAATTACACTAAATGGAAAAGAAGTTTTCTGTAACAGTCAAAATCTATTTAGGTGAGGATATTTGGATAAAGTTAGTCGTATAAATAGTCTGAGTGTTTTCAGGTAACAATTTTTTATGATTTTATTTTAGTTTGTATGCTGTAAAACGTACTTGAGACAAAAACATACTAAAGTAAAATAACTGACCTACTCTTTGTAGTAGGACTAAAATTACTACTACCTCTTCATTTAATAGGAATACAATTACAATGTTAGATAGTTAGAAAATATTTTGTAAACTCAGTGTTACGGCATTTTGAAGTCATTATTAAAACAGTTAATAAATCTTACTTTTCTTCGTTTTCTTTAAACTTTATTTAGGTATAATAAATTGTTTTATCTAGTAGAAGCCGACTCTAAAATTATATTCCACTTGAGTTACGGCTGATTCTTTGCACAAGCGATAAAAGTTAAAGCCAACTAATGTTAATCGTAAACAAAGTTGTTCTCTTGTATTTCTTAATGAGCTTAAAGACAATAAATTAAGTCTATTTGGACTGGAAACTCTTATTAATGACGTTGAGCGAAAAACTTGATAAGCTTGTCTAGCTGAAGAACGCGGTGCCACTGGACTAAATAAAGCTATACAGAAAAGGTATGCTAAGCCGAAAAGGGCATATAGTATTTTTTTTTGTGATTTCAGTGTTCCATCCCATAGTACAAATCGTTCAGTTTTTCGACAAAGAGCCATGGAAACAGAAAACTGTGGCAAGTTAACGAAATTGACTAGATGCAAAAAGTGACGTACCTACCTACTATCGAATGTGACCTATAAGGGATAGCGTCGAAATAGCTACTCGTAGAGCGACGAAAAGGCGTCGGAACCTTTTTGTTTTTCTCGATTCACGTGAAAAAGCTTTTATATTATTCTCACTGTACACAATACACAGAGTGAGTATCCTGAGTGTATCAATTTACAATACTTACACGTGACGAATAGGTTTTGCAAAAAGATTTATAGGTACAAGTACGCATATTTAAAATCACTGTTGAAGTTTGCCGTAACATTTTAGAAGGAAATCGTGATAAAAAAAGTTTGAAGAAAAAAAATAATAAATATTTTATCATCCTAAATTATTTATTGCCATTGCAAACTGTCAATATTAAAACTACTCGGAATCAGATTCTTTACAAGATTTTTAACGTTACTAATTCGTAAAGATTCACAGTCAAACATCCTACTAACGTAGTATTAAAGAAATTGGAACGCCTAGACATTAGACATTCCAACACGAATGGAAAACGTCTCCAACATACCTATCCTACATCATTCGACGTACACCATAATATTTAACCCTTAATTATGGTCCCAAGTCCTCATTATGAGTAAGACAATGTGACGGTAACGACTGTTAACCCTCCGTAAAGGCCTCCCTTTGTCAGCCACTCAGCGTCAACATCATACGTGTTGATTATCAAAAAAAATGCCATTATTCGTCGCGCCTTCTTATGACAACATCAGGTTATATGACAGGCCCAGCTGTAACTTTTATGACATCATACTTTATGCCTAAGAACCGAGCTCTAAGGTAGTTAGTGCCATACTAAAAGAGATCTCTGATATATTACTGTGAGGTAGGTATTATTGGCAAATAACTTTTTATGGGAAGTCAAAGCAAAAAATACCCATGTACGAGTATAGTGTAGAGAATTCTGTGATCCGTGCTTATTATGTAAGCATGCATATATAGGTAGATCTTAGCATGGTGTACCTAGGAACCTTTTTCATGGTTGAAAGGCTAATTATGTTGAATGACGGTGTGACTAAGATGCTGTCGACTCTGATCAAAACCAACTTCTCGAGCTAGACTGCCAGACCGACACACGTTAAAAGCTTGGTAATAGATAAAAGTAACACAATAGAAATACAAGACAGTACGAGTATATATACAATAGTAGCTGATTTATATGAAAAAGACAAAAACAATATATTTGGGACTCTTGACATAATTATGAAATATGGGTGACATATATTTATATCGAAAGGTAGTTGAAAGGTCGACGTGGCTTTTACCGCAATCGTATACACCACTCGAGGATACGGCGCCTAGCTTCAGTTTATCGCCTCGATGAATTCCGAACGTGACAAAAAATAATATGAATTTTTCATTAAGCCAAAGTGTGTGAAAATTTGATATCAGTATCACATGTGGGACTTTATTGCGAGTTACCCGTGACATGAGCCACGGCAGTTATATTTTTGGATAGATCAAAGACTGACTGTGAGAAATGTTACATGCTTTGAATGACAATCGCAAGTGTGGTTTTATTCGTGGCATTTAGAGCATGATGTGAAAGTGGTATTATTGGTTCTTTCTTACCAGCGGTTGTTTTGTTAATATTGAATAGAATTTAATTGAACAACTTTCTTGGAATGAAAGATAAATAATGAATTCATATTTGTGTACGTAAGTTTGAGTTAGTATATCTAATAACTATGAGTTCTTGGAAGATCGATTTGTATAAATAAATATGGATAGAGCTATTAAAATTTATTAAAATATAGTTGGAAAGTCTCCGCTTCGTTTCTTTTTAATAATAAATAAACGTTTCACACTCAAAGCTCCCCACTAGGAATAAAACTAACAAAGCAAAACTGTTAAAACACAATGTGGCTGGACAAAGCCACATCATGTTTTTTTCTCCTTAAAATATTATTTTCCCAGACTAGTCATTCAGGCTAAGATAATTTATCTTTCTAACTAAGTATACTCGAGTAATTTGAAGCATTCAATGAAGTTTTTCTAAATTCAATTTTTAGGACTGAAATAGCTCTATTATCTTGTTGATTTATGGGTATTGAAATAAATGGACTAACAACTATTCAGCACTTTTAGGTTCTTTTGTTGCTTTCGAAAGTTTTTTAATGTATCAACAAACCGTCTTAATTGAGAAATTGATGAGAGCTCCTTCTTTTCTAATGGACTTTATGATTTCTTTACGTAAGAACTACTTTTGTCCTGAAACCCAGGCACACATCGTTGACTGCTGTAAATAAGTAAGGCTGGAGTAGTGTAATAGTATGTTGGTAGTGGTAGTTTAGCACCAGCCTTAGTATTAAAGAAAGCTTGTTTAAAACAAGAACATTATTTTTTTACAAAACAAAAAACAAAAACAGACTTCAAGAGACCGACTATTGAGTTATTCATCTATTTGTCGCGCACGTACTTAATGCAAATTTAAGACTTATATGGTTTTCTCATGGATACCATTATCAGAACTGGACTAAATTGAAATGGGACCAAATGGGAAGCGTCAGCTTTCTAATAAAAAAAGAATCATCAAAATCGATTCACCCAGTCAAAAGTTATGAGGTAACAAACATAAAAAAAATATAAAAAAAAACACACAGTCGAATTGATAACCTTTTTTGAAGTCGGTTAAAAGTCCTATCAACAAATATTATAAGCGCGAAAGTTTGTGGGCATGTATGGATGTTTGTTACTCTTTCACGCAAAAACTACTGAATGGATTTGGATGAAATTTGGTATGAAGGTAGGTACTCTGGATTAACATTTAGCTTATTTTTATCCCGGAAATCGCAAGTGGAACCACGGGGCGCAGCATTAAGGGATTAACAACAATCTTAATCCACGTTAAAAGTACTCAAGAAGCTCTAAAAACACTTTTGTTTAATAAAAAACGTAAATATGAAACACTCGGCGGCAGTAAAATTTAATGACTATTAAATACGGAGTGAGATCTCGATAGCGAATTGAAACCAATAATAGTACCTACGTCTGCCTGAATCCGGCTCACCAGGACAGAAAGAATTAGCACACACTTTTTTTAGAATACGTACTTACCCACTACTCACTAGAGTTGGAATGCGCGCCAGAATTTGTACTATTACAATTTTTGAGGCATAAAAAATATTTTTACTATAAAAACAAAAACCGACTTAAAGAAAAGTAGAAAATAATATTTTAATTGGTTTAAATCAAAGAGCATTAAAGGACAACTAAAGAAATAATAGAATCAGTTATTTTTGGAGTCGGTGCAAGCCAGGGACAACTTTGCTGGTTACTTTGACTGGCACCGACTCCAAAAATAACTGATTCTATTATTTCTCTCATCAAAATTGACGGTGTAATCGCGTTACAAACATACAAAAAAAAAACAGTCGAATTGCGAACCGTCTCCTTTTTGAAAATCGGTTAAAACTACGTAGGTACACCACTACTACTCACCAGAGTTGGAAAATGCGACAGAATTTGTACTAAGTATTGCAATTTTGCATCCCACTGGCTTTTCGGTGAAGGAAAACATCGTGAGGAAACCTGCATACGTCCGGAGAATAAATTCAATGTTGTATGTGAATCCACCAACCCGCACTTGGCCAGCGTGGTGGAATACGGCCTAATCACCCTGCGAGGGTAGACCTGTATCCCAACAGTGGGAGGATATCTACAGATTTTGCAGATCTATCACTTCGACACATCTCACATTACTCTTCTTCGGATCAGAATACGGTTACCATAAATAAAATTTAAGAAGGAACTCTCAAAATTATTTCTGACAATCATATTTAGTAAGATCGTTGTATTTTATTCTTACGTTACATTCTATATAATACTCTACGTTCAATGATCTACCAACAATAAAGAGTTTATCTATCTAAAACAGTAACTTTCACTAGGTACCTTAGCAAAAGTCTCTAAATTTTATGTAACGATAAATCTACCTTTATTAAAATGGGATGCGCGACAAACTCGATAATTCTAAATCGAGTTACGAAGCGTTGAATATCTAGACCTTAGCGGTTTGGGAAACTAAATTTTCTTAAAGGTTATTGTGTCTAACCTTTACCTATAGTATTACGCTTGAATAGTTTAACATGTTAATCTATTTGTATGTGGCTTGGAGATAGGTAAGTACGTATAATCTGGGGTGGTTAAGTTTTAACACCATCCCAACAAAAGTTCATAGAGATAGGTATATACCGACATAGGTTATCAAAGTGGTGTAAACATGATGATTACATATCTACCTTTAATCTACTCGAACCTCGAATCGAAAAATATATGAATGTGTTTAGGCGGCTGGCCATAGGTAAAACCCACCAATTTCTTGCAGAAGACAAACTGCAACTATTTGCGCTTCTAAATCCTTTGTACCAGGAGCTCAAATAGATTCAATAGACAACAGACATTCGAAGGTGTGATAAAGCTTTCAAGTAAAAAGCATACACAATACAAAAAGACGTGCCAAACTATTGTATTTACTGAAAAAACTACTGTCATTAAGTTCTGGCGTGACAGTAACACATGGGTGCCCGTGAGAGTGCGCGCAAAAACGGCCTAAGCGATGCTACGCGATTTAGGTCACTGACTTTTTGTCAACTGATTGGGTCAGCAGATCAGTCGGTACATCTGTTTGGGGATTGACGGGGTCAAACATTTTTTACATATATTTAGATATGTCGGTCGTATAAATCAAACTACTCGTATCCCTTAGAAATAGGTTTTTATCTACATAGATCGAATTAGAAATAAGTTATAACTTATTTCTATGGACCCCAAGTTTAAAGACTTTATTTGACAGATCCAAACGTCCTGAAAATATATGTCTTTAAAATTGCAACCTATTAGAAAAGAACATCAAAACTGTTTGAAAAAATTGATCAATCAACTAAAAACTTCAAATTGGGCCAAACCTATTTCTAATACAGTGTGTTTAAAGTAGGTAATGGTGGCTCCACATAAATCGATAATGACTATACCTACAGCCACAGATAATGGATGTACGTAACACGCTCGTGCCACACACGAAAATAGATATCGTAAAATTAAAACAGCACTATCAAGAGGTTACAATGTCTGGGTCATCTTACTATATTTGAATGTTGCAAAGAATGTGGTTAATATTTATAACTGCAGATAATGTAGAGTAATTTGGTTTTATTATGTAACGAACTCTGGTAGATAACATATTTTTTCAATGTAATGATATTTTCGTTTAAGCGATACTCGTGCCGTGCTGCATAATTATACAAAATATAACAAAAATGCTATTAACAAAAGGGATAAAGATACTCGTAAGTATTTTGAAGTGGAATATTTAGACAGCTTCTCTTTTTGTCCAACAGACCTAGTTTGAGTTTTCGTAAATTTTATGTTGCTCTTGCCTTATGAATACTAAAGTTTATTTTCAGAAATCTTATTTTTCTTCTTGTATCGTTCGTGTAAAGATAAAGTAATCAAGACTAAGAATACATATTATACATAGACCTGACTATGAAAAATAATGTGGTTTTGAGTATTTATCGGGGTATAAATACGCCCACTGATTTTTTATAAATTGCATATTTCTGTATACTTTTACATCTTCTACTTTCCCAGCATGATTATTTCTGATTTTAAAAATTATACTAACATAGAATTCTGTAGCAATTGACGCCATGAAGGAAGAGTAATACGGCACCAGCCAAGTCGGGCGATGTAAGGCTGCCCGTCCAGTGGAGCGGGAAGAAGAGGAGCGGAGAAATATAAACCAAAAGAAATGCATAGAAATTGAATAGTTTATCCTACTAATAGTACGTGTGTGAGAGAAAGTTTGTTACCACGTATCTCCGAAACTATACGAAATAGATTTTGATGAATGGAATGTAGATAATTTTGGCTCTGAAATATTACATAGGTTACTTTTCATTGCCATCATTATTACCGTTTTTAACATAGCAGGGGGAGGGGGGTGGGAAATCACGGGACGCAGTTAATATTTCTCCGCTCCGAGCGAGAGTTTTACGCAATTCCATTGGTTAATATTTAAATTTGTCCGCTCCTCTCTTATCAGGTCCAGTGGACATTCAGCCCAATATGTCGCTCTCCAGGAACGTAACCACTTTCCGGATATTAATCCTAATTGGTAATTTATTGGCAAGACACTCGAACGATCCGGCTTTATTGCAAACCTCCGGAATAAATTACTTTTCAGTGTTAACCGATTGGATATTTAGTGGAGGGTAGATGGAATATTAAAGGAAACCGTGGAAATCCTGGAAAGCATTTGTACCTACCTGAACTGATTTATAACATGAATTGAGAATAGAATGGTGTGCTATCTAGCTAGAGAAACTAAATGTCTTGGAATGATTTTTTATTTTGTTAAGGCTGCCAGTTCTCACACTAGTTTTAGGTGGTGTAATCCTTTTGTTTGTAATTTATGGTGTGAACTATAAAGAGTTTATCTATCTATCTATCTAATGCAATACTCAAAGTTTTGCAATACCAAAAATAACACTCTGCATCCGTCATTATTATTATTAAACGGTAGTACAGGAACTCTATTCTGGAGCGTTTTTTCAATCAACTTTTTCTCAGGAAAATCGCCAGAACTATTTCTAAAAAGTATCAGGAACTATAGAACTCACTTGCATGCGAATAGAACTCTCATTTAATCTTGATATGCTGGAAAATGATATGCCAGGTTCACAGACATCTTGAAAGAGCCCTAGATTTTACCAAACATACAATTTACACTTAGGAATAGGCACTGCACCAGCCTCGAATACTGACCATACCCCATTACATTACCAATAAATAATTATTACACGCTAGAAGCCATGATGTTGGAATACTCATAATTTGACAAAGTGATAAAATTTTGAAACTAAGACTAATAAAAATAATACACATAAGCACTGACACATCCCCAAAGTTAACTATTACATTCGCACTGGCATCTCTGCGAGTCCAACTCTTATGAGTCTGGCGCTACGCAGAGATGTCACACACTCTCGCATACTGCACAATACACTTGTATGGTGTATTTATAATTTCGACTCAATCATGACCACAAAACCATAGCATTTCCTAGTATTAATTTGATTACTTGTTTACTTAGCTGTATATAAAGATACTCGTATAATGGGTTCTAATCCTATACGGAAGACACTAGATTACGCGACACAGGTCCGCCTAGTGCGTAATTTAGGGCTCTAAATTTCTATGTTATCCATGTTTCTTTTTTGTCTGAATAAATAAATAAATAAAAATTAAAAAAAAATAGTGCGTATTTTGAGGCCAACATACGATACAACTAATCTAACAAAACGCAATGAAATCAATTTAAGACGTCAAGACAGATTAAATTATAAATATTTAAATCAATCAATCAATATTTTATTATGCAAACTTCTGCAACAATATCGTACAAACTGTTATTTACCAACATAATACAAATTACCACGTTAATGAGTCATATCCACCGCTCAAAATATCTCTGTTTACACAATACCTACAAGATCGTATAACGGTAACGGATATCGCAATTTAAATAACGTTGATAAATCGTAACAAGCGTCGACGATTGTTACTCGTACCAGCCGAGATTAACTGTTAAGGCGGGACAATAAGTTCAATGAAAGCCTATAGATACTTTATAAGAGATTTCGCCTTCTCTTTATTTGGTACAGTCTCAGATAAACCCAGAGAAAAAGGTCGATCCTCTGGGTTAGATTTGCGTGGAGCCAAGAACTCTTCTACTTTCGCGCGTACACAAGACGCACACGTTGACATATGTTTAAATACTCCCCTACTCGGGGCACTGTAGAGCTTGTATATGTGTATGTACGTAAAAAGTAGAGAAGTCCTTGGCTTCACCCAAATCTAATGCAGTGCTCCATCTTTCTCTTTAGGTTTATCTGAGGGTACAGTTAGATTGATACGTTAAGGTATTATGTCCGGGGCCTTATTCTGGCGAGTGAGTTATTATCTCGGTCACTGTCGCTCTGATAACAAGTAGCATGAGAGTAAGAGTGATCGAGATAATTTCGAACGGCACAGAATATCCTCTGCCATTGCTGATTGTGCTCGAATGGTCAAGCGTGAGTCACAATAGCACGACTACATTTAAGGCGTAATTGATTGGTGTATAATATTTCAGACGAAACATTAATGAAAGTGTATAATGTTTCAGACGACTAGAAATTGAAGCACTATTTGGTATTTGTACCTAACATATTAAAATAATAGATATAGCAGTAGGTATTTTAATTTTGAAATTACGGGCATCATAATTTAGTTGCATAATGGGTCAAGGTTCACTCCATTCTCTACTATACCAATATAATTATGTGTTTTACGGTTTACTCTTTTTAAACTATTTGTGAAGAGAGGTAAATATCCGGTCACGTTTAAAAAGCGACTCTAAAACAGATAATAATTTCCTGACACGATCACAATGATTGATGCACGAGGCCAAAAAACCCCGTTTTTTATCGATAAGCAAAAATATTAATCCACAACCGCTACTATCAATCGGATCTGAAAGTCAATCAAATGTCACAGCACGCGTCATACGTCCGTCTGTCAGCTGTCAACGTACGTTTCAAGTTTCAACGATTGCAAAAGTCCGCCAACGCAAAATCCGTCAAACATCCTATTTTTTATGTCAGAAACATCCAGCACTTAGTAATCCCTTCCGCTGGCCCATCTGAAAAACGACGTGACGACTCTTAAGCCGGGTCACGGATAATTAAACGGCCCAGAATGGCCAGTTAAGATTATTCTCCCGAATTGTCGGGAGTTTCAGTGGCGCGTGTAAAAAGCAATTAGGGCTATCTTTTAGGCTATATAGCTTTTAGGATGCGGACGAAAATATATGGCCTATTAGGCTAGATAAATGACAAACTTAACTATTTAGAGATTAGATCCCTGAGGACTAGATAGACAGAAGATATTAGATAGACTCTTTCAAATTAAAAGCAGATATAGACTTATACAGGTTATAAGTAACGGGTATGCTAAGCCAAAAAGGGCTCATAATACCCACTTATCATTACATCATATTTTATTATGAGCCTTTATCTGCTTAGCATACCCTATCCTGTACTATACGAACTATTAAAATATCATTGAACTCAGCTCGCAAAATAGGCAGGAACCTTCTCAAAATATCCCAGACCACAACTCTCCGCCAGGCTCACTTTTTACTGGCCTTTCTCAAAATCAGCTTTCCACAGTAATGCCCTTTAACCCTGCAATGGGTCGGAATAACGCAGAAATAGCGAAGCCCATCGCCCACATATCTGACCCTGGCCCTTTATTATAATCAAGGTTAATTACAATTCCTACTTACCTAACTGTGTAAGGAGAGTTACGCGTTTACTGAGATCGTGCGTTTACTCAAGAAAAGAAAGGTAAGGGATAGTTTTGGCTAGTTCTCTTTTTACGAATCTGGTTTATAAAAGCATTTTTTAGTTTTCTAAAACAATGCTTTAGCGACAATGGCAATTATAGTATATCTGTTGTAATTTTTTTATTGTACTTATATATCAATTGGTAAGCTCGCTCTCATTGATCAAAATAATCGTGACGGTCATGTATTACAATAAATGTTATCTACAAGTTTTGATTTGATTGCACGTTATAGTCTCATAAAAATCTGAAGAAAAGATTCCGAAAAAATAGACTACATTGTTTGTGTGTCTCGGCTTCGGTGACAACAAAAGTCACCAGAAATTCTTTAGCAATAGTTCTCTATAAATATATTTGACAATACTAACCCACAAAAACAAATGACACGCGAGTATCTAAAGTAGGTCGTCTTCGTTTTTACGTGTGTTTTGGCGACAGTAGAATTCAAGGGTTGAATGACCCTCCACTATAAATAAAAGCTCAGTTATCGTGCGATATATTTAGACGTAACGGAGATCCGAGAATTCGGTGATATTTGGGGTTACAGCTGACCGAGCTACGATTATCGTCATACCTTTTTTATTATCAACAAAATTACACCACGAATACCGAGCAGCCGACCGCCAAGAGACAGCGCCAGGTTGAAATCCATGGCGTATTTTTATTTCGAAGGTCAAGACTCAAGACTAAGTCACTGCGCTGGCTCAGTAAGTGCTCTGGAACATTAAACTACCACTCTGAAGCAGTAAGTTGGTAACAAAATAACACACTTCGTGAGTTATAAAACCTAGAGCGGTTTGTTCAGGCATGGGTTCGCGTCCATCCGTGTGACAGTTATTATTATTATGAGGCTGTCATGTCTTAATGTTGGGCAAATCTCTATCCTGTGCTATAATTGGCCAGTCCTTCCGATGTTTGTCGAGGTCGTCCCACCATCTGTGTGACAGTTAGTTGCTAATACATTGCATCGGTGAAAAAAAATCGTGTCACGAGTATTATTAGTACTGATGTAATATACTAATAGTCAGTGTTTGGGAAATTACCATAAAATTGAATGTACAAATTAGTTCTTTTTGGTGTGATAAAATAATTTCCCTTATTATCTACTATACATTTTGTATGAAATGCACTATGAATATAAATATGTGGTCAGTACTCATCTTTGAGATGTTTACAACTTGCGATTCGATGTTCATGTCATTATTATCAGCGTTCCTAAAGGAGTTCCTCATTTATATCCATCAGCCAAATGATGAGCAATCTAAAGTAATGGAATATGGAATGCAGCAAGCTGTAATAGGACATTACGAGTATTTTCAATTCAATTCATTTATTCATACCATGGGATGCTATGTACAACGCTTAGTAAAGTTAAATACATTATTTTGTAAATTAATGTTTAGAAAAAAATAAATAATAAAACATGTCACAATAATAAAAGAATATAAAAAATAAAATAAAACACTAGCAGCTGTAAACGGGCTTTGTCAAAATTATTGATTCGCGAGTTGTTATTGTGGGTTTATAAGAATGAGATGAAATTGTTACACTGAGATATTAGGTAAAAAAAGGTAGACAAGGAATCCTACCTTCCTACTAATTTTATAAAAGTGAAAGTTTGTGACTATGTATGTACCTACTCTTTGACACTAAAACAGCTGAGCGGATTTAGATGAAATTTGCTACGAAAGTAGCTTATACCCTGGATTAACATACAGGTTACTTTTCATCCCGGAAAACGCGGGTGAAACTGCAGGGCGCAGCTAGTACATTATAAACCTGCGAAGTTAAGTTAAAAATTGGCTCTCTGTTCTTTTAGCATAGTTCTCAAAATTGGGTTCTATTTTCATCATAATGTTTGCAATAACGCTGCGCTGTTCGAAATTAAATCACGGTCCAAGCAAAAGCAAAGATTATGCCTTTAAATGTCATAGAGTATAACATAATGTAGAGTCTACATTATGTTACGTCTACATTGTAGACGCATATACAACTTTGATGAAATCTTCGAGAATGTTCATAATATTTCCAATTTGTCGAGGGTTAGACGAATAGACCTTTTGTTATATCGTTGTCGAGCGCTGGCCCGTCCGTAAAAGAAATTGACAAAAAGAGAGTTCACTTTTTGTACAGTGTATTATAGAGTTACTAGCTGATCCCCGCTGTTTCATGACGAAAAACGGCGATGACAGTGATGATGAAAAGAAACCTATATCCTTTACTGTACTCCTGACAACGTATCAAAATTTCATGATAATCGCCTGAGTTATTAACTAGTGAAAGCGTAACAAACAAATTCACTTTCACGTTTGAAATTGAGATATTCAATAAGTCAATTTCAGAATATTTCATAAAGCATTTCAAGCATATCTTCGGTCCAGCTCGGTGGGTATTAATTGCATAGCCACGATTCTCTGCGGGGCGTGTGCATGTCTATGCAAAAGCATGCAGTGAGGTGGTGAGCAACTCTTGTTATGCATAATTTATGGCGAGCGAATATTGTGGCGTTCACCCCGCATACTTTTACAGGGTTCTTGCTGAAGAGTATACTCGTTCTAGCACAAGTTGTCTTAGATACTTACAGTGCTGTGAATTATCTGTAGCGTTGACATTCACGACTGTAAATTTGACATGCTAATAAAATAGAGTGATATGTGAATGTAGCTTTAAGCTAGGGATACACTTGGAGACAAATGTCCCGCGAATTAGACATATTTTGTTATAAATACATGAGACTAATCGCGTATGATTGACAGTGTAAGGCAGGACGTGGTCTGGTCGCGCGCATTACGTTTAATCACTCTTTGAAAACGGTCAAAGCTAAAGTATCCGACTCAATCATACTTGAGAAGTCCCGTGAATTTACAATAAATGTATCAAAAAGTCCATTTTCAATAGTATTGTAATACTAGACATAAGCAGTATGAACGTACCTACTTACGTTTTATTTGATAAGTGACGTAGGCACTCGTAAGCTTTTAGACTATATCCAGCTTAAACTGCATTGGTGCTTAACAGTATTCACGCTTACTACACTGATATTGCTTTAAATGTTTAAATGCAATCTACCAAAACGTCGTTAGCTACCTCATCTTTGAAATTACAGCTCATGTTCGATACCGATATCTAACAATCTACATAATATGAAGCCTGGAAGAGATCGCTTGTTGTCGCACTTGTTTTAATCGTTTTTTTTTTTTGGAATTTCTGGTGTGAACAATAATTATTTTTACAAAAAACAAAAACCGACTTCAAACCGACAATTGAGTTATTCATCTATTTGTCGCGCACGTACTTTTTGCAAATTTAAGACTTATATGGTTTTCTCATGGATACCATTATCACCTGGACTAAATTGAAATTAGACCAAATGGGA
Source organism: Alcis repandata (assembly GCA_949125135.1). NCBI lineage: Eukaryota > Metazoa > Arthropoda > Insecta > Lepidoptera > Geometridae > Alcis > Alcis repandata. Next base: position 13,219,200 of record OX421225.1, read on the forward strand.
AGCGTCAGCTTTCTAATAAAAAAAGAATCATCAAAATCGATTCACCCAGTCAAAAGTTATGAGGTAACAAACATAAAAAAAAAAAAATAAAAAAAAAACATACGACGACGAACATACGAAGTGATAACCGCCTCCTTTTTTGAAGTCGGTTAAAAAAGAGTTTATCTATCTATAATAAATATAATACTATACTACCTACATCAATTTGCAGTACACCTAACTACACGTCAAATTAACATCAATCAGCTGCAACATAGTAAACAAATAAACCATTCATCCGTTCTTCATTAATGATCTCTACTCGGAGATAAAACGTTTTCTCTTGCAGTTTCCTTATTTTGTCCTAAAACCCACTTACGTGGGTTAATATTAATTTAGGGGCAAATAAGGGTTCCGTATCTATCTCTGAATGGAACCGTGCCGCCATACTTAATAAAAAAAACTTTCAGGAAAACAAAGTATTCGAGAGTTCTCGCTTAGCTAACTCGACGAAACAGGTCAAATATAAATAATTTGGGGTAACTTGTCGCAAATTCGAATCGACTTGATCAGTGATTGGAAAATAAATTATTTAACTGTTGATTTATGACTTGGCATCAATAAACTTTCTGTGGGTTTAGCATACATTTTTAATGGATTAATGCAGAAACAGCTTTTAATTTGTTTTTGTTTGCGCTGTTTTGCCCCAAATATTTTCTTTTATTCAACCAATGTTTTGCTTCCTGCGACATTTTACCTCTATATTGTTTACTACGAACCTATAATGAGAGCCTAAACTTTTAACTGTCCAGCGTTATAAGATTGTATGCCTGGGGTGTCCGAAAGGCGTCAAAATTCAGTCAATAAAACGTCCATTCAGCTCGTAACGACTTTTACAATTGACTTTACTTTCAAGTAAGTGGGTGATACCGACTACTTTTAAACCAATAAGAAAATAACACAGGTCTGCGAAAGGGTATAAAATTGGAGAAAGTACGTAAATAGCATAATTCTGGACTGAAATCCCATTCTGGCGAGCGAGATATTATCTCGGTCACTGTCGCACTCATTAGAAATGGCATGTGAATGAGAGTGACCGAGATGATCTCGAACGGCCCAGAATACCCTCCAGATAAACAAGTGACATTTGGTGTGTATTATGATGAAAATCGAGGGTGTTAATTAACTTTCGTATAAATTACGTTGTTTGGACGTTCTCTAGAAGAGTGGGGCAAAGATTGACAGACTTCAATCAGGTAAATGGACAAAATTGAGTGTTGTTACTAGTGGTGTGTAACTTCACCTTGTTGAAAGTTTATATAATTTATAGTTGAATTGTTTTATCAAAAGTTTGGTGTTCTTTCGTTTTTTTTTTTGTTAATGTCTGTAATAATTAACTGTAATAACTTATACCAATAGTGAAAGCAAAACTGAAGTCCAAGGTGGCATCGCGTTATCGGTTAATTATCGAAGTTAGAAAACTGAACTTCAGGTGGACCTGCCTTATACAACCAAAATTAGCTGTTAGGAATCTTTATAAAACACACTTAGTTCACGCAATTCGTCTTTAACATCATGAAGCTCCAAAGAATAGACAGACATTATCTCAGTAGATTGGCAAAATTTGAATTTCATGAAACCAGAATCAAACATTGGAGAAGTTACTGATAAAACCGCAGCTCTTGACAACAGAGCCAGCTTTACGAGCTATTCGCCTTAGCTAGTATTTACGTTAAAAATCTCAATTACACTATTACGTATTCTGTGATAAGACGCAATCGTAAATCGCCTTTCAAACGTGAGCCGTTAATCCCAGTCTGCTACAAGAGCCCGGCCAGGAAGTATCGAGAATAGCGAACAAAAAACTACATCTTGGTGATGTTTACACAAAACCACTTGAGATTCCTCGGCTCTATCTTGATTTATTACGCCAACGTCACTGGACGGCGCCTGTGTTAATTTTACAGTTTTACAAGACATTCGGACAGTTTACAAGTATTTTTGCAGCGGCACGAAGCAGACGCCCCTTGATGTTTATTTTGATAACATTCGATACTGGTTTACGACAGTCGGCTTGATTCTAATTAGATTAGTACGAGTGAGAAAACAATTTACGCTTTTCAAAATTGGACTGTAAAGGCTTTTCCAGTTAAAGTCTAAATTGCTTTGTAGCTTTCTCTTAATGAATCCTCAATGCTCTTTAACATACGTCGTGGAAACGTAAGTTGCTATACTATGAGAGTATTCATACCGATGTTTTTCGTAATGCAAGTTAAACCTACGCATGTATAGACACGGCGCGCGAGCCACTGTAGCATGCATCGGTTGCCCGTTTTTCGTGGTAAAGCACGATAACTAACGACGTGGACGTATGTATCAAATTTAATGTAAATCGGCATTTCGATGCAACATTGTTGTCATTTGATAAAGCTAATACAGTGGAGCAGACGTGCACAGCGGGAAAACAATGAAGCTATAAATACGATCCTTCAGCGTAGGTAGTCTGCAAGTTTTTGAACTGCTACGCAAATCTGATTCATGGAGCACTCTATATCCAAAAATGTTAATGTTCTGTTAGTTTTAGACTGCTTATTTTAGATAGTTCGCTTGCGATGCCTTTTCTTTAACCTATGTAGGCGTGAGAAGTAAGCTTTCTTGCAAAAGCTAAGAACAAACGTGAAAAATTAATCTGCTGTTTGAAGTTATTCAATAGTTGTAAATATTTATGTTAATGCAATTTTTTGTAGCTCAAAAATGATTCGTATCACAAAGCTCCTTAATTCTAGGGGTGATAGACAGTGGTTTTTTTGCTTAGACCCCTGGGGGAGGGGGGGGGGGGGCAAATTGAACCGCAGTCATGCTACCCGCGTTGGTATGCCAGAGACCTGCGAATACTCCAATAAGAAATTCATTTGATATTTCCGAAGCGAGCTCGTACGCTTTCAGCTTATTTCATTAACGATTCAGCATTTCAATCTCCTGAAGTTAAGAGGGGAAGTTAACAAGGTAACGAAATGTAGAAGAATTTATTGTACCGTGAAGAGCACTGGTAGGAATCAACATTTTAAGGCGTGATACTGTGGGTTCAGCATGAAATTCTGTCGTAAAATATGTAGTGTGAATTTGGTAACAAAATGAATAAACAAATGCAGTTGCCATTTACGTCAGATTTTCTTGCATCATAGATAAGAACACCCTATATAATATCTAAAAATAATGCACTTGATAGAAAGATCAAACGACCAAAGAGCTGGTGTTTACCTCGTCCAAATAATTAGCATTCCTATACTTTTAGCATTTTAGAGACGGTACCCGCAGGACCCGCAGATCGATTATCCATAAGCAAGTATGACTTACTTAGTTATTGATTTAGTCCTACTCAAACCGACACCTATATATTATATATAGGTGACGGTTTGAGTAGAATTTTTATTATTTTTCAGTAAAAGGTTTGCGTTTGACTGCCATCTCGCCTAGTGGTATGCAATTATGTGGTCTACGATGGAGCACGCTTGCCTAAAAAACCCGATTCACTCGCGAATTAAAGACATCCGAAACTGAAAACTAATAATTTCAATTTACGATATTTTTAGCAACAACGTCGTATCGCCTGGTTTAAAACTTTTACCTGAATGTAATCTGGATTTACTTAAAAGTATTTTATGATGACTTTCCTTAATGTAACGCGGAATTTTAATGCTTTTTATTTCACCCACATTTGTAAATGAGCATAATAATTTTAATTTCGTAATGCCGTAAGATGTATGGGATGAATTTTGTGAATGTTGAAATTACCTGGTGCAGGCGTGCATTAGGCGGCCACTGACCAAACAGCAATCCTGGTTTATTTTACAGACTCTTTTGATCTCGGCGTGAGTTGTTTGGTTTCCTATAAATTATATTATTATTTCACATGTTAATGGGAAAGTGGTATAAAAGGAGGTATTTTATATTTAGGTAGTTAGTATATTGGTGACTGTTATGTTGTAATTTAACTTTGATGCGTGATAAAAAAATTGGTTCTATAGTGGTTCTATAGAAATGCGACTAAGTAGTGATTGTTGCGAATTAGTCGTAGTCATCGTCGTCAAGTGTGTGCTGACTTAGAAAAAAAAAATCTCCGCCATTTTTGGTTTACAATCACCGACCTAAAGTTGTGCTTGTACCTAAAACTTATAGTGTAGTGCAAAAATCTTTATTACCTAAATAGTGGCGTAGTTCCACATGTTATTGAATGATTGATGTTATATTAATGGATCCGTGTCTTTATGATAAAGTTACGCCTATAAAAGTAATAAGATAAAATCTCCTTAATCAAACTTAAATTTATGAGAACTTTCAAGTACAACACAAGATTTGAATTGAAAAGTAAATGTATCTTTACACAGATAATTAGTAGAGATTTGGTAAGGTACACAATTCGATATTAAATTGCCAGCTGCTCGCCATTTCCAGGGAAGCTGCTCAAGTACTCCCCTAATGTTGACCAATCAATCAATCAGTGTCAAAATGAGCCGCACTGAAGAATAAGGCAAGATATCAAATTAAATTTTGTAGGTGCCTACACTTTCCTATCATTCTATATTATTATTCTTTCGGAATATAATAATGTTATTTTAGTCAGAATCAGTAGGTATAAAGGCCCGCTGATTATAAAAGGCCTTCCTTTCTCTCGTGGTCGGGAGCTTTCCTGGTCTAGCCGCTGTAGTGCACTGCAATCTCATTTTGGTCTTGCCGCGATGTCTTTTCGGTGCCCTAAAGTACGGAAATTGCTAATAAGTAAGATTTTTATATTTAAACGCTTCGAGAATATGTGATATGAAATATAAAGCTACATAAAAAACGAAACGTTTGCGTTCTGTGCGTCCCAAAAATTTCATTAACGCGCTGTCACACAAGCGCAACAGGATTTTTTATGCTGATTTCTTTTGTACGCAAAACGATATTACATTCATTTTATAAAGACATGTTCACATTATCGCCTCAAAGCAGAAGTTACAGCGCCATTCGTTAGTCTTTTCGATTATATGAAGTACTTTATTCGACATCTTATCGACGAACTCTGCAAATTCTGATTGCCGAGTGATATTTTAAAAATAATTAAGCAATAAGAGTTTACGGTCTTGTAAAATGCTGAAGTAATGGAATAACATTCCTCATTACGTCTTGGTTCATCAGTTGAATAAACATAAACAAGTTGAGATGCGGCCGTTTCTTTTTTACTCTAAATGTTCCGTATAATATACTCATTCTTATTGCGGTTCGGAGTCAGCGCCATTTATTTGAGTGCGTACAAAAATAACATTCTAGATAATCAAGCATACGTGCTACAATCATTCCGCAAACAAAACCAGTGATGGGCATCCCTAAAAATAGAGCCGATACGTCGAAATTCGTTTATAATCGGTTCGGGCGCCAGTTTCGATTTACTGAAGCCGTACAATCGATTGCCAACTGTGTCCGTACGCAACCTATTGGCAATGGCCGTGAATCTGTTCCGAGTTTATTGGGTTTTTTCAGCTACAGCCAACATGTGGCCCGCTTTTATTTTCTTGCTTTTGTCTTTTTACATGCGTATAGAATTAGAGCACACAATTATCATAAGCATGAATTTTCTATATTATCTGACATACAGTATTAGGTATCTTTTTCATCGTTTTAAGTAGGTACCTACCACACCAGTTTATTCCTCAAAATATTTCACGTGCCTTCGAAAAAGAACTATTTCTTGCCCACGCATAGGTAACTTAGCCGCTATCCGACAAAATCAAGCTGATAAAGTGCTCAGGTCCATTTTCCGGAATATAGTGGTCCAGAGCGTGGGGTTCTAGAATCTATTTCCCTGCGATTTTTCATTCACTAAAAGCCTTTTTAGCTCGAGGATTGAGCGTGGCTGATCTATCTCATAGTGAGATCGTAATTGAACGAATGTCTGGACGTCACTCCGGCCGTTTTCGCGGTCGACAAAATTACACTTTCGACTTTTTGTCTGCCCAAGCCTGTTCCGGGTGTGCTAAACTCGGCGGTTTGTTTACGGTGAAAAAATAAACAGCTCGAGATGATTTTTTACGGTAAACAAAATGTTTCCTTAGGCCACTGTTTCGGCTAATCCGACGAGAGTTTCAGTAATTGGAAAAGTGTATTAAATTATTCGTTTGGAAAAACATACTTTGACAGTTCGGTTGAAATCTTTTGACGGCTTAGGAAATTAAGCAATTATTTATGCACTCGTACTCGGCGGGTTAGGACGGACTGTTTGAAATGGTAGTTGTTGAAACTGGCTTTCTAGGCGTGAATCACGGAAGTCGGTTGGCGTTCTAATGAGCAACTCCAGATTTTCCTATTTTGATTCGATAGGCCACCCGCGTAAACACTGCTCTGTTTTTCATTAAAAATGGTTGTGTCATTTTTAACCTCCTATTTAACTAATGAAAGTACTTTGGTATAGGTTCATATCACGACATATACACGCGACATAGACAAACAATATAGTTACAACACCGTTAAGGTCTAAAGATAATCCAAAATAATATTTTAATAACTAACAATAAAACAACATCCTTTGAACATTTAACTATTCATCAACTTTTTCTCTCCAATAACAAGTGTTTGTCGCTAAATTTTTGACTTCAACCTAAAGCAAGTCAAATGGCATTCACTTCGAAAAGCGTATGCCTTTTTGGTGCTCGCTAACTACCACACTTTACACACTAACGAAAGCAAGCCGGCCGCTTTCACTATACTTTAAATGTACAAGGGTATAATCATGGTGTCTTAGTGAGATTTGCCTCTACCGAACGCTACGCTCAAAGATAGCATAACGTCCTAGCGTTTCAAGCTCCCTGCTATTATCGCACAAACCTAACTGCAAGCTACAAGTCCCAAAGTGCTCTGAATATTTGTGGCAAACGTAAGAAAACAAACAGAAGGCTCGACTGATACAAATGCTCACAGGTGTGGATAAATTGGGCTATAACTTATAACAATAATCCGCGCTCGTTCGTTTGTGAGCCTTTTGTACTTTTATCGAAACATTTTCGGGATTTTATTATCATGTGCAATTCAAAGTTCATGTTTTCTGATTTATTTTCATTGAGATTTATTTTATGACTAGTACATGAAGTGACTAGTCAAAATGTGTGCAACATCTCGTTACGGACTGTTATTCACAAAATTCATTGACTTTTGGTTTAGCTAAAACTAAAATTGACAAAATCGAATTTATTTTTGAACCTCGTTCACGAAAATGGGAATAGGTATCCTGGCCCAAGTATAAAGTTTACGTTAGTTTACTGCAAAATTGTCTTTAATTTAGTTCTATCAAAAACAACAGGACAGGATACCTCTACCTATATCATGTGTATTGTTAAAAAATGTGCAACATTTTAAACAATTGATTCGATCGAATGACGCACAAGTAAGTATTTTATCAAAATCTCAGGTATCCAAACAGCCATAAATCACTCGCATCACCCATTTGCGTGCGAAAATTGAGAACATTTCCCGGTTTAAGCCAATATTTCACCACCTTTAATTTATGGGATAAAATGAAAAAGTTTAATTCAAAACCTGGCGACCTGTCCCGGTCGAATATCAAATTACTAACTGTTATATCATGAAAATCATGAACACACATCCTATCTTACTAATTCCACTAATATTATAAACTAGATGCGCCCGCGGTTTCACCCGCAGATAAAAAGTAGTCTTTGTGTTAATCCAGACCATGAAAAACCTTAATTGCAAATTTCATGTAAATCCGTTGAGCTGGTACAATGTTTAGTGGCAACAAACATACGAGTATAATACAAACTTTCTCTTTTAATTTTAGTGAGATGCGATGGTTTGTGTTTGTGAATATTTGTTACCATATCTTCGTAACTACTTCTCCTATTTTGATGGAATTTGGAATGTAGATAATTTGGTCTCTAAAATACCTCATAAGCATCGATTCATCATCATCATCATCGTCGTTTCTCATCACCAGGCAGGAGAAACTGCGGGTCGCAGTAATTTAGTAATTACTAGCACTACCAATAGTGCTAGTCGTCACCGAGTGGTGGCCGAAGCTAGGCAGGCGAAGTGTTGGTCGTCCGGCGGCGAGATGGGCCGACGACATTTTCAAAGTCGCGGGTCGAACCTGGATCCGATTGGCACAGGACCGAGGCAGATGGCACAGTGAGAGAGAGGCCTATACCCAGCAGTGGGATAAAGAAGGCTGTGGATGATGATGATGATGCTATTTAGTAATTTTCCATTACTAGAAGCTGTGTAAATGTTATACCTAGTTGAAGTCGACTGGTCGACGTTTGGTCAAGTAGTAGTTAAAGTATAAGCAGTGTGGTCCGCAGAGTCCACAGAGTAGTTAACCAGAGTCCACACGAAGACTTTTTACCGCAGGGGACATTGTGTGGCTCTCAAATGAACTTCCCATTAAGTGATTTTAATAAAAAATAATTAATCTTTATTGTTCACATCCAGAAAATACAACATAGGTACATAGTTATACCTACAAAACACTGGAAACATACATAAATTGTGCAAAGAGGGCAGTAACACCGGGTCCCAAACTAGACTTGGTCTTGGCCACCCTGTGGCCAGTTACCACATCCTGTATGAGTCTAATGTATGGTACTGTAAATAACTATTTTTATTGAAATATGGTAAAAGATAATTCTAGATATTAGCTGAGTTTAAAAGATAAAAGTTTAATAGCATTTACCTGGAACGATGTAGGTTCAAATCTACTATTCCTTTTTTTTTTACATGACAACGTCTTATAAATTGGTTTGCCGGGTGACACTTCAAGAAACTGCGTTACGCTCCGCTCACGTTATGCGCTCACAATGAGAGCGAGTGAGAGGCACGCGTCCCTTCCACTCGGGCATGGTTAGCCCGCCTAAGAGCGAGAGAGACAGACATAAGTCGTTGTCACGTAAAACTTTCGCCCGTATACCGACTTTACAGGCAACCAATTTTTTTATGTAACTTTTGACATTTTGACATTTGACATAGAATTGACGCAATGGCTTTTTTTCAAATTAATACGTACCAGGTTTGTGTTTGGCCATATCCAGCTACAGGTAACGTGGTTTTAAAACTAGCACCTCATACCCATCTCAAGAGACACAAAGCAAACCCGGATTTCGCCAAAAAAATCATCTGGTTCATATGAAAATGTCAAAGACACTCGACCAAATGTATGGAACAGCTGATTTTTTTTCGCGAATTCCGGATTGGTCCGATAGTAAAAGCTATTCATAATGAAGTGTACTATGAGCTCTTTTCGGATTAGCATTTCCTTTCTTTCAAATCTAATATAAAATAAATGTAGGCAAATATGACAGGAGAATCAAAGTTAATCTAAAACAATTAAAGTCAAGCTAAAATTAAGTTACAATAAAAGTTTATCGAATTCTTTAATAAAGGCCTGCCGGTGGTAATTCAATTCCAGCAAGGGACTCCTTTTACTGGGCTAGGATGCCTATCTCATCTTGTTGGGCCGAGCAAAATGTATTTTCTTAGAATTTGAGGCGTCTGGTATAAAATTATTAGGTTATCATCGAGGACAATTTTTAATAATGCCTATAATATTTAGCTTTGTGTAGAGTAAATATTTTTGTAAAAAGATATTCACTTTATCTTTCGTTTTCAAAATTAATTATCTTTATTGCACAACGAACCGTAAGTTTGAAGTAAGTACCTACTCACATAAGTCCACTTCTACAGGGTTGTACAGAAAGGGTGTGCTATTATTCCGGATTGGTCCCATTTTAAAAGTTGTTTATAATGATGATTGATGACATTATGAACAACTTTTAAAATGGGGCTTACCCTTTCTGTATAGCCTTGTAGTACTAGTAGAAGTAAGGAATTAAGCTATTAGTAACTGATAAGTAGAGAATATATTTATTAGCAGAATCTATCACCATAAAACATTAACATGGGATATTTGAGGCCCGTAGCCAACATTTACTCTTTACTATCTAATTGAACCCCCCAAGGCCGATCTCCCCTATCATTAAAAGTTATAAATATACCCCTTGGAAACTCGAGATCTGCAAAATCCATCTTCTCGAGTTGGGTTCGAAATCGATGTCTCTAAGATAGAAATAATTTCGTATTGAACAAGATCCTTCGGAACTTTCATCTATTTTTGTAGATGCTGTTTGATACCGGCTTGTTATTTACTTTTCTCATATTGTAACTTTGTAAATAGAATAGAACCTTGCAAAAGAAATGTCAAAGAACAACATGAATACATGAACAACTACATGAATACTTCATGAAAATTAAATATTTTGAAAGACCAGGGAAAAATGTTACCGAAATTCTAGGGCCTATTCAGCATTAGGTTTATGGCAATATTAATTTAATATAAGTTATACAGTCCATTGACAGGGTGAGTAGCCCTCTGAATAAACTATATGACGTCACAATATTTTAGAAAGCTACTAAAAAGTTTATATAAAACAGACTATGACCTAAAATATAACTTTCCTGAAATTCGTACAAAGTATGAAATTAACCCATTTATATTTCATTTATGAATGAAATATAGGTAGAAAATTTGTAATTCATGTCCTTAGAAAATTATTATCGCGAACACAATTCCTATAAATTCTAAAGACTTTTCCATGAAATAAATATCGAAAAGTTGGCAGCATTTATTCAAATTTAATGCATTAATTTACAGATATTACACTGAACACATGTAAGAATAGATTTTGATAAATTATAGATTTTTATTGCTATAAAAACGGTGGCAATTCGATTTATTGTTAAATTTTCATTAAGTACTTTGACATACATTTAGGTAGTTCTAATTTTAGACCAGAAGTTCGCGGCGAATTAAGCCCCTACAGCTCACAACTTCTGCTGACAACCCGTCGAGCAATTTTGCTTATATTTCAACGTAAAATTATATTGAAATTAACTACTTGCCTGTTAGGTTGATTAATGCAATCTGCATTTCATGAAAATCCGATTATTCGTATTTCAGCTATCGTCGGACTGAATATACAAACATCCCAATAAAGGTAGTCATACAATCGCAAATTTATTCTTTAGTCTCTGAAACTTGCGCTGCGCTCGATCAATAAAGGCGCAAAATGTATATTGTATAAACGTACGATTTCCTAACAATAAAAATAGAGAACTAATTCTAGAGGACCCAGAGCCTCGGTCCGGACCCAAGCGGCCGAAGCAAATTAGCATTTCTTTGAAGCAAACGTCAACCAACATACGTATTTTCAAACTCGTTAAAATGTTGATAAAACGGAAAGAATAATTGGATTTCAAATGAAATGTTTCAATGAAATTCGTTTAATTAAACGGTTTGAACCTTTCAACAGTTTTGGCATTTGCGTTTTCAATCCAATTTTTCGTTCGATCGGAAAAGTAATGGACCAATCATGTGACTGGACGATTTACTCAAAACGAAATAAATGACCACGTTAGTTTTCATAGTATAATATAAAGGATTTAAATGTTTTAAATTATATTGAAAAATTACGCCAAGAGAGCGAAAATATAGTGTATAAAAATATGTTCTTCAATTTTATTTGAATAGACTGTGATATTGCATCGAGAAAGCAATATAGCTTTGTTACGTTGCTCACATTCGCTTCCCACTGAGAAAAATCACTGCCAATCTACTCCAAAATTTTACCTATTACAATAAAAAACCTGTGGGCGTTAACATTTATAAACATATTTAGAAGGTAGAAAACAATTTAATCATTTTTCTTAAAATAAAATTTAAAAACTACAAGTCAAAAAACAAAAATCTTTTTTTTAACAGTTTCTTACAAAAAACAACTTACATTTATCTTATTCATTTATCTCAAAAAAGTTCAAATACGCAGTAAGGAAATGAAATCTTCCCTCCTGATTATAATAATGAAAGCGGCATATAACCGCGAAGGCCTTAAAATACGATCTCACAACTCGTAGAGTTATTGTTTTCATTAAGTACTCATTAATAAATCTCGAATGGTATAAAATTATTTCTTCTTTAGAAGTTGAGACGTTGTTTTGCTTTTATTTTAAGAGCTAAAGAAATTAGAAAGATAAAAAAACTCACTTGTTTTTTTATTGACTAATGAGTATTTATTTTTGTTAATAGATTTTTTTTTATTCAAAAATAGGCTTGCGTTAGATCATCATCCTGCCTGATGGGAAGCAACGATGCAGCCTACGATGGAGCACGCTTGCCTAGAAGAAAAAAAGAAGAAAGAAAGAAGTTTATTTAATTTAACACGCATTAATGAACTTAAAAGTGCTTAATGAAGAAATTATGTTTGTATTTACACATTGGGCATAGAAAGTTCTTCTACGAATATAAGGTTAGCGAGAGACTCTTGAGAGTTGGTCGAGGCTCTTCACTATCAGTTCGTTAGTTATTTTTAATATAATTTTAGTTGATGAATCGTGTCAATTTTAAAGTATATCAATATAATATTATAATCTTTATATATAAAAATGAATCTCTATTTCCCTTGGTCTTCGCGCATCAGGCTTAAATAGATGGAACAAATTCGCCAACTATTTTTTTGATGTGTTAATTATTGTCAGGAGAAGGTTCTTATGAAAGAAAAAATTAAGAAAGTTGAGTGGAACATTAAAAAATTAAGATTTAGTTAAGACAGGACAACGTCTGTCGGGTCGGCTAGTAATATATAATTTCAGTAAGTATAATTATTTGTGCTATCCTGGTTCTGTGACAATTACGAGTAGATTGGGAAAGAGAGAATAAGAATAGAAAAACAAGCAATAAGAAGAAAGACCTAATGTTCAGCAATGAGAGATGACAATAATGACGAAATGTGTATAACCCGGTCACAATATCTGTGCACCTCGCTGGAATGCGGCGCCTCTCCCGCTTCCCCTGTCACCTCTCCGCGCACTCCCCGGTGCGACAGTACGGTTAGCATCTTCGTTGCCGATACACGTCCCGATAATTTTGAGATATTTTCGCTTTGTTGTTGTTTTGTTTTTTAATATTTATTGTTAAGTTTAGACATATGACGTCACGAGGTCAGGTGCACAGATATTGTGACCGGGTTGTAGGTACTTAAGTATCTACTGTACTTATCGTATCGTCTTATTAATTTTACATTAAACGAGGAATTCACATGATTCATAGACCGGAAGTCTGAATTAGCGTCGTAATTCCATAATTTGGCCCCATCCGGTCCACCATACGACCCGACCTTAGCGTCGCATCGCAAGGACGTTTCTCAAAAAACCGTCGTCAGATCCATAATTACATACAAGCAGTAGGGACACTCCCATAATTTCCGAAAAACATAGTCACATACAAAGCATGCAGAAAGTAACTTTTTTGTATTGACGTAAACGTTATTGTAGAGCAGTTAACAATTTTGAGCAGAATTTTCTAAAATATCGTTAAGTTTTTTTTTCCTTTCTAGGATTGCAATTTTTGAAATATGTAATAAAATAAATATATCCTGATGCCTACTACTTAATGCATACTAAACTGGTTTATACCTGTTTATTTTCCAGATTTTTCATTACATCATTGTTTGTGTCTCTACAGGGTTATTCATAAAGGGTATGCTAAGCCGAAAAAGGCTTATAGTAGGTACTCATCATTATGAACAACTTTTACTATGGGTACAACCCGAAATTCGCGAAAAAAAAATCAGCTGTTCCATACATTTTGTCAAGTGTCATTGACATTTTTCTATGGAACAGCTGTTTTTTTCTCGAATTTCGGGTTGGTCTCATAGTAAAAGTTGTTCATAATGATGAGTTCTATGAGCTCTTTTCCGCTTAGCATACCCTTTATGAATAACCCTATATTAGAATGAATTAAGCTAACTTCGCACCTATCAGAAAGCTCAATAAAACAGTCCATACTGCATCTTCGCACAATGCACCAGCACTCACCACTTAAGAGCATATTTTCTAAAATGCCCCTCTCCACTCCCTCCGCATAATACACACATTTGGGCCCCACACACGTCGGGAGCGACCACCCTGTACACAGGACCACCATTTGTCAAAATGGGTCAGCGTCATCTTATCACCCTTACTATCCCTTACATGAAAAACGTTACTTAAAAAGTTCTTTTGAAAGAAAATATATTTATGGGTATGTGTATTATTTTCAGCTTTCAAGCTAGTGACTCTGACAATAAGAGCTGGTTACTTAGCTCGTATAGTTTAGTGATCTCATATAAATTAATTGAACCCTTAATACAACGTTGGTAGTTTTAAAAACAAATGAACCTTTTTATTTTAAAGTATTTTGTTATAAACTTCGCTCCGTATCAGAAGGTCTATCAAGAAAAATGACGTAGTTTGCAGAACGTCGGCATATTAAAACGGTCTATATGGTGGCAATGTCTTGAGTGGCAAAACGACTTACTAGTAAAACGTCTAAAATATAAAATTGTCAACGATATAAAACGTTAGGGATACTTACCAAAGCTTTCAAAAAATTGTTGTTTTTAATCTAACTGATTGACACAGTATCCATAAAATTTAAACAATCAATGGTATGCCTGATATGAAATCAATTAATTAATAACCACCGTAACTGAAGCCAAATTAACAATTCTTAGAATTGTTTGAATCAAAACTTCGGCAATGAAATTTTCAGCGCATAATAGCGACCTGATTCAATAAATATGTGATTATAATCATTACAAAACTCATACACGTGTTTCGAAAGCGAGACGATATCTCAGGTAAACCTAGATAGATAGATGGAGCACTGCGTTATATTTGGATGAAGTCAAGAGCTCTTCTACTTTCGCGCACACATACACAAGACGCAAATCTTAATACTCTACCCGAGTGTTCGTAGTTCGTGTACAACTACAATTTGCATTTAACTGTTGTAGTTCATCTTATGAACACTAGATGGCGCGGTTTTTGTTCCGGTTTAACGCGAGCGTTAACGTAAACTACACGAAAAAAGCTCGCACTAGGCACTCAGGACGTCGCGCGCGTTTACACGTGTACGTATAATACACGAAAGTAGATAAGTTTTTAGCTTCACCCAAATCTATCGCAGTGCTCCATCTTTTTCTCTATGTTTATCTGAGGACGATATGGAACGTAAGCCGTAACTCCCGGCAGGGTTACCGGAATCCATCAGTAATGTTTACGAAAAATATACAAAGCAATAAAATTATACCTGATAGTGCCAACAAAACCCGTGTATGGAATTTTTTGTTTAGATACTGGCTGTAACCTGCGGTTTCACTCGATATTCTACAGGAAACGTTATTTTTCGGAATAAAAAGTTGCTTATATGTTAATTTAGGGTACCTATAAGCTACCTACACACACGTCATCATCATCATCCACAGCCCTTTCTATCCCACTGCTGGGTATAGGCCTCTCTCCCGTTATGCCATCTGCCTCGGTCAACTGCTAATCGGGTCCAGGTTCGACCCGCGACTATGTCGTCGACCCATGCCGTCGCCGGACGACCAACGCTCCGCTTGCCTTGCCTCGGCCACCACTCCGTCACTGCCTTACTCCACCTAGCGTCTCCTCGCCTACCAACCTACACACACAATTTCATCCAAATTGGTAGAGCCGTTTTGGCATTATTGACTAACAAACATTCAAACAAAAAGTTTGGCATTTACAACATTTAAGAGAACTAACCACAATTCTTAAAACACTAACCTCCACCTCCTTGTTTATATAGTAGACCTGTACTATCTTTGGAGTAGTTACTCCATTTTTATCATCTTCTTTCTTTGAAAAAACTTTGAACTTTGAACTTAATCAAACTAACGAACGACGAAGTAACAGAGTTACTCCTTATTAATGAACGAGTTAAAACAAAACTGAAACTTATATTTTGGGACATTAACTTAATTTAAGACGTAAGTTAACTAAGTTATGTTTATGGATAAAAATTGAGTTAGGGCACTAAAATAGTAAATATAATTCTAAAGCAGTACGTAAATATTTATAAAATCCAGATCAACATCTGCCTTTTGGCAAGAGAGAAAATTATACTAGTTCATCAAAAATTTAAGAATGTTGCTTGCGTTGTCGGTGGAGCAATTTCCAGGCTGGGAGGAAAATTTTATTGTGTTTAGCATTATTTTCCTTGCAATCGTTTGCAAATAATAATTTGAGAATTTCTTTGGTTATCTTTCAGTTTTGTTGCGTGTGTTGAATATGAATAGCCTTCGATATTTCAGAAGCTGATTAATTACGATGATTGTGTTATTTATAAGCTGGGAGACGAGACGCGACCTCAGAAACGTTCGGTCTGGTCTATGGTGTTAATACGGTAGTTCTGTACCAACATATGTAGGTACGTAATAGATTCGCCTTCGAGGAGCAGACCTGATACCCTAGCAAAGGTATGATGAAAGGTTGAGTTGTAGTGGTAGGGCTCTTTTGCAGAGCCCGCCTGGGGAAGTACCACACCTTTGTCAGTTATTCCACCGCCAAGCAGTAATGTGCAAACATTACTGTGTTCCGGTTGGAAGGGCATTGTTTCCAGTGAAATTACAGGGCAAATGGGAGATTAAACAACTAATATCTCAGGGTGACGAGCGCAGTGCTGTGCCGCGCAGGGTCTTGAATTTTGCGAGTTCAAAATTCTGGGCGGCGCAGACCTGTTTTGGGCAAACGTGACGTTTAACATCAGGCGAGCGATTTGCTCGTCTCGTCACTCAATTACATAAAAAAAAAAAAAAAAAAAAAAAAAAAAAAAAAGACATCAAAATAAAAGTACAATAGGCCCAAGTTTGAAGGCATTTTAAGAGAGATCTAAACTAACTAAAAATATATCTGTCTTTATCATTGCAAGCCATTAGACAAGGATGCCAATAGTTTTAGGAAATTTAGATTTGTCTTAAAAAGCCTTCAAACTCGGGCCTATTGTAGCGATAGCAAATACTTAGTATTACCGAACCATAGACGGTTTAGGCATGTTTTGATAAAAAAAATAGGGTTCTTTCAGGCGGGAATGCGGAAACCAACTATGGTTAAGTATCACTAAGTGCTTTATTTCGCTGCACTGACATCATAGTATTAGTATGGTATCTTGTGCATATTATGAAATAAATACAATATACAATATGCGGTAAGATTTCTTCCCGTTGGAGCTAAGTGTATTATTTAGCCTGTGACAGTCCATAATTGTGTAGATAGTTAGATAACGAGTAAGTACAAAAACAGAAGCTTCAACGATCCCCTTTGACAAAAATGGATGAAAATAAATCAGCTTTATGAAACTAAACTTTTATTTTTTGTTTGTTTTGAACAAACTTCTTATTTTAAATGTCCAATTTGACTATTGCTAATGGCGTTTGAAATAAGTCGTCTGCATTGATGTTTTTTGGGGTTTATAATGGTTTTTGTTTAGAAAGGTCGAGTATGGTATGGTAGAGTATGGTTTATTGTAATGATAATGCTACCCTACTTCCTATTAATAGGTTTCTTCTTATCATTGTGAAAGTTTGTATTTTTTGAAGTTTATTACTCAATGGCGTGATAATGGCTGAACAGAATAGATTTAGATGAAATTTAATATAGAAGTAGCTTATACTCTAAATTCATACACTCTTTATGTTTTTATCCCAGAAAATTTAATAGTTATTGTAGATAGGAGGTAAAACCGCGAGGCGCGTCTAGTCAGTCTACAATTGAACTTTATGGTGTTCCTCTTAATTATTTATAGAATAAGATAGTTGGCCTCAGACTGCCATGAGCTGTTAACGAAAACTAATCAAGCTGCTTCAATTTAAATCGAAATCTTATCTCTACAGACACTGAATAAGCGCACGTAATTTTACCGCGGTACAGTCCGGGTCTTGTTATTAATAATTAACTGTAACAAAGTCGTGAACTCGACTCCTAACTGTTACTAATTGTTTTATACAATAATTCTAGGTTAGTCCGTAATCATGCTCAATTTATTTTACAACATAAGATAATAACTTAATAAGCAGTTAGCAGTCGATATAAAATTATAAGACATTTATATTTGCATAGAAATGGCAGATGTTTAGACGTGCTCTAGTTGGGTTAGCTTTCATGAGCAGAACAAATACCTTGGAAATAAATTGACGAAATGAATATATTAATGAATTATTATGTAAGCGGAGTATTTAGGGTCTTACTCATAAACTTTGTTTAAAGTTAGTAACTGCTTAACATTTTATTGTCTTTACGTGACATTTCACGTCTGTGAGAAGTTGTTAGAGCATTTTAAGCAATGACTAACTTTAAGCTACAGCAGCTAATACTCTTACTACGAAGCAGGTAAGAATTTTGATTAAACTTAGCTACATAAGCACATTTGAAGCGTTTCTATAGTTATACCGTTTAGGTAACTTAAATTATGCTTAATTAATCTATACTTCTATACTAATATTATAAAGAAGTAAAGTTTGTGTGTTTGTATATTTGTTAAATTGTAAGGGGTAATCTCGGGATCTACTGAACCGATTTTAAAAATTCTTTCACTAATAGAAAGCCACATTATTGCTGAGTGTCATAGGTTATATAAAAAACCGAAAAATAAAAAGGCTTTTACTTGGTAGTCCGTTTTGCAAAGTGAATCGGAGAAAAAACGGTCCGGACGGCGCGCGATGGCTTCGGGTTTAATTAACATTATGCCCAACGAAGTGGGCAAGGGTCAGCTAGTATTATATATACTCAAAGGTACCACTTTTAGGTTTTACACACTTTTACATTATAAGTACATTATGATATGTTTCATGATGTACATAGCTCGTTACCGCGTAATTTAATTTGGAGTTTGAAGCGTAGTTTTCAATTATTTTTGAACACCCGATGTACCTAATATTTTAGCGTAGCACTACAACTGCATGAAAACCAGACCTGGGTATGATGCCAAAACGGCTGAACCAAAATAGCTAGATAGATTGGGATTAGAGATAAGCAGTGTTGTGTGCGACAAGGTTCAACCGTGCACCTGGTTGAGATCGTTCACCTCACGATCACCCTTGAGTAGTTCACTGCTGGGCAAGTGGGCATAGGCTTTCGCTTCGGCTCCTTGGCTGTCATCTACTTATCTTGCTGTATTTCACCTGAGTAAAATAAATCTAGGAATTCCCAGACTTAACTATCAATCATCATCATCAACAATTTTCCACCCACTTTCTCTTCTTATAATTACTACTCGATTTAATATGATTTATTCAAGCAGAATTACCAAGATATTCAATAGATATTTTAAAACGGATAATCGACACGACAAATAAAACGAAACACGAATTATTTCTCAAATCGAAAACATCTAGTGTTTAACTACAACAAAATAACATTTTATAAATAATAATTTTGATTGACATAAAATTTATTTTAGGGTTTCAACATTTCCGCTTTCCCTGTTCCCAAATCACAAACAGCTCTTGTTATTGTGAAGTCGTAACGCAGCTGCGATTTAGCGCTCTTTGAAATGGCGCCAGAGACCTGATATTGGCATGTTTATTTACTTCGCAGATCGAGCGTTCTGGAGAAATTGCAGGTTTCAAGGTTACAGGGCTGCCTGTAAAAACTTTTCCCGAGATTAATGTTCGTCGATAATGTTTGGGCTTTTCGAAGTGGGAATCGTGTTATTGGCGGCCGGAAGTAATCACTTGAGCGCAGTATGTTATCATAGCAAGGGAATGAAAAGAAAAAGGTGGAATAATTTTGGTGTTTAACAATATATCTATGCTACATCCTGTATATTTTCTAGGCCAGGTGCTACCATATGAGCCAGTTTTAATTTTTAAGCAAAATAATGCAAACTAGTGGCTATAGGTATTATTTGGTTGTATCCATCAAATAAATTAGTTAATTAATATTGCTCGTTTAAAAGTAGATATCGTTTGTAATTCGTTTTATGCAGTGGCTATATTAAACTATAATTTCAGGATAAAATAACCGAGACACAAAGTAAAGACAGGCATGCTCGTAACGACGCCATAAGGTCTCTGTTATACTACGAAACCCTGAAAATCTAAGCCTTTGTAACAAGAATGTAGTAACCACCAGTTTCCGCTCAAATAGATGTCGGGTAGGCCCTCGGGATTGCGGCGGCCTCATCATCATAACGAGCCCTACTCTGACCGAATGTTAAACATTGTCCAGCGAGATTTCCGGACCATGTCCATGTCAGAAGAACTATTTATGTGCGAGATATGCCAAGCGGTTATATCCGCATTTATCAAAAGCCTATAATCAAATATCGAATATGTTTATTTCAGAGATAAAAAGTACGACTGCAATGGTACAAGCTACCTTTCACCAAATTTCATCCAAATCTGTTCAGCCGTTTTGACGTGATTAAGTAACAAATATCTAAACTTACAAACTGTGACATTTATATACATCATTTAATAGGATTTTAGCCCGTGGACTTATACGTAAATACGTGATGATTATTATTTATTGTATTTATGTTTGTGTGCCGATCTTTATAATTATATAAAATATGATCATAAGGAAAGAATATGCCAAACCGAAAAGCGCTCATTATATTTTTTTTTTTTTTTTTTTTTTTTATTTCATTGAACTGATTTTTATGAACAATTTTTACTATGGACCAACCCTGAGATTGTAAAGAAATCAGCTGTTTCAAACATTTTGTCGAGTGCTATTGACGTTTTTTCTATAGAATAGCTTATTTTCGTCGCAGGTCGTCTAGATTGTCGTCGTGGCTAACTCTACTTGTTACCTTTATGTCCTAGCAAGTGAAAAGCTACTTAGGTAGGTTGAGCCCATTAACTTATTTTTGGTCACAAAAATAAGTTAATTTCTAAAACATTTTTTAAAACCAGCTTTCATTGTTTTGTCATCGGAGTTACACACGAATACCAAGTTTCAGCTCAATCGAACATCGGAAAATGTTTTAAATTGAGTTGCAAGATTCCACCCGAACCATGGCTGGCTACATAACATACATAAATACTTTGCAAGTTAAATAAAAGCTTGTAATAATGACACGTAACAATGCAGAGTTTTTCATAACTGTGTATTTATAAACAGTCGCCATGACAAAAGCACTTTACTAGTGACTTCGTAATGTTTCCCCATTAACTTGCTTTTCTTAGGAGAAAATTGCTTCCGCATTTAATGCCATATTATGACCCTAGTAATTGTACTTAATACTTATTTTTCTTGTTATTTACGTGTAAGTGAGTGTATGTATCATCTTATGCATAAACACTAACAAACAGTCTCTGTATTTTTTGTACCGACTTCGCTTATGATTCTTTTCGCTAGTGAGAATTTGTCAGATCATAGGTTTGTATATAAGAGATTAGAAATGATAAGATGTGCAATTGTGCATGGCTTCTACAACCATTATTGCATTGATGAGAAATAAATCAAAATTAAAGTTACTATGGAAACTCACGTGGTTTAGACACATTTTGTTATAACACGGTTTTGTTATTTTGTTAATACGACTTAATTTTTACGTAAGTATTCCTGTTAATTAATATCAAAGTTGTTCAAAGTTCATACATCAAAAGAGGTCTTTGTTAGTAAAACTGTATTTGTAAAAATGAATATAGCTGTATCGTTCAGGAGTCAGATATCGAATATCCTAAAGTCAAAGACACCGACATCCGACGCCGTGCAGAGGTTAGAGACATTAAGGTGGAGTTGTAATTCTATACGCGCAAGGGACAAAGGTCCTTACGTCTTTTCGCAAATAGTAAAACATATAGGTATATACTTACCTACATAGGTAGATACAGCAGGGTGTAGCCGGTAGGTCTATGCCAGGGATGACAAACCCTTAGGGTCCCTTTACTGAGAAAAAAATCCTCTAAAAGGATGATGAATTCAATTAAAGTACGAAGCATACATATATCACCAAAAATTACTATGATTAGCACCAGCTTATGATAGTTGTCACCGTAAAAACTGGTGCTAATCGTCGTTATTTTTTTGGTGATATCAGTATGCTCCGTACTTTAGGTGAATTCATCATTCTTTTAGCGGAATTTAGATAGGCATTTAATCAGTGTTTAGGCTCAGTTATTTCTGTAGAAAAAAATCATAATCGTGCCGTCAAATAATATTAACTTAGTGATTTTTTTTTTTTTTTGGGTTTTTTTTTTTGCAATTGTCCATTTCCATGCATTCTGTTAAAAGTCAAATGTTGTTATTGTTTACTGTTTGTTTATTAATTCTTGCACAATTTCGTCACGACAGACTTAGCTCCATAGAAATCTGTGAAAAATAACAAACACACAAACAGAAAAAGACACTCACTCTCGCATTCATAATGTGATTGAATTCGAAACGCCATCTTCAAAGCCCATTCAAGCTTTGAACATTTGTAAAACCTTATATAAAACGATCCCGTCTTTTTTCCAAATTCCTGCAAAACATATCCATTTATCAATGCCACCTTGAACTTCAAAGCATTGGAAGGAAATTAAAATCTTCCTAACCCCTATTTCCTTAATCAAAGCGTTCGCTTCCGTATCCGAAACCCTTATAATTGCAGGTCACCCATACATCTTGCTAAGACTTTAAGCTACTAAAAAGTCAAGGCTGAACCTTGGCTGTAAGGACACTCTCCCGGTATATACACAATCAATTGAAGCAGGGTCAGTGCCGTTGAATATTTCAATGTTTCCACTATCCGAGTAACTAAATCAATGAAGAAAACTCTGTCTTGAATTTTTCATGTCATTTATAAAGTGATTGTAAGTTGACATTGTTTTGACATTGTGATTAATAATTGTAATAATTATTATCTTGTAATTATTAATTTATTGTAAATAGTATATTGAGTGTGATTTCAATTGCCTAAAATAATTTGATGTTTATTTAGGTATTAAAAATCTCACTGTATTATGTAATTATTATCTTTTTTAAAGCTACCAGCAAGCAAAAAAAACGATATTTCCACTCGGTAGAGTAGAATTGCGACTCATTCCCACAAAATGCTTCAATAGTTTAGAACTTTTAAGAAGTTACAGCAATAAAACTTTTCCTTGGTCGACATCTGTCTAAAACGGTTTGGATAATTTTCGTATTATAACATGAAATTATAGCTAATTGCTGCTTCAGTAATTACTTAAATCAATCATAAACCGACATCTGACTGCATGTAATATGCAAGTAATATCAATATCGTATGATTGATGTTGACAAGCTCGTTAGCGCTAAGCCAAAAACATTGAAAGAAAGTAAAAACATTTCCTAGAGAAGCGTTATGCTTATTTATTAAAAAAATACTTTGAACTAACTGTACCCCGTGATTTCACCCGCAAGATGATTACGACGTTGTAAAGCAGCATGAATGTTTCGAAATTAGAACTTATTTTTATTTCAAATGATCAATTCTGTGCGACCGTTTCAGTGTGAAGGAATACAAAAAATATGTGGACAAACTTTTCCATTTATCATTAGAAAAACGAAACCGTTTTAGTTTTTATAAAAATAAACAAATAATGTATATTTTTTTATTTATATTAATAAAACTGATCAGTAGCAACTTGAGTAATATCGAATAATTTCTCAGCTTATCCGAACAATCAACATTTCATTACAACAATAAATAATCAAGGTCAAAAGAAATTAATCTACGAAAATGGTAAACAAGTAAATATGTTTTGCAAACAAACAGAAAAATTACAATTCTAATAAGCCGGAATTAACTTGATTGTCGTCAAAAATTGGGAGAGAAATAATAAATCTAATTTCCTTGTCGAGGTCTTATTTGTACTTATCTGTCATACAAACCTTTAGATATGACGCAGAAGGATAATTACTCCGATATTTATAGGGGTTAAAGAAATATTTACCTATTTAAGTTTAGCAAAACATAAATGATACCTACAGACAGAAAAGAGATAACTGTAAAAGACAAATATTAAATTCTGATAACTAAATATGACTACCTAATAAAGTTCTTTATTTAATGTAGTTACCACAAAAACTAGAAGTTTTTCTACAAGTATAAATAAATATATAAACGTTTCACACTCATAGCATAGCTCCCCACTAGGTATGTGCAAGTTTAAGGCACAAACATGGTGGAGCCGTGGTAGCTCAGTGGGAGAACCGACGCTTCGCATTCTTGAGGTGGCGGGTTCAAACCCCGACTCGTACCAATGAGTTCTTTAGGACTTATGTACGAATTTACATACCACTGGCTTTTCGGTGAAGGAAAACATCGTGAGGAAAACCCGCATATGTCACGCAAAAAGGGCCGATTACCGGCCTAGTTGCGGAAAAAGAGCCCGCTCTTTTCTCTTTAAGGCACAAACATCCCTTAAGCTGGTAAACATTAAAATTGCACATGTAGTGAATTAGAGGGTTGGATTAAATGTAAACCTTTAGGTCTTATAAGAACAACCGTCGCCCTCAATATGGCATTGAAAGGCTTTTGGTTGACTGAAAATATCCATCAGTAATAAAGCTGACCAGTGGTCATTCGGCCTATAAAAACTTAATATTATTTATTATGGTAATAGCTTTACTAAAAGTGTGAATTTAAATTTTCTTGTCCAACAAAAAAGTGCAGTTTCCCTTATTTTTTAAATGTATTTTTTTCCACTATCTTCACAAAAATAGAAGCTTTCAGCATTTGATTTGAAATCCGACGGTGAGAATGCGACTGAGAACCGATGGAAGTGTGTTCCCGATAGATAAGAAACTCGAGGTGTGTTTCCGAGTTTGTGAGATAAAATCCTCCTTTCTAAGAACTCATGCGATTATTAGCTTTGTGTTTACAAAGATTGTATCTTGTCTTACAAGCTTAATGTTTTTCACGTTTATTTTGGGAGTGTTTGAGTCCAAGATTTGGTTTTAAGCTTCGCTACCTATTTTGAAAGATATCAAAAAGCTGATAATTAGAATAATATTTGTATTTGTTTGCATGTTATACGATACGTATGTCAGTTATTTCATGGATTATGTATTTATTTTCAAAATACTGAATCGAATAAGTCGAGAGAAGATGGTCGAATTCCTATAAATTTTTTTATCGTGTATCTACGAGTACGAAGGATTACAAAAGAAAAACTATACTTTGAGAACAAAATACACACAACGTCTCGATAAAGAGGTTCTAAATCAGTTCTGCTATTTTTGATAACTTACTTTTGGAAGAAACTCGATCTGGAGTTTTCATACTTCTGGCCAATTATTGGTAATTCTCGTAGAGCGCATCAAATTTCACCAATGCTCATCTTTTCATAACATTTGAAGGCAATTTAACGCCAGCTTCGTCCTCGAATTTTTACGATTGGTCCTCAGAAATGAAATGCTTTTGGGATTCGTTTAATTTCGTAAGATTGATGGCGCTGGTCGTTTGCGAATGCTTGATGAAACTTTGTCGTGGGGCGATGTGGTTTGAGGAGTTGAGAACGAAAGTTTGAAAGTTAATTTGTTATGATAATTTAGATTTGCTTTTAATTTTCAATGTATGAAAAGTGTTTTGATTTCATCAAACGATTTGAGACAAAAACATCAAACTGAAACATTCGGAAAGTGCCCGTGACGGAAATGATTACGCTCTAGCGTAATGGGTGAGTTACAGCAGAACAAACATAAAATAAATAATTCTTAAATAAAAAAGGAATCGTCGAAAACAACTTACGCAGATACTCTAGTACATTTTTAAGTATACACATAAAAATAAACATTTATTGGCAATGGTCTATTTACTTCTTAAACCGCGGGTCATCCACATCCTTTAGATTTATTAGATTACTCAGAATATTTTCTAAATATTTGCTTCCTGTAAACCACCACCATTTCCATAATAAATAAAAAAGCTGTAAATTCGAAACTGTAAAAATTGCATTACCACACTCGACATTTTCGCGCATTAAACTAGACTACATAATTAAAAGCATTTGCAAGACCGAGTTGCTGGCTATTAACATTATAAATGCGAAAATTTGTCTGTTTCTTGTTACTTTTTCATGCTGAAATGGTTGGACGAACTGAGATTTTTGGAACAGATATAGCAATATACTCGTATTTTGGATATGGATACCTCTCTTCACTACAACGGTGTTGGTAAAGCTGCGGGCGCAGCTATTTAGTTGTTACTCATCTTAATATATATAAATCTCGTGTCACAATGTTTGTCCTCAATGGACTCCTAAACCACTTAACCGATTATAATAAAATTCGCACACCATGTGCAGTTCGATCCAACTTGGGAGATAGGATAGTTTAAATCTCAAATTATAGTCGCAATTTTAATTTATTGCAAATTATATATATATACTGATAATTTTTACTATAAATTGACAAGTTAGCATCAACATACTACGGTTGCTATAGTTACGCAATGGCTTTTGACAGGACAACGTCTGTCGAGTCAGCTAGTTGTATTATAAGAATGAATCGCTGCGCGCTGTTGATTTGTCCAGCCAAAACTCGAGAACGGCTGGACCGATTTCAGTAATTCTTTTTATATTGTGTTCGCTCTAATACAGGAAAGGTTTAAAAAATAGCGGGTAAGACTGGGGGCTAGCTGAGGACAGCTAGTTAATGAATAAATTAAATCATATGTGATTAAAAAAGTCATAGTGTACATGTGCATCTAAAAACAAATAGTTGACTAAATCAACTTCTGTCAACACAAAGAATGTATACACGGAGCTCAATAGCGAAAGATAAATGGGTAATAGTAACATATTTTCATTCCAAACTCTATTGCAGTTGAAATACGGCGTGCGGACAAAAGCCAGACTACGAGTATGATACAGAAGGAAAGTCTCGGCGTGTCGTTATTCCGACCGATGGCTCGTGAAAATGTCGAATTATTGGCCGTCACGGCTGGGTTACGTTTCTGCTCCATTTTAGATTTTGGTGGCTGAAGTTGCAATGCAAATTTTTCACTAGAACGAATATGCACTCAATGATATCTCCGTGTGTGCTTGAAATGATCTGCTCTTGTTTCTACTAAATAAAAACTATTTACTTAACTGCGCAGAATTTTTGATTATGTTACGATCAAAATGGTAGATAGATGAACGAGCCTAAGAGCAACATGCATTTCAAATTGATTCCAACATCATGTGCTGAAATGAACCTTATTTTGATGCTATTCAACAGAGCTAATTTCATTCTAATTTTCTTTTCTCACATAGTTTTTAATACCTACTACTTACATATCTTCTTAATATATATAAATTACGTGTCACGTTGTTTGTCCGCTATAGACTCCTAAACTACTTAACCGACTTCAATCTTTGCACACCGGGTGCAGTTCGATCTAACTTAGGAGATAGGATAGCTCACATCTCAATTTATAGTAAAAAAACATGAAAAATTAGAAAATTTAAAAATATTTTAGCGCTTTGGACAATGTAAACTTTTTTAATGTAACTTTTTGACATTTGACATAGAATTGACGCAATGGCTTTTTTTACCAATTCGAATTAAATAGTCATCGTTAAGACAGGACAACGTCTGTCGAGTCAGCTAGTATATAACTATAATTTATAAAGTAGCCAAAGATGAATGGAACATAATATATTATATTCAGGATTTCGAATAAAACATGTTTATCCGAAAATGATAGATGTGTAAAACGAGAAATGCAGTACAATAACTCAAATCATCCGAGCAGGCAGACAGAGGCCTAGCCGTTGATATATCACAGAATTTCCTGTCAAAATAAAGATACACGACGACGTGTTTATCATTCTTGTCACTTTAATCGCTTAGAATTATGAATATTGTATGGAATATTCTTGTAATTTTATGACATGCAGTTATGCTTATATCCGTGTCAAGATCTGAATAATTATGTAGCAGTAGGTGTTTCTTTGTGGGTACAAATAGTAGATAAAACTATAATATTATTTTATTTTATAGAATATTTACATCTTAAATTTAAAATAAGCTAAAATAACAACAAACTAAACTAACTAGAACTCAGAAATTTAGGATTTTTATTTAGGATTATTTATAGTAGGGGAGCCCACGATGCTAAATGGGGATGTCTTCGAGCGTCATAGAGACTTATTGGGTTGCAAAGCTTAGATAATAAGAAGAATAAAATGTTAAGTGCTATATACCTTTTCATCGCTGGGGGAAGCGGCTATAGATTTTTAAATATGTAAAAAAAAACTGTTGCATGGACATCTTCGAGCGCGTCAGATATTGATAGCATCAATGCCCTATGTATCTTTAATTCTTTGTACGTATGTTAATCTGATCGTTTGCATGATGCGGGTGGTTGTATGCAAGGGTTGAAAATGAAAAAAAAATAAAATTAATCGAGCGCGTCAGATTTTCTATGGGAGTGTTAAGTGCACCAAAAAAAAGCTCTCATTCACTAATCTGACGATTTCGATGGGACGCAAACTCGCGGCCATTTTCATAATGTGCAAAAAAAATTCGCCATTTTGAAATACTCAAGCGCGTCAGATGAAGATATATATGGTTCATCTTTATGTACTAAACGTACTGTTTCATAATCTGACGATTATCTAGAGGGATTCGCCTGATCTGACAAAAAAAAATAGAAAAACGGTTCACCCTAAAGGCCATCCCTGCAACTTCCCGCTAATTCCATTCCTGGGCGCTTAAAATTGTACTTTTTGAGCTCAAAATATATTTTATGTGATGTTTGGAGCTGGCTGAGTTCAAAGAAATAATATTTCTATGCATTTGAGCTCTTCCAGCTCAAAAGTCTGATAGAAGTTTCATAGAACACTATTTTTGGAATTTTCAAACCGCAATAACTTTTGAATGGATCAAGCAATTTTCACGCAGTTGGCGGCATTCGACGCAGTTTTATCATCCTCATAAGTAAGTTTTAATTGATCGAACCAAAAATTTCGGAGTAATCCCGAAAAAACACTTTTTCGGGTTTCTTTCGTTCACAATATCTCTCGAACGAATCAACCGATTTTGACCAGCTTGGTGGCGATCGACGTGGTTTTTTAAGCTCAAGAGCGGATTAGTTTTTGAAGTTGATCGATAAAGCCGTTTAAAAGTTATTCCAAAAAACCTCTTTAAAAAAAAATCTTATTTTTTTGAGATTTTTCAAAATTTCTCAAAATCTATAGGTCCGAATCGGTTCAAATTCACAGGAAATCTAATTTTGAGGGAACAGACTCTTTAGAACGCCGTTTAGTAGATTTCTATCGGTTTAGTCGTTCAAAAGTTTTAAGCGAGTCACATAGTCACACACACACACATACATACATACAGACATAGTGACAACATCGCGGAAACATCGAAACAGGAGCATGTGTTTCGGAGCTATTTCCCGAAACTTCCGGTGCATTGCCATGTTCCACTACACTTTGCTCTTGTAAATACTGAAAGTCTCGCGGTATTTTAATTGCAGTAAATAATTTATAGCACTGTGCGTGATGTAAATCATTTAATGATGATTCCATTGACAATTCGAGGTTATCAAATTATGTTCCTCGAGATTTTCGGAAAACCGGCTTGCTCCGACGATATTCCAAAATATTTACACATTTTTTTAATGTTTCTACTGTAAATTTAATTGTTTTTTGTAAGGTACTTTCACCGCAAAATACACATTTTAAATTAATATCATTCATATTAAATATTTATAAACTTTAATTCACATATATAATATTACAATATTTAGCAAAAAAAAAGCCAAAACGTTGGAAACACATTGTAAACAGTATGCCACGAACGAGTCTTTATGATCAGCTGTGATGGCGTCATGGCAGCAGAAACCAGAGTGGGGACGGAGTGAGAGAGTAATAGAAACGCGGAGAGCCGGAGAAGGAAATGTAGGCATCACGCAGCTCCACGCATATAACTTTATCGACGAATTTTTGTTATTTCGGCTTGCGGAAATCATCAGATTATATATTATTCGTTATTCTTGAATTATTTCCTTTAAAATAAATAAAAATTAGCTACGCTTGAGAATGTCGAGATGACGTTTTTTTTTTACAACTTTGCTGCCCTCCCCTTTCTTTACGTCACTCTCAAATTGTCAGATTAGTGGAATATACATTTTTTAGGATGTAATTAACTCTACCCTACCTTAATCTGACGCGCTCGAGAATTTCTGATGGTCAATTTTTTTTTACTAATCTGATCCTGCATCCTTCACGGGCGGCCTTATATTTGGGCCTCATGTTTGGTGGAGGTACTTAACCGGGTACAAGGTATCCCCCTGTATATCAATCTGCCGCGCTTTAGCACAACACGAAATCCCCGCTTGGGCTCCCCTACTATTAAAAACATTTAGGGATTTTCAGGTAACTGGAATCGATAGAGTCAAACTTGTTAAGAGTGATAGAAAGTCAATTTAAGAACAATTATTTGACTATATTATGTTGCCTACTTGCCTACTATAATGTTGGCGTCGCAATTTCTCAAAACCAAATCGCAAGCAAATATTCCAACAACGATTAACTGCTTTAAATATTGTCCAGAAATTATTACACAATGATATAGCATGTATATTGTATAGTGAATAAAACTAAGTACATAGTATAAATATATTTAATTATTCATTGCAAAAACTCCCACATTCAGGAAAACGGAACTTAACTCTGTCCTGTACCTATTCTCATCAACTCACTGTATTCCCGCGAGCAACCCTGAGAAGATAAAAATACTGTGAAATTCACCCACGCGATTCAGGGAAGTTTAATAACAGTAAGGAAAAAACTGAACATAATTAAAATGAAACAGCTTCGCGGTTCGTGCATGCATTTTTCTTACAAGTCATCAATATCAGGATTGCGTAGGGTGTGATCTGTTTTCTTGTAGTTTTTCGAAAGTATAGTAGATAGAGTCGATTTCTAAGTATTCTGTACTTAAAATTTTATTAATCTGTTTGTGATTTTTTAAGATAAATTCTTGACTAAAATAAGTAAGTAGGTCATTTTTGCGATTTTCTTTTGTTACGCAAAATAGTGAGTAAACGATGAAACGGAATCTTCAAAGGGTTTATTCGACAGTCACGTTTTCTTGCTTAATAGAAGTCAAATTTAATCGAAGTAATGGAGGCGATACGAAGTTAAACTTCTTCAGATTGCGTAGCCGTTTCGACGCCCATTCTAAAAAGGGTTTTCTAAAAAGATTTTCCTTGCAATGTATTTTCAGGAAATTCTATCTTTTGCGTTTCTCTTTTAACTTTAGTAGGTCTAATTACCCTCTTAAATTAATGATTTACCTACAAAAGCTTCTGCAAAAACTGTTTGTGAATAATAAAATTAACCTTTGCAGAGCAATCGACAGCTCTCGAGGGATCCGTTTCCACGTTCTCGTTCTCCAACATAATGGAATATGACGTTTGAAATGGAAGCTTACCCTTCCCAATTATAAATCGTTTGACATTTGGATATTATATTCGTCACAAACACAGACTCATAAACTACAAATTTAAACTCAACTGCCTTCTCTGAATTTGACTCCGTAAAGTATAAACAAATAATTTGTTTTTTTTTCGTTGTTAAAAATAGTGATTATTTCATTACTGACATGAAAAAAAATATTAGAATGTATATTTAATTTGCTTTTATCACAGGTATATCTAGATAAAAAGACGGAGCATCGTACGCTTGAAAATAGAGGAATTCTTAGTTTCTCTCAAATCTAAAGTGCTCTTTCTCTGTTGGTTTGTCTGGTCGTGCAAAAACAGTTCTAAAACCAATTGATTATAGACTGTTACTGTGCATGGTGAAAAAACTACCAATCCAAATGGGAAATGTCTAATTATATAGTCAATAAAATATTATATTCTATTCTAAGACTCTTATAAATGGTAACTTGCTAATAATAGTGGCTTCATTTAGAACTGTCAAGTAAAGAGGGACAATGGACGCGAATGCATCTTCCCGAAAACCTTTATCAAGTTGACAGATGCGGGCCCGTGACACATCGCTGGCTGCACGATGCATGTCATCGGAACATGCGGGTGACAATGATTTTGGTACCAATTAATTAAATGAGGAAATTGATGCAACGTAATTATAATTATCAATGACATAGGAGGCATTTTGATGCAAAACTTGAATTTGAATTGTCATTCTTGATTGCTTTAATTACATATGTTGTGTTATTGTTTCTATTTAACAAAACAGAAGGCATGTTTGTGTCAATAAGATTGCAACTAGTGGTTGAACATGAGCCATTTTAATATTAGACTAAGCTCCCGTTACAAGAAATCTTACCGAATATTATACTAGAAATGTAGCGATGAATGGACTATGATGTGCCGAGAGCAATCACTTTGAATATAACTTAATCCTGGGTTGCTATTTTAATAAATTTTGTTACAATGATAGCTTAATCCATACTCTATTCCGTGACTGATGGCCGGCGAAAACACATCAGCTAAAAGTTGGAAACAATTCCTTTACACCATAATTTTGTAGCTTACGTTTTTCAACAAAACACCGTGTGTACTCGTATATAAAACGTCGTATCTTTACCCCAGTGAATGATTAATTGCGCGTAAAAAAATATAACCAGAGAATACCTACACAGCAGAAATCTAGATTCACCATTTCACTCGAAACTTTGACCCGAGATAAGGCTCTGACACTCGCAGTTCTGGGTCATTGTCAATGCCAGTGCTCAGTCTAAAATATAATATTAATAAGAATTTCCGAGAACATAAACTCGTCAAACAGTAAATCCCGTGGCGTTAAATCTATTTTTGATGATGTTGAATGATTGTGGCCGAATTTTTTGTGTTCCGCGTAGGTTGTATATGAATTTTACTGTTACATTTAATCATTTATAGAATGCAGATTCTAAATACAAATAGGTACGTGAGATTTGATTTGTTGGAATGTCTTCGTTAGCTTAGTTTAGCTTTGAACGTTGACACTACAAGTATAATCCGTGAGGCGAAATCCAATTCTACCTTTGAGTAGAATTTAGCAGTGATTAGATGTGAGATATTCATTTAATCTAGTTCTCTTAGATTACTAATGTTTAAAGTACGCCTAAGAATATTTGCATTAGGTATATTTTTTAGTTTTGAAATTAAATAAAAGTATGAGCACTTTCTTTACACCTTTTACGGTAATGTCTATTGATGATCGCAGGTCTAAAAAAATAATCCTACTGTTATTTTTATAGTGGGCTTAATAGATTCGATTGGCAGATAGTTTTATTTATTATGTTTTTTGTGGGTCCTTTGACACGAACGTTTTCCTTCATTGTTTGTTTTGTGTTATTTTGTTAGTCTTTTATTTGAGTACCTTGGATTATTTGTTATAAACGTTATCGCGTCATAAATATTTATCTTTTACTTTCGTTGTCATGTCCATGTAATAAATAAAAGGATACTTATATGACAAATATTTTGACAACAACTTCAAAATCTTTACAAGAAAGTCCCAGATAAATAAACTAAAGAGGAAAGTACCTACTTCATATATTGTTTTCTGTTTTAAATCTTCATTCACGATTGTATTATCAACTTTGACCTCAGATAAACCGAAATACATTTTTACAACCATAATAAATAACATTACATCTTGGAAATTACAATCAGCCAAAGTAAGTAATACGAGTAAATAGGTAAGTAAGTTTGAATAGGTCCGATGAGTAACCCAAGTATTGAATTACCTAAAACTGATTATTGGGCATGGATTTAACGGAACACAAAGATTTATTATTACCTACATAATAACGATACAGTAGCTAGTAGCTACTATTTCGGAATGAGGAGGAAATAATGTAAGAATCATCATCATCATCATCAGGAAGTGGGTTAAATCATGTTTTTAATAACTACGTCTTTTTTATGATAGGTTTGCATTTGTCCGTTTTTAAGCAATGATGCGATCTACGATTAGGGACGCTTGCTTATAGGAAACCGATTCACTCGCGACTTGTAGACGCCCAGATTATAACTACCGGAAAATACTCATTCGGACAGAGCATTCCACTCTCTCTAGCAGTACGCACAACAAAGACAGTCATCAAACACATGATACCATGCAACAGAAATAATAATCTATGGATTGTCGTCTGGTACTTACCCTTTAGCTGTTACCCTCCTTTTAAACCGCTTTGTGCATCTTCAATTACAATACGAGTACAATCACGTTTGCAAAAACAATAACATTTAGTGCCCGCGTTGCTCAATAAGTATTCACCTGCGAGAATATAACGCATAAATGCAGTCTTCAATGTTTGTATGATCGTTATTATCTGGTCATGTTCTACTTTCAAATCCTCTTGGGCATCCTCGTTTAATAACATAAAATAAAATAATATTCACAGCTAAAATACGACTTGTGTTTTTTACCTTTATCGTTAAACTAAATGGTAGATTTTGCACCGTTTATACGAGTACCTTTAAAGTACATATTGTCAGTATTTGTCAGTTTGTTCTACAAAATCGATGTTTATAAGTTTTTTTTTTAAGTATAAATATTTATTAAATGGTAGATTTTGCGCCGGTATATTGTTTTCTGGTAGATACCTAATTGTGTTCCTTTCAAATCCTTTTGAGCATCCTCGTTCGAAATAAACTACACCGCTAATAATTATACGAGGTGTAACGGAAAGGTGCAGTAATACTTAAGGGTGTTCTTTTACACGTCAAAGTGAACAACTTTTGTGAGACAAGTTTGCTAAATTCGAGAAAAAAATCGAGTGGGCGTACAAAATATTTAGTCACGTGATCAATTTTCTATGGAGATTCATTATTTACTTTCTCGAATTTTGCAAACTTGTGTTCTAGAAGTTGTTCACTTTGACATTTACAAAAACACTCTTAATTATTACTACACCATATATATAAGTAGTGTTTTATTGATTTTACAATTATAAAAAGGAATACTAAAAAAAACAATACATTTTGTATCGGTATATTGTTTTCTGGTAGATTCCTAATTGTGTTCCATTCAATCGTCTTTCGTATCCTCCATTCGAAACTCAATTGATAAAATCGTCGTATCACCGATCATAACACCAGAAGTATTGTAATTCCGCTAATAAGGAGTCATGCCAATTAAAAACTTTGTCTGATTTTAAATTTCGTCACCGTATCTTATCTTCTTAAGAATTTTACCAATAAAAGCAATTAGTATTCAATTAACGAAATACAAATATTATTTAATTACTGTAGAGTAGATATTGTGGTATTTACTTCACTTTTCACTTTTGTCAAGTTAACTTTCTCGTACTAAGTAACTATTGTATAAAAGGTTTTGCATGTAAATAAGTATTTCTGTAATTATCTTATCTTATGATACGACATGTATATTTATGCTAATGCTATTTGGTATTTTCTTGAATATATTAAACGTTTAAACAAGGTTAGCGCCAGGTAAACCACTTCGGTATAAATGCTGTTTTGATTGAATGCGACTAAAATGAGTTGTGAAGAGCGTGTCGAGATATGCATGACATTTGTTTCCAAGATGATGAAATTAACTATTCAAAACTATCGTTTAGCTGCACTTGGTTCAATTTGCCTAATCAGTTATCATTGTCCAATTCATATCGTAGAAGTAAACATAATTAAATTTAAAATTTAAAAAACCCTAGACAAGACTAAGGACTAGACTAACTAACTAGACTAACTAGACTAAGAACACTCCCGACTTATTCACCTTTCAAACAAAAAAAAAAAAAAAAACACACACACAGACACACACACACATATACACGTCAAACTTATAACACCCCATCATTTTTGCATCGGGGGTTAATAAATTAGAGACTAGAGACACAATTATGTAATTTGCAAATTTCAAAATGGAGCAACTGTATCAAATCTTTTTCAGATGCATTGAGAAGCTAAATCTGATGAATACTATACTCGTATTAGTACTAGCTAATTAATTAAAAACCAGACCTTGCAAAAGCACAACAAAATAACACAAAGGAATCAATAACTACAACCGGCAAGCGATACCAAAGGCCATTCAGCTGCCCTAAATTATCTGACACCAGAACTATACAGGGTTATAAGAAAAGGGTATACCAGGCCGAAAAGGACTCATAGTACTCATCATTATGAACCACTTTAACTATAAAAAAAAAAAAAAAAAAAAAAAAAACCAAAAAAAAAAAATCAGCTGTTCTATAGAAAAATGTCAATGACACATGACAAAATGTTTGGAACTGCTGTTTTTTATTTGCGAATTTTGGGTTGGCCCCGTAATAAAAGTTGTTACTATAAGAGTAGGTACTAAGAGCTATTTTCGGCTTATTTTCCCTTTTCTTATAACCCTGTATACCCCCTCGGCTTATACCTACTTCCTTTTAACTATAAAAACACAGGAACTCGCACTCCATTGTAATTTATCACAAGAATGGGCACCGACCCTCACTAATATGTTGGAAAATATGATAACGTCGAGGAAAATTTTGTACCAATTTCACCCTGACCACGATACATAAAACCACTTGTGGTTTACGCGAACACGACCCATAAAAAAGTAGTTAAGGCTATATACTAAGTGCTTCAGAGCAAGTAACCTAAGTAGTTCTATGTTAGTTGTGTTCACTGAAGAAAAATTCACCTAAAGTACGAAGCATACTGACAGTCACCAAAAAATACGATGATTAGCACCAGTTTTTACGGTGACAAAAATATCTATGATTGTCACCGTAAAAACTAGTACTAGCACCAGTTTTTAGCTTACTTTAGGTGAATTTATCGGAATTTTGATTGCCATTTTTCTCAGTGTAATAATATAGTTGAAGAAAACTATCAGGATGGTTAATAAAAAGGTAGTAAGTACACCACAAAAAGTTATGGTAAAATACATTACCGAGAAATAAACTAATATCGGTTTTAGGCTCTCTTTATTCGTTTCCTTACTTAGCTTTGCCTCAATAAACACATAAAACATGTAAAAATATAATTCAAAACAAGTCAAAACAAAATCCCTGCTAAAATAATAGACTATTCGAGTGCAGATCCGCAGCTAAACTCCTCTCCGGAACTAAGGCAACCAGAGAGCCATTAGTTAGGTACAAGCTCTACAATTTTTCTAGTGATTAAATTATATGATAGGATCCAGGATTTAGTGTTCTCTTGGGACGTCTTGAGAACATTGCGTTCCGGAATGATTTTATAGAACTTTAGTAAATGTACCTAATTCAATTGAGGCTTGAAAGATATAGGTTTTATGTAATATGCGTTTTGTCAATTGTATTAAAATTGATTCTCTAAAACTCTAAATCGTGTTTTGTCATCGTTTTATGTACAGCTTCTTTGTTAAGCAAATAAAATAGCCATTTCGGTTTGAGTGATTTCCTTGCTTTTATATTTTTGTCATAATATAATGATATCATACCTAGCAATAAACAAATAATAGGGCTCTTAATTCAAAATCACAACAAACAAGAACGTTAAAACTTTCGTATTTATATCATAAAAAGGACATATTATGGCTGTAAACGTGACGAAACATTCGCCTTTGTTTTAGTTGGTTGGGCAAAAGCCTTATTTGTCTTTGTGTTGGCTGTTAAATTGTGTTCTAATCAATCTTTCTAATAAGCGCAGAGCTAGCCATAAAGGGTAGAGCGCATCTTTAGGTAAGCGTAGAGAAAATCGGTTCACTTTCATCCTTCTATATCTTCGTACAAGATTTGTACCATGAGCTCTTAGCGTGAGCTAAAACTGAGTTGTCCTGGCTTTCATCTCGTTTTATCAGCTAGAGAAATGGCGAGGTAAAAGACAACGATTCAATTCAGACACGCGCTAAGAGCTCGTGGTATGGCCACTCACTGTTCTTTATGGATTTGGCTTGTAATTTTTGATTTCGTTTTTTTCTTCCATTTTTATTTATTTTGCCATCTTCTGTTTCTTAAATACTTTATTTTATATCCAGGAACTAAATTAAAATTGTACTACGAAACTATTACTATCATCAAGGAAGGTCACTCTTGTTTGTATTTTCGCTAATTTAGCTTATCTTAAACATTGTCAATGACCTCGCCCACTAAATTAAATATTGAGGAATTTAAATAGAACACTCGCTTTAGATAAAGATGTGCCGTTCTTGACTTTGAGATAGAATAATGAGGCCCAAGTATTTACACCTTTCTTAATTTGTTTTATAGGTCTACTTCTAACATATAATGTTGGCTAATTATTATTCAGTTATAGGCTTACGTTTGACCGCCATCTCGCCTGATGGCAAGCAGCGATGAGGTCTACGATGGAGCACGCTCGCTTAGAAGAAACCGATTCACTCACGACTTGAAGATTGACTTCAAGATTGTATCCATCGGGAAACACCCACTCGAACCAATCAACCGATTAATTGAAATATTAATTGTAATATATTACATTCTTAAGGCATTTTATTTTCTCGGTTGTCATCGTCGTGGTTTTTATCATGTCTAACTATTTGGCCACCTTGTACGACATGACAAACTAATATAAACTATCATAGTAGAAAAGGTTGAAGGATGGAGAGGACCAAGAAGACCAAGGAGAACATTCTTAGATGATTAGAGAGAAGGCAGGTGTCATATCGTACAGGAAGGGAGCACTAGCAGAGGACCACCGACAACAACAACGCTTTCAAATTTTGAATGAATGACCAATTGTCGGGTCTATTGCGAGATATACCTATCCATCTACACTACAATAATCTACATATAAGTAGAATCTATTCTTCATTAGTTACTGGTACTCTATAATTTCTAGTCTTTCACAAATCTCGTCAGTCTTTCTCTGGCTAGACAGTAAAATGTAAACTAAAAGTCATACACCTATTTTAAGATTTACATCTACATAATTTTTTAAGCAGCCAATGCATCTTGTACTAAAAATACGGCAGCTGTCGAAAAAATTATATGATCAGCCGTCAAGCTACTAGGTAATCAAAATATGACCTACC
Organism: Alcis repandata; assembly: GCA_949125135.1. Lineage (NCBI taxonomy): Eukaryota > Metazoa > Arthropoda > Insecta > Lepidoptera > Geometridae > Alcis > Alcis repandata. Next base: position 13,257,962 of record OX421225.1, read on the forward strand.
TAATAACTGACCCGCTTTGAAGTTAAATTACAGCAATCCCTAGCTTTTAATACCTGATTTGCCGCCGATAACTCAACATTAATAGTTATTTAAACCTCAAGTACTCATTAACCATTCCGTAAGCCATTTTCAAAAGCACATTAAGCCCGAGGTGAAAAATAGCAGTGAAACTACCAAATGGTGATTACGGCAGGTGTAAACTAATTGCAGGGTATATTTCTACAGTTGCAGGCTTTTACTTAGAGCTATTTGCACTAGCTTTGCACTAAATATGAAAATGGTAAGGTTTTTTTGTGAGGTTGCAGTCAAAATTGGTTAAGAAAACAAATGACAGTTTGACTTTATTGTTCTTTGTCTTGTCTATACTTCTATAGTAATATTATAAAGAGGAAAGATTTGTATTTTTGTATGTTTGTGTGAAATAAACTCAAAAACTACTGGACCGATTTCAAAAATTCTTTCACCATTCGAATGCTACATTATCCCAAAGTAACATAGGCTATATTATTTTTATTATTTAATTATTTTATTTTATCCACAGCGAAGCGTGGCAGGGAGGGAGGGAACAGCTAGCATGTAATACTTTGATGATCATAATTCAATTATTGTTACTAACTGTGTGTCTGTTGTAAAAGAGTGTGTTTGTTACGCCTGAAATACCAAGACTACATGAAATATACATTGTTATAGTCAACACAAAATAAGAGGCCCGTTTTGACACTTGAGAAAAACCGTAGAATGTAACTTGGAACGCTTTTCGCGCATACTTTATAGTAGCATGCAATGTCAAATTATAACGAAACTGTCAGAAACAGTTACGTTCTCAGTCTTCCATTTTCAAACATTAGTGTTGGAACCAATTAATTACTGAATTTCACCAGCTTCATTCGATTTTAATAGTAATTAAATATTGATCAGCTGGATCAGCCGGGGGAGGTTTTGTTAATGATTGGAGTCTAAAAGTACAAAAGAATATCACGAATAAATGGACGCAAATAAATTTACAGATTGGTTTACTAACTTTCGCTTTTTCTTATTTGTTTGTGATTGAGTGAATGTTATTGTAACTAAAAATATTAAATTAAAGACAAATTGCCCTTTTGTACCACTGTATCATTTCAAAATACCTACAATATTAAACTTTAAGTTAAATTTTCTAATCAAAACCCTCATCCAATGAACTTACAATACATAATGAAATCGATCAAATACTCATACAAACTTGAAATGATTTATCGTGAGTATCGAATACTGAGTCGTATGGTAACATCACTAGTTACGTCGAGATGACAATTGTCAAAACGGGCATCTTATTTCGTGACGACTATAAGGGTACCGAAAGGACATAGACCACTTTTAACTTTTAATTTCACTTTCATCATCAACAGCGTTTTCCATCAACGCTCGAGAGACACCGCAGGGCACAGCTAGTACGAATAAAGGCTAGATAAGCCAAAAGTAAGAAAAACTAGAAAGAATAAGTTTATTTTCTTCTCTACTAAAATTATCTTCAACTCAGTCTCAACTTTTAAAACTATAACGATGAAGTACTCAATGGGTGTTGTTGTTAATAAAGTTCACTCGTTTCTCCAAACTCATCAATCTAATAAAGAATTCAAGTGGTTCGGCGCAATGTAGGACTGAATTAAAAATAGCCTTGTATGCTAACGAGCTCGTAACTTAGTAGTTAAACAACAATAAATAAAGAAGTAAATGAAACCAAGTAGTTAAATTAATAAAAAGAAGCAATAATTTTCTTTGTGCGAAAAAGAGTTTTTTTAATGCAATTGTGTGACGAAACGAGCAAGTCGCTCGCCTGATGTTAGATTTTGAACTCTATAAAGTTCAAAGAATTTAATGTTGGTCCTAATCTTATGTAAGTACCTTTTATAATTTTCAGAACGTTTTATGTGAATTTTAAAATAATAAAGCAGATTTTTATTTTATTGCGTTTGTCTTACCTGTATAAAATATGTTTCGCGAAAGTTTACTAGGACTTTTTTGAAACAGCTACAAACCTACTGAATGTTGTATAAAATTAAATTAAAATTAAATTACTTACGATTCGATGTTTCTTCAAATTCTCGTAAATAACTCCAACGCTTACTTACTCCTTCATATCTTTTTACAAAAAAACTCAAACCATAAAAAATAGAACAAACAATATGCAAATCACAATAAACAAACTAAACTGTTTCAAACTTCGAACTGTTTTTTAACATCACTGCCAAAGTTTCAAAAAGTTTTTAATCAGTTCATTTTTATAGCGGCCAGTACCTAATTAAGTCACGCCGTTTCCGAACATTTTGAATTTTCGAATTTAGTTTTCTTTTTTATTTCGATCGCGGGATTGGCTCCGTGCGTGCGGGCGTTCGGCGCGTTCGCTCGCAGCCACTCTTACTCGACAAGTGAGTAAGGGATCGTTCCCGAGATTCCGCCGCCTTATCAAGCGCTGCGTTTCTGCACCCCGACTCGTGTCACTCAATTAAGGAAGATTACTCAGATTCAACTGGCCGCAATAAAAAAAAACGTTGTACAACGATCACCGGATATCCAAATTTGAATCCCATTCATTGATTCTCGCAAATTCAGGTTAATGTTCGTGCTTTGACATCAACCATTTCCTGTATTTATTTGAACTGAAATTTAACGTCAACGAGAAGACATTGTAAATGTCCATGTGCAGTATGACACTTTGTTGTAATGTTAAATTGCGTCTATGCTAAATTGCGAATCTTGGACTCAGAATTAAATCACTACCAAGATTTTGTATCACTAACCAGCTGGGTATAGACGTCTGTTTCCAAACAGAAAAAAACAAACATAATAAAAACAAACTTCTCAAAAACAAAACACAACCCAATTAAAATGAAAATATTCCCACGCGTTACTGGCTGAATGGACGAATCTACACTAATCTAACTCAATAAAGAGTGACATTTATAGTAGGTACTCATCATTTCTGCAACAACCGTCTCGTAAAACGAATCAACTAGATATCGCTGGCAACGATGAGACTTCTAAAATAAAATGTTGTGAATCTAATCTACGGCTAGAGTCTAGTTTAGATTAATGGTCTAACAAATTAATGTCATAATCTTCAGCCGAGTCTCCCTACTACGAGAGGCAAGTTGTTTAGTAACCTTGAACACAGAACAAAGTATAACTATTGAATATAAAATAATAATAGAAATTTAACACATTATATTTTTTATGCCATAGGTGGCAGACAAGCAAACGGGCCGCCTGATTGTAAGCGATCACCGTCGCCCATGGATACCTGTAACACTGGAGGCGTCACAGATACGCTGCCGACCTTTTAAGACTATTAATAGCCCTTTATAGCTCTACTGTATGTACTTACTGCAAGTGAGTCCATTTTTGTCAACCTATGGTGTCCCACTCCTGGACAAAGGTCTCCTCCATCTCTTTCCACACATCGCGATCACCAGCCATAATACACCCGTCTACCAAGAAATCATCAAGGTCATCACGCCAGCGTTTCTTCGGCTGCCTCGGCTCGTCTGTTTTCAGGCACTCACTGTGTGATCCTCTTGGCCCATCGCTTGGATATGTTTATAATGAAAAAAATAGTAAATTGACACGATGCGATGTTAGGAAACTAAATAATTAGTTAACAACATCTGGTTAGTATAACGACGGCACTTGGTCGTTTATCAGTAGGCACTACTACTATTTTGGCCTGTTACCAAGATCAACATAAATGAGACGGGACAAATCGTTATGCAGCTTAACGGCTAATGGTACCATTTAGCTACCTCCGTCAGGTCGGTCGAAATCAGGAGTTCCCAACATGGAGCATGCCCTCCTTGGGAGCCGTAGGTAAAAAAGCGTAAAAAAAGCGCCTGAAATAAACATCACTCAAAATAAACTGGAAACAAAAGGTATGTTCTAAAAATGTATATATTCGAAGCAATTACAAACTGGAAGATGAAATTTAGAGAGTTAACACAAAACCTCATTAAAAATTTAAAGGAGCGTGGGGCAGGAACATGTTAATTTATAATTCGGGGGGCTCGACACAAAAAAAGGTTGAGAAACCCTGAACTAAATGGTATCGTAGCCGCAGGCCATAGGACACCTAGAACATAATAGATAATAAATATTAAATACACGATTATGAGACACGGGCGCACGTCGGAAAGCATATTATAAGCAGCTATTAATAATGTATGACTCATAGCAAATATCATTATATTTACAATTTGTTGCTTCGTTATGGAGAATGTAGAAGGTAGCTATGAGGACTCGACAGCAGGTTTGCCAGGTTTTCGGTATTTTACCCGACCGTTTTTTTTTTCACTAATTATGTTTGAAGCTCACGAAAACAGACTTCACCACCATGTGAATGTCGAGGCCATCCAGCTCCTCGATCACACAGATATAGTTAGAAGACTTAAGAGAACAAAACCGTTCGAGCTAGTGTAGTGTTAGTCATAAGTAGTGATTATAGTCAAAGTTTAAAGTATAGAGAACACGTGAACATTGTGTCTTCGCCTTAATAGAAACAATAAGAAAAGTGTTAATGACACATTCTTAGTAATTAGTTACCTAGAAATTTAAGTTAGATTTAAATTACTTATTAGCCTGAGGCTAGATTGTAATTTTATTAAGAAATGTTCTTTTGACACTTCTTAAATAATAGAAAAAAAAAAAAAACTAATTATGTTTAATAAGACAAAAGTATCGAAGTATTTTCTGTCGATCACTTCTTCTTTTGTATTTGAACTGAAATTTGCCAAAAATTGGTTGATGTGAGACGTAGCCGATACAGGCACGTGCGGTTTTTAATTCGTAAAACTTTCATTGCCTACCGCCATATCTGTTTAAATTATATGTAGAATGAACATGGCAAATAATTTTTCATACATTAATATAATAAGTAAAGCAGCATTTTAAACATTTTGTTATAATTAAAACGGGAACACTCACGTCCTA